>CM077188.1:31163016-31573016 GCA_039654105.1 Coreius guichenoti | reverse complement strand
TGTAATTGTTCGGGTCTGATTTGTCTCCACTCTTGAATATGGGCGTAATGAGTCCTCTATTCCAGGTGTCAGGGAAATGACCGACACTCAGAACCAAGTTGAACAGTTTCATTATGGCTGAATTTGGGATTTGTGTTTTTAAGCATTTCATTTAGGATGCCGTCCGGTCCACTTCCCTTTTTTGTTGGCAGGGCTTGTATTTTATCCGTCATCTCTTTTTCTGTGATTGGGTAATCTAGCGGATTTTGGTATTTGCCAATTATGTTTTCTATATGATTCTTTTTATTGAGGAGATTCCAGTTGTCCCAGAAACTGTTTGAATGGACAGATTCTTCAATAGTTTTGAGCTGATTCTGGATGTACTGTTCTTTCTTCTTTCTGAGTGTATTTTTATATTTTTTAAGCTCCTCACAATAATGAAGGCGTAAATCTGAATCGTCTGGTTGTCTGTGTTTTTTGTTTGCCAGCTGTCTTAAATTTTTCTTTATTCTTTTACAATCCGAATCAAACCATTTTTCGTTCTCTTGTTTTTGCTTATGAGTTTTCTTAGAGGTTTTAAGATTAGATATTGTTGCCAAATAATCAAATATGTAATTTATGTTTTCTACAGCCAGACTTACGCCATCTTCATCATGAGGGGAAATATTTTCTATAAAGTTATCCATAAGTAAGCACACTTGGCGGTCAGATATTTTTCAGTGCTGTTTTGGACCCATCTGTAGTTCTTTGTAATGTTGTACAGCTTACTGGGTTGTGGATGTATGTTAGTCTTTTCTGTCCTTTTTAGATGCACAGTAATTTGGCTGTGATCTGACAGGGGTGTTGGTGGTTTGACCGTGAATGCTCTGAAAGAGAATAGATCTAAATCTGTGATCATGTAGTCAACTGTTGAGCAACCATGAAATGAACTGTAGGTGTATCTCCCCAGAGAATCCCCTCTCACCCTGCCGTTGACGAGGTACAGACCGAGGCTTCGACAGAGCTTGAGTAGAACTTTCCCGTTCTTATTTACCTGGGAATCAGAGTTATTCCTAGAGAAATTGACACTGTTTTATTGAAAGCTCTGTCCAAATATATAATATTCCCGTTGTCTGTGGTGTAGTCGGGTAGGGATCCCGTCCTTGCGTTGAGATCCCCACAGATTAACACACTTCCCTGGGCCTGGAAGTGGTTGATTTGACTGTGGAGGGTCTCAGAGATGTTTTCATTATAGTAAGGAGATTCAGAGGGAGGAATATAAAGAGCACATAAAAATATATCTTTTGACCTAGTTAATGCAGCCTAAAACAATCATTTAACTGATCTGAATAATAGAAATTGATAATGTTCTATGTGTATGCCACAGTAAAGAGGTGTGTTTTTAGTCTAGATTTAAACTGACAGAGTGTGTCTGCTTCCCGAACAATGCTAGGAAGACTGTTCCAGAGTTTAGATGTTAAATAGGAAAAGAATCGACCGCCTGCAGTTGATTTTGATATTCTAGGTATTATCAACTGGCCAGAGTTGAGACCACAATAGGCGTGATGGAGTATAATGCGTTAAGAGCTCGCTCAAGTACTGGGGAGCTAAACCATTTAGAGCTTTGTAAGTAATCAGCAAGATTTTAAAATTTTATAGGTTTAATAGGGAGCCAGTGCAGTGTTGACAGAACCGGGCTAATATGGTCATACTTCCTGGTTCTAGTAAGAACTCGAGCTGCTGCATTTTGGACCAGCTGGAGTTTGTTTATTAAGTGAGCAGGGCAACCACCCAGTAGAGCATTACAATAATCTAACCTTGAGGTCATGAACGCAGCATTTTGCATTGAAAGCATGTGCCATAATTTAGATATATTTTTAAGATGGTGAATGCAGTTTTACAGATGCTAGATTGGTATCAAAGAGCACATCCAGGTTCCTCACTGACGACGAGGACTTGACAGAGCAGCCATCAAGTGTTAGACAGTATTCTAGGTTACTACTTGTGGAGTTTTTTTGTCCAATAATTAAAAATTCTGAAAAATGTTTTTTCAGAATTAAGTTGCAGGAAATCCAATTTTTTTCATCCAATTTTTTATATCAGCTATGCATTCCTTTAATCTTGTGAATTGGTAAGTTTCGTCAGGGCGTGAAGAAATATAGAGCTGAGTATCGTCAGCATAACAGTGAAAACTAACGCCATGCTTCCTAATGATATCTCCCAGTGGTAGCATGTACAGGGTGAAAAGCAACGGTCCTAGCACTGAGCCTTGTGGTACTCCATACTGAACTTGTGATCGGTGTGACATCTCTTCATTTACTGCTACAAACTGATAACGGTCAGATAAGTATGATTTAAACCATGCCAATGCAATTCCCAGGGTTCTTGCAGGTTTCAGTAAGTCAAATTTAAGACATTTTAAGACCATAAAAATTGAAATTTAAGACCTACACGACGCATTCCCAAAAAAATATCCAAATCAAAGAAATTCTGAAAAAATCATTTTATTTCAATGAATTCATTCATTGAAAAAGCATTAATTTAATTTACAGATAAAGCAATCACATTAGTAACCTTACACACCCAACAATGTGCCAAATGCCCAAAACCTTAGGCCCAAAATTAAAATAAGATAAAACAAACTTCCCCTATAAATAGAATAGATTACAAAAACATTACACATTACAAAACAGCATATTAATAGTCTAATGGAGATTGAACAGGCTACTCCAACCTAGGGCTGCACGATTTGGGGAAGATATCTAATTGCGATTATTCTGGTTAAAATTGCGATTTAAAATGTGTTTTTTACAAATGAAAAGTGTGTGTATATAACATTTTGTGTTTATATATTAATATGACTAATAATAATTATTTTGATTGACAAATAAAAATATTTAACAAAATAAGAAACATTACTATTACAATAATATTTTCATTATTAAAAAATAAAAATAGAGTATTTAAGAATAAATATAACAATATAATAATAATATTTTACAGAAAACTTATTTTACAAAAAACTGCTGGGTTACCTGTTAATATGCAGACAGCCTGACTAAAAATCACTAGAAAGGTCTAAGGATTTATTGTAAATATACAGTGGGGAGAACAAGTATTTGATACACTGCCGATTTTGCAGGTTTGCCCACTTACAAATCATGTAGAGGTCTGTAATTTTTATCATAGGTACACTTCAACTGTGAGAGACGGAATCTAAAACAAAAATCCAGAAAATCACATTGTATGATTTTTAAATAATTAATTTGCATTTTATTGCATGACATAAGTATTTGATCACCTACCAACCAGTAAGAATTCCGGCTCTCACAGACCTGTTAGTTTTTCTTTAAGAAACCCTCCTGTTCTCCACTCATTACCTGTATTAACGGCACCTGTTTGAACTCGTTACCTGTATAAAAGACACCTGTCCACACACTCAATCAAACAGACTCCAACCTCTCCACAATGGCCAAGACCAGAGAGCTGTGTAAGGACATCAGGGATAAAATTGTAGACCTGCACAAGGCTGGGATGGGCTACAGGACAATAGGCAAGCAGCTTGGTGAGAAGGCAACAACTGTTGGCGCAATTATTAGAAAATGGAAGAAGTTCAAGATGACGGTCAATCTCCCTCGGTCTGGGGCACCATGCAAGATCTCACCTCGTGGGGCATCAATGATCATGAGGAAGGTGAGGGATCAGCCCAGAACTACACGGCAGGACCTGTCAATGACCTGAAGAGAGCTGGGACCACAGTCTCAAAGAAAACCATTAGTAACACACTACGCCGTCATGGATTAAAATCCTGCAGCGCACGCAAGGTCCCCCTGCTCAAGCCAGCGCATGTCCAGGCCCGTCTGAAGTTTGCCAATGACCATCTGGATGATCCAGAGGAGGAATGGGAGAAGGTCATGTGGTCTGATGAGACAAAAATAGAGCTTTTTGGTCTAAACTCCACTCGCCGTGTTTGGAGGAAGAAGAAGGATGAGTACAACCCCAAGAACACCATCCCAACCGTGAAGCATGGAGGTGGAAACATCATTCTTTGGGGATGCTTTTCTGCAAAGGGGACAGGACGACTGCACCGTATTGGGGGAGGATGGATGGGGCCATGTATCGTGAGATTTTGGCCAACAACCTCCTTCCCTCAGTAAGAGCATTGAAGATGGGTCGAGGCTGGGTCTTCCAGCATGACAACGACCCGAAATACACAGCCAGGGCAACTAAGGAGTGGCTCCGTAAGAAGCATCTCAAGGTCCTGGAGTGGCCTAGCCAGTCTCCAGACCTGAACCCAATAGAAAATCTTTGGAGGGAGCTGAAAGTCCGTATTGCCCAGCGACAGCCCTGAAACCTGAAGGATCTGGAGAAGGTCTGTATGGAGGAGTGGGCCAAAATCCCTGCTGCAGTGTGTGCAAACCTGGTCAAGAACTACAGGAAACGTATGATCTCTGTAATTGCAAACAAAGGTTTCTGTACCAAATATTAAGTTCTGCTTTTCTGATGTATCAAATACTTATGTCATGCAATAAAATGCAAATGAAATACTTAAAAATCATACAATGTGATTTTCTGGATTTTTGTTTTAGATTCCGTCTCTCACAGTTGAAGAGTACCTATGATAAAAATTACAGACTTCTACATGCTTTGTAAGTGGGCAAACCTGCAAAATTGGCAGTGTATCAAATACTTGTTCTCCCCACTGTATATATATATAAAATTCTGTGTTTTTTATCTGTGATATCAATTTCTTAAAGTCTATGTCTTTAAAGGTGTCATGAACTGGCATTTTTAATTTTTTTATACTGTTGTCTGAGGTCAACCTATGACGTTCGCGTGGTTTTTACATTCAAAAACATCATAATGAATAAGTAATAGGCTATTTTCTACCCTGGTTTTGAGCCTCTCTCCTGGAACGCTCGGTTATTATGGGCGTGCCGCACTGAAGACTTGGAAGTAAAGCCCACGGCTAGGATTGGATAAGATTTACATATTTAATGAGCTTCAGCTCCCCTGAGTACACGTGAGGGATTGTTTTGAAAGCGTGTGGGGAAACGGCAACCGGAATGAATCGCTCACAGGGCTCGCAAACACAATGATTTATCTCTCATCCTCCCGCGATTGATTGGAATGTTATTTTTTTTATTACTTGGCCCGCCCGATCGGTGGATATAACCTCGAACCGTACACACACACACACACAGCCCCGGGACGTTGGGCTTTGCGAGCCCTGGCCCATATGTCCGAGTCTGATCCCGAATCGCAATGAACCAACACCACCACAAATAAAGGATTCTCCAGCCTGTGACAGCGTGCTAAGTTATGTTCAGTTAGACACGTACACATAATCAATAGATGTCAAACGATCTGTAACAATGCAACACTATCACATATAAAAAACATTTTTACTCACATTAGTGTGTTGCTTCATTAGGGCCCGAGCACCGATGGTGTGAGGACCCTCTTGGAATTGCTCAGCCTATTATTATTGTTCTCCCAAATGAATTGCATTTTTGATGGCCTAAACATGCTCGAAAACTCATGAAACTTTGCACACGCATCAAAAGTGGTGAAAATTTACGTCTGATATGGGTTTCAGAATTAGGTGTGGCAAAATGGCTCGATAGCGCCACCTACAACATTTCAACGAAGTGCCCCTCCCGCTACGTTTCACGTACAGGTGTGAAATTCGGTACACACATGTAACAGCCCAATACCTACAAAAAAGTCTCCTGGTACGAAATCTGAAAACCAATAGGAAGTCAGATATTTTAAATTTTCTTTGCAAAATTGTTGCAAATTTTGCCATTTCCACACGTTGTACTTTAACGAACTCCTCCTAGAGATTTAATCAGATCAACATTATATTTGCACAGTCTAATCTAAAGGCCTTTGCGACGTTAAATTGTGAAGATCTTGAGTTTTCGCTGAAGGGCGTGTCCAAATTTCGATGTTTCGCCATGAAACAGGAAGTTTACGATCCAACAACCATGCCACGCTCAAAATTACGATCTTTACACCCCAAACTTCACATGTATTATTAGAGTCCTTGCCTGAAGACATCTACATGCCAATATGCAGTTACAGGCATAGCGCCACCTGTGGGCAACAGGAAAGTCCATGTTTTACACTGTGATGAGTATCCTCATTGAGATTTAACCAGAACAACATCATGGCGGTGGTCCCGGGTACGAGGGCCCTTTCATTGTTGCTTGCAGCTTTAATTCATTCATGTAATCTTATCCTGTCTGCAAATCCAGTCTCTTGTTTACAAACGAATCCGTGGTAAAATGAAGGAACAAACGCACAATGTCTTCCCCACGCGAGCTGGATATTCATTAAAAATAAAGTTCATCCATGGATTCATAATATTGGAATCTAAATGAAGCTATGCGGCATGTTTATTGCTTAGAAGTTCGATCCAGTTTAGCTCTATGTAACTTAGGCCTGTGTCATGTCAGGCACGAGTCGGTGGCTACAGAATCAGGTGTTGTTCATCTTCTGTTGAGGCAGCCTGGCATATTCTGAGATCGATCGTTTGCTGGGCCTGGTGTCAATAAAAGCTTTTCTTTGACTAACAAGGAACTTTTTAGCTCTGAAACTTACAGGATATTCTTATATTACCATGACCTTTTATATATCAAAAGTTCAAGGTAAAGTTGATTTCTCAATTCATTAACCCCTTTAAATAGGCCTAAAACCATATATACACTCACCTAAAGGATTATTAGGAACACCTGTTCAATTTCTCATTAATGCAATTATCTAATCAACCAATCACATGGCAGTTGCTTCAATGCATTTAGGGGTGTGGTCCTGGTCCAGTAATAATATATTACAATTGTGTAATAAATGTGTAATAAAGCTTTGCGAGAGGTCACCCAAACTGTACTGATCAAGGCCGAAAGATTTACATACGTACAATTTATAATAACACAAATGTATAAAGATAAAAACGTCACCAACGGAACGATGACCTTCCGTGACAATGGCCTTAAATAACTTGCCTGGATGGTCAGATTTAGGCCGAGATATATATATATATATATATATATATATATATATATATATATATATATATACACTCACCTAAAGGATTATTAGGAACACCATACTAATACTGTGTTTGACCCCCTTTCGCCTTCAGAACTGCCTTAATTCTACGTGGCATTGATTCAACAAGGTGCTGAAAGCATTCTTTAGAAATGTTGGCCCATATTGATAGGATAGCATCTTGCAGTTGATGGAGATTTGTGGGATGCACATCCAGGGCACAAAGGTCCCGTTCCACCACATCCCAAAGATGCTCTATTGGGTTGAGATCTGGTGACTGTGGGGGCCATTTTAGTACAGTGAACTCATTGTCATGTTCAAGAAACCAATTTGAAATGATTCGAGCTTTGTGACATGGTGCATTATCCTGCTGGAAGTAGCCATCAGAGGATGGGTACATGGTGGTCATAAAGGGATGGACATGGTCAGAAACAATGCTCAGGTAGGCCGTGGCATTTAAACGACGCCCAATTGGCACTAAGGGGCCTAAAGTGTGCCAAGAAAACATCCCCCACACCATTACACCACCACCACCAGCCTGCACAGTGGTAACAAGGCATGATGGATCCATGTTCTCATTCTGTTTACGCCAAATTCTGACTCTACCATCTGAATGTCTCAACAGAAATCGAGACTCATCAGACCAGGCAACATTTTTCCAGTCTTCAACTGTCCAATTTTGGTGAGCTCGTGCAAATTGTAGCCTCTTTTTCCTATTTGTAGTGGAGATGAGTGGTACCCGGTGGGGTCTTCTGCTGTTGTAGCCCATCCGCCTTAAGGTTGTGCGTGTTGTGGCTTCACAAATGCTTTGCTGCATACCTCGGTTGTAACGAGTGGTTATTTCAGTCAAAGTTGCTCTTCTATCAGCTTGAATCAGTCGGCCCATTCTCCTCTGACCTCTAGCATCAACAAGGCATTTTCGCCCACAGGACTGCCGCATACTGGATGTTTTTCCCTTTTCACACCATTCTTTGTAAACTCTAGAAATGGTTGTGCGTGAAAATCCCAGTAACTGAGCAGATTGTGAAATACTCAGACCGGCCCGTCTGGCACCAACAACCATGCCACGCTCAAAATTGCTTAAATCACCTCTCTTTCCCATTCTGACATTCAGTTTGGAGTTCAGGAGATTGTCTTGACCAGGACCACACCCCTAAATGCATTGAAGCAACTGCCATGTGATTGGTTGATTAGATAATTGCATTAATGAGAAATTGAACAGGTGCTCCTAATAATCCTTTAGGTGAGTGTATATATAAAATTGCGCGATAAAGCTTTATGAGCATTGTGTACTGGGGAACTAAACCAAACTGTTCTGCTAGAGGTCGAAAAAAAATGTACAAAGATGCCATTTATAATAACACTTTTATAATAAATTAAGATTAATATGATAGATTATCTCACCTTTCTTGACGAGTCAGCATAAGTAATGAGCTCAACAAAATGGTGGTCGCTATACTACCTTCTTATTTTAACCAATAGCAGCCCTTGTTAATTACCATGACAACTAATCACCTGTCCAAACAAGGAAGCCCATTAATCAAAATTGCCCCGCCCACTTTTAATTAATTTTTTTTTCATTAATTTTTTTTTTTTTTGGGGGTCATATTATTTTGCCCTAAAAAAATTAAATTAAATGTGTATAAGACATTTGTTTTGCATAAAAAAAAAAAAAAAAGACATGACAGTAGGAACGTTTCAAACATGTATTAATATGAACAAAGAACAATTGGGGAACATGAAGTCAGAAAAATGTAGTCTGTTTCCTCTGCCGCTTCACCAAGATCTTCAATGTGTTGGTCTTCAGAGGAGACAGCACAACAAAAGGTGAACCCTTTCTCGGAGTACAGACCCTCTGCCGCTTCGACGGGCTAGGTCCCTCCTGAAAAGAATGAGAAAGGCAGAGTCAGCAAACACGCCCACAAACGGTTAAACGAGCCCCCCGTGAGAATGATGGACTTACAGAAGTCTGCAGAGGGCCAGCAGAGGGTGACGGGCTGGCGGGGGTCGGCCTGGCCGGTCTCTTGCACGTCCTCTTCTTGGGCCCAGAAGCCTTCGGGGACCCCGGGGTGGCGTCCTCACCCTCCACGGCTCAAACAGGCAGCGGTGCTCGGCCGGCTGCTTGGCGTCCAAGTTGAGAGCATAGAAGCGGTCAGCTGTGGAGGTGTCATGGCACATGAATCGGGACACCTTGTGCCGGTCCCCGGGGCTGTGTGTGTTCTTGGCCTGGGCGGAGAGAAGAAAGCATTAAATTTTTTTTTTAAAAAACGTGTTTCGGTAACACTTTGGTTTAGGGTCCAATTTTCACTATGAACTAGTTGCTTATTAGCATGCGTATTACTAGGATATTGGCTGTTTAATAGCTCTTATAAAGCACATATTAATGCCTTATTCTGCATCCCTTAATCCTACCCAATACCTCAACTTAAAGGATTAGTTCACTTCAAAATGAAAATTTCCTGATATTTTCCTCACCCCCATCTCATAAAAGATGTTCATGTCTTTCTTCAGTCGAAAAGAAATTAAGTTTGAGGAAAACATTCCAGGATTTTTCACATAATGGTTTTCAATTGCAACCAAAATGTTGAAGGTCCAAATCAATGAAGTTTCAAAGCCCTTCGAAGGGCTTCAGAGGCTCTGCGCGATCTCAGACGAGGAATAGGGTCTTATCTAGCGAAAAAAAAATAAAAAATTATATACTTAAGCTAAATTGCTCATCTTGCGCTGCTCTGCGACGTCCTAGTGATTGCGCAATCACATCGAAAATGTCACACTAGACGTAGGCAGAAGTACCGCCCCAAGCGAACGTGCGAGGACTAATACAAACTCCCTTTACCAAAAAACACTCCATGTTCAACTTCGAAATCGTCTGACAGCGTTGTTTTACCTTTTTTTTGCTAAAGGGCATTTGTATTAGTCTTCGCATGTGCACTTTGTAAACAAGGGGGCGGTACTTCTGCCTACGTCTAGTGTGACGTTTTCGACATGATTGCGCAATCACTAGCACGTCGCAGAGCAGCGCAAGATGAGCAATTTAGGTTAAAAAGTACATTCATTTTTAATTTTTTTTGAAAATGACCGATGGTTTGGACCTTCAGCATTTTGGTTGCAATTGAAAACCATTATGTGAAGAAAAATCCTGGAAAGTTTTCCTCAAAAAACTTAATTTCTTTTCGACTGAAGAAAGAAAGACATGAACATCTTTTATGAGATGGGGGTGAGTAAAATATCAGGAAATTTTCATTTTGAAGTGAACTAATCCTTTAATATTAATAATGACCCATGATGGTTGAAAAGACACATTCAATAGACCCTTTTCAGACTGTGATGACACGTTTTAACGGTCATCAATATAATATCGTAAATCCTGCAACACTTTTTGTATTTTCATTTAAAAAAAAAATAAGTACATTTATAACACTAATACTTCGTATTTTATTACTTTTGCATCAAATTACAAAAAAAACAAGTCACCGCTGCTGTGAGGGTGTTTCTAATACAGCGTCTATGGGAGTGATGGTAAAAGTTAACATCTTTCTCTCTTTTGACTGCTGTTTTCAATCAATCTCACTCTATTAACCCAACTATGACGACTTCCTCTCTGAGAAACCCGGAAATGTGAAAAAGGTCTATAGTATTATAGCCTTCTTACCTTCCTCGCCAAAATGTCTTCTGGGTTAAGTTTAGGTGGTGGTTGTGACCGCAGTCCAGGCTTGTCTGTGGCACACACACAGATTGTCCGCTCTGAGCAGGACTCAGGGGCCTGAGCTTGCGATATTTATTACTATACATTCTGATCTAAAAAAAAAACAAAAAAAAAAAAAATGGTACGCTGATCCAAAATCTTTTTAAGAGCTGAACCCGTACACAGATCAGAGCAGGGATGTGCAATTCAACTGTCCTTGTGCACAGACCTGGAAATGACCACTGAAAACAAAAACAAAAATTGCACACTGAACAAAAATGCAGATTCACAATCAGATGCTGATAGAGAGTCGTACACGTAGCTGGTTCAAAATCGCAAACTGATCAGGAGCTGTAGGCTGATTGCAAAAGTCGTACACAGACACTGATAAATGCAGTCAAAAGTGAACAGGCCTTTAAAAGTCCCATGATGTGGATTTTTATTATTATTTTATAATTTCTCCTGAGGTGTACTTATTGTCACGTAACGTGTTGAGCAAAACTCACAAAGACGATGAATAACTTGAAACAGGAACTTTAAGAACAAAAAAATCTCAGGAAACACTTAAATAACACCAGTATACATTGACAACGACAGACAAACACTGAGGGAGAACTGAAGGCTAAATACACAGGGCAAATGAGATAATTAACAAGACACAGGTGATAGAAATAACTAATTACACAGACTGGGGAAAACTAGGTCACAGGGACTGAACTTAAAACACAATGAAAACAACAGACAGAGCATACATGTAACACTTATATTGTTAGTATGATTTTTACATCATAAAATTAGTGATTGACCGATATTGATTTTTTTTTTATAACCGATACCGATTATTTGCATGTTTATGTGCCGATAACCGATATATAGAACCGATATTTATTATTTATTATGTTATTTCTGTTTTTTACAATTATAGCAACAGCACTGAACTGAACAACTAAACTTAACTTTTTAAACACTGTAATTTTTGCAATTTCACTCCCTTACATACAGAACAAAACACGCTTCTACATCAATAAATAGTCTGAAAGAGTGCATTTTTTTTAAATACAGTGCAAAGTCTTTTTAACATTAATGCTGTTGCATCTTTTTATTTATAACAACAGCATATTAACAACAGGCTAATTTAATTTACAAAGTCTAATGTTTTCAAATGGAGAACATATATAAATGAGAGTTGAGTCTATCAACTCCCCATGAATATAAGTATAAATTTAAGCATTAGTTTTAAACTACAGTTTTAAAAGGTTTATCTGTTGTTTAATAGACTGAAGAGTGAATATTCTATAAAATTACTGTGTCAGTCTTGTAATTTGCTAAAAGTTAAAACATCTTTTAAAATGGACCTACGATTTTTTTATAGTTTAACCGTGAAATGGTACGTTAAACTCAAGACGGCGGATCAAAAGCACGCGAAATTTTAAAAAAAAAATGCTAACAGAGTTAAGTCAACCACATACGTCATTAATTATCAATATTGCGACATTTTAACAATTAAATAAGATTGTGCAGTGTTGACTTTGTGTACTAATCTTGTGATAAACTAGAAATAATCCTTTGACCGTGTCAATGTTTGGGTAAAATGAGGTAAATAATAAAGTTATTTTTCACACAAACATTATAATATAAAATAAATACAATTTGCTTAAGTGATGATACAAGCTCATTAATAAATCACAAGTTGATAAATTAATAATATACCTTGTCCTTGTGTGCAGGCAAATCCATAAAGACGATGGAGACCGCACGTAGCGCTAGTATAGGTCTCTGCAGGTTAGTAATAGGAGTTACCACAGGAGGATGGGCGGGGAGATTGAAAATGCTCTGCACATGCGCAGATGTTCATTATATGTGAACACCCAAATGAAACGTTGTGCTTTATCACTAAAAAAGTGATAAAGCATATAATATTTGTAAATGAACACCAGATTTTATCACTAGCTGCCCAGCACTAGGTTTTTATCCCTCAGTAATTTACAAGTGGTCACTAGCTACAAGGCCAAACCCCATAGGGTAAAAAAAATATATATATTTTCACATATATTTCAAAATATACAAAAAATGGCCAAAAAATATATTTGCTGCCAATATATTATTTGGCCATTTTTTAAATATATTTCCAAAATATAAATGTATTTTTCAAAAGCATTTAAAAATATGTTTTGCCCTCCATATATTTCAGTCCAAGAAAATACATTCACGTCACATTTGAAGAAAAACTTTATTTGTCTGTAACACATATGAGCATTTGAATAAAAATTTGCAAGAAACATACTTGACAATGTTCAAAAAAATTACAATAATACAATTTAATCAAAAGATTTAACGTTTTTTCCCCCCCGTTTAGAATTGACTGTAATCACCAAAGCCTCTTTGGACACATTTGGAAATCTCTTCTTGACTGCCACTGCAAGAGACAAAAATCACAGCTATATTTTAACTGAATATTTCAAGTAAATTTCCCTTTCACCAAGTATTGACTTACCGTATATGGCTGCCATGATTGCCTCGTCAAGGGCACTTCTCTGCAGTTTTGCTCTTCTCTCCTACAAAAGACAACACAATACATAAACATTTGAACAGGGTACAGAGGGCATGCACATTGTCTTCTGACTAGTTTTGGATTTCCTGATATTTTTGTTCACAGGGGAACTAAACCAATTATAGGTACGTTTGATTTTAAATATATTTAATGGGGCATATTTTTTGGACCGTGTGGTTAAGAAACTGAAAATTCAGGAGTGGTAGAATTAGCCTTTTTTTTACATTTCTGCACTGCATTTTCACCTAAAATAAAGGGATAATGGAATCACACAAAGGCAGATTCACTTAAGTTAGAGATACTGACTAAAAATGAAAATTCTCTCATAATTTACTCACCCTCATGCCATCCCAGATGCATATGACGTTCTTTTTTTCTTTGGAACACAGAGATTTTAAGAAAAATACTCCATTTCTGTGTTTTCCAAAGCAGTACAAACCATTGTTTCTGTCAAAGCGGTCAAATATGGGCTCAACGTCAGCATGTTGTGATTTGTGACATAAATGCATTTTGAAGCTTGAGAAGTGATGCGGAAGCACAGAGTTTAAAAATGTCTATTTTTCTAACACACCTTGTTTCACTTCATCAACTCATACTGATTACTGTTGTGTTCACTATGAGTGGTTTTTATCAACCTTGGGGGTCCCGTACACTTGCACTCACAGACATGGATTATTTTTCTAAAAATCATCATTTATATTCTTCTGAATAAAGAAAATCAAATTCTGAGAGAATTTTCAATTTTGCAGCGGCTATTTGCACTAAGTGTTAATAGCAAGTAGATTCTATTTACACTAGAGGCTGACATTTTTTCGGGAATCCCGCGGGATTTCAGCGGGAGTGGGGGGGACTGGGAATCGTAATAACACTATGATACCAACTATATACACAAATATACCGTTTATATAAATTAACTATATGTTTTAATTTTGAACTCAGTTCTAGTTGCCCTGTCTCTTTATGCTCTCCTGTTTGCTTTGGTGTGGCTGGTTTAGTGAATGACGTGCTCCACACCCGTAACAGTTGGTGGCGGTAATGCACCAAGTTGGTATGCCAATAATATAAGAGAAAGAGGCTTCCCCATGCACTTTGTAGCCGCGAAAATCATAATCAAAATGGATGTTTGGTGTGTGTTTGCATAGATGATTTACATGGAATTTAATGTGTGTGCATTGTTTAAGATGGCTTCCAGTTCAATAAAATAACAAAAACTACATTTTAGATTTTTATTCATCTAAGTGGGCATGCTGTGATCTGTACTGAATTTTATACTGTAACCGACAGATTCCGGCCAAAAAAACACAACACGAGAGTGGGAGGGAATGGGAGTCATTCTTCTGGGATTGGGATGGGACGGGATTGTCCCCCAGTTTTTTCGTGGGATTGGGATGGGACAGGAAAATCCACTCCTGTGTCACCCTCTAATTTACACCAAGTGTCAATAGCTATGGAGTCAAAATAATGCCACATAGATTTGCAAAAAAATAAAGTATTGCAAAAGAAAATAAAGTTTTGAGAGAAAAAGGATCTTAGTTTTGACGCGAACGACCCGGGTTCGAATCCGCCTTTTGCAGAGCTTGCGCTTATCCCTTTTCCCATCACATATCACATCGGAAAGGCATTTACTTTCAATAAAAATTAAGAAAATGTTCTAAAAGAGGAAATAAAGTGCCTAATGAAATGTTTAATAATAATAAAAGTATTTATTGGGTAGGGTTAGGGATAGGTGTAGGGAGGGCTTTTATTGTCCCATTAAGGCAGCATCCATTTAATGATTTTAATAAATATAATCATTTACACTCTGTTATTATTGCATCCTGTTAATGTACAACAATACTGAGGTGCAAATAGTATGTATCTGTCAAAATAAAGTATAAATTGCATGCAATTACTATTTACACTTATTGCAAATAACTGCTACTTTTATATGGTGTAAATAGAATATATCACTATTTTCACTTAGTAAATAGCATCTACATCTATCGCTAAGAAAATGTTATTTTCACTTAGTGTGAATAGAATCTAGTTGCTAATTATGGAGTCAAAATAATGCCACATAGATTTGCAAAAGAATAAAGTATTGCAAAAGAAAATAAAGTTTTGCAAACAAAAATAAAGAATTGCAAAATAAATATAAAGTATTGAGAGAAAAAAATAAGTTTTGCAAATAAAAAAATAAAGAATTGCAAAAGGAAAATAAAGTGGTTTCATTTGCAACGCTCCTTTTATTCTGCGTTTCAGTAAAGTGAGTTTGCAATACGGTTTCCCCTTTGCGCTTCACTTTTCTGTGCGTTTCACTTCATGGCACTGCTTTGACATGGGGGTGGAGTCAAGAAACGGGGGCGTGTTCAGCAGACATGGTCACGCCTCCCTCCGAGTGACATCATCTGCTCGAGACGCAGATCAGCACAGATGAAGGCACCATGGCTGAGAGGCATGCGGGTGGATCGTTTCCTTGTACTCACACTTTTACTAGCATTAAAACCAGCATGGTTTTGTTCTGTTACGACTAAATGTGTATTAAAAGAGTTTGCTTAAGTTAGAGATCATGTTAAAGTGGTGTTTATTATTAGCCGTGGACTACTGGCTAACGTAATGTGTCTGAAAATAGCCAGCATCTGCTGTTTATTTCTTCCAGTCTCAGTGTGCACACTTTTATAGCATTTAAATGTTTATAACGTTAGTTTTATTTAGTTAACTAAATGTGTATTACCAGCATTTGCTTAAAACCTGTTAACCTGTTAATTTCAAAGTTACTGCTAGTTTTAATTTGTAAACAGAATGTAATTAACTTGACAGCTATACATCATTAAAAAGGTCTAAGACTCATGCTTAAATTTGAGTTCTGTTACCTTTAAAATTAAATATGATCATTAAAGTCCCGTGAACCGGAAGTAGCCCTGAGTTTTCTTCAGTGCTGTGACGTATTTCCAAGTGAAACGGATACTGAACAGAGGGCAGGGTTTTACTTCAGCGCTCCCCCTCTCCATCGCTCGCTTATAGCAGCCTAACGGTTGGAGGGGAGTGGTTAAGGATATTCAAACCCAAGCCGTCAAACTGATGTAATCTGAGAAGGAACGCCGTTACTTTCCAGATTTTGATTAAAGATTACCGTGACAAACAATTTTTTTCTGTGTATTAACTTGCACGGATCAATTGTTCACCACAAGACTAGTAATATGCGCTAACAAAATACATAGGGTCAATTTTGATTTCATGACGACTTTAAAAGCCTTCCTTCCGCTGGAGAAAATATAGTCCCTGACTCCATTAGATGGCGGCAAAGACTGTCTTAATGAGTGAGTCACTCAATAGCTAAGACTTTTATATTGAACTTCTTGTGAACATGGAACAAGACGCAACTGACAAATGCTTGGACTAGCTCTGTCAGGCACGGGAAAACCCCATTACGGTTTAAATGACAAGATATCGCAGCGGACATTCAGATAGATTTTTTATTATGAACATAGGACTGACCTGAATACATAATACAGTAAGCTTCAATGAACAATATCAATGAGAACAAACATGTTTACCTTACTAAAGGTGTTGTGTAGTGATACACAGAACCGTTGGGTGAAGCGATCATAGCCGTCAACAGCTATTGACCAATCAGAATCAAGGAGTGGAACTAACCGTTTTCAAAAAACACAAAAGAATATTAGAGCCATATCCCATCCAGAGAGTTGTGCATGTGTGCACAGAAGGGATTGATATTAAACGGGGCACTGTGGACAATGATATTATTTATAAAATTAAACAAACAAAAAACAAACAACAGTAGCTATAAAAGTGTGCATGCATTCTGAGCGAAATGAACAGCAGATGGCTTTTTCAGACAGTTCACGTTAGCAAGCATAGCCTCAAAGACTAAACACCACATTAACTGATCTTCTGAACTTCTTTAACTTAAGCAAACGCTGGTAATACACATTTAATTAACAAAACCAAACATTTAAATGCTATAAAAGTGTGCACACTGAGACTGGAAGAAATAAACAGCAGATGCTGGCTATTTTCAGACACATTACGTTAGCCAGTAGTCCACGGCTAATAATAAACACCACTTTAACATGATCTCTAACTTAAGCAAACTCTTTTAATACACATTTAGTCGTAACAGAACAAAACCATGCTGGTTTTAATGCTAGTAAAAGTGTGAGTACAAGGAAACGATCCACCCGCATGCCTCTCAGCCATGGTGCCTTCATCTGTGCTGATCTGCGTCTCGAGCAGATGATGTCACTCGTAGGGAGGCGTGGCCATGTCTGCTGAACACGCCCCAGTTTCTTGACTCCACCCCCATGTCAAAACAGTGCCATGAAGTGAAACGCACAGAAAAGTGAAGCGCAAAGGGGAAACCGTATTGCAAACTCACTTTACTGAAACGCAGAATAAAAGGAGCGTTGCAAATGAAACCACTTTATTTTCCTTTTGCAATTCTTTATTTTTTATTTGCAAAACTTATTTTTTTCTCTCAATACTTTATATTTATTTTGCAATTCTTTATTTTTGTTTGCAAAACTTTATTTTCTTTTGCAATACTTTATTCTTTTGCAAATCTATGTGGCATTATTTTGACTCCATAATTAGCAACTAGATTCTATTTACACTAAGTGAAAATAACATTTTCTTAGCGATAGATGTAGATGCTATTTACTAAGTGAAAATAGTGATATATTCTATTTACACCATATAAAAGTAGCAGTTATTTGCAATAAGTGTAAATAGTAATTGCATGCCATTTATACTTTATTTTGACAGATACATACTATTTGCACCTCAGTATTGTTGTACATTAACAGGACGCAATAATAACAGAGTGTAAATGATTATATTTATTAAAATCATTAAATGGATGCTGCCTTAATGGGACAATAAAAGCCCTCCCTACACCTATCCCTAACCCTACCCAATAAATACTTTTATTATTATTAAACATTTCATCAGGCACTTTATTTCCTCTTTTAGAACATTTTCTTAATTTTTATTGAAAGTAAATGCCTTTCCGATGTGATATGTGATGGGAAAAGGGGTAAGAGCGAGCTCTGCAAAAGGCGGATTCGAACCCGGGTCGTTCGCGTCAAAACTAAGATCTTTAAGTCTTACGCTTTATTGCTTGCACCACTGAAAATTGTGAAATCGAGGCGTTTTTTTTTTATTTTTTTATCTTGTTTGGCCCAACCAGGCATTGTTAGATGGAGCTAGTGCGAATAGCACTTGCCAACAAGGCACGCTATTTGCACTTGGCTTGACACTCCGTTTCATTTTTGGGTGGAGTATTTTCCTGTTTATTATCATGAAGCTGTTTTGAATCAATCTGTAATGTATAAAGTCCTATAGAAATAAAGATGGCTTGACTATGAACATTATATACTGTGCCTATAACTGCACAAGTGTTGGGCCAGTGGGGCGGTCAGCATGTGGACAGGGATGTGTCTTGTGTTGGCAGATGGGCTGCAACTGTTCCAGACAGAGACAGATAGTAACAAAAGACATAAGCACATGCAGAGAACATATCAATTCATAAATTAAACAAATAAAATCCATTAATATTTGACCAACGATTAAAAATGATTTATTTTACTTACTAAAAGGATAGTTCACCCAAAAATGAAAATTACCCCATGATTTACTCACCCTCAAGCCATCCTAGGTGTATATGACATTCTTCTTTCAGATGAATACAATTGGAGTTATATTAAAAATATGGCCTGGCTCTTCCAAGCTTTATAATGGCATTGAATGGCAGCACAAAAAAGTACATCCATCCATTATAAACGTCCTCCACACGGCTCCAGGGGGTTAATAAAGGCCTTCTGAAGCGAATCGATGGGTCTGTGTAAGAAAAATATCCATATTTAACACGTTATAGATGCTTATACATCGATTTGCTTCAGAAGGCCTTTATTAACCCCCGGAGCCATGTGGAGCACTTTTATAATGGATGGATACACTTTTATGGACTTCAAAACAAAAACAGCCATTCACTGCCTAAAGCTTGGAAGAGACAGGATATTATTTAATATAACTCTTATTGTATTCGTCTGAAAGAAGAATGTCATATACACCTAGGATGATTTGAGGGGGAGTAAATCATGGGATAATTTTAATTTTTATCCCTTTAAATTGTGCCTCATGATTATCCTCACCCTGCACAGGTCTCGGTCGCATCTGCTACTGAAAATGAAAAGTATATTTAATTTTTACAGTAATGAATTACACATTTAAACCTGTAGGTGGTGACAAATAAGCATCTTTTGTTATAATCAACTCACTGAATTATTGACTCAACTGGTTCCTCAAAAAACAGCTTGTCATTCTGCAGAAGAGAACAAAAACTATTATATAGTAAACAATATATTAAACCAAACAATTAATTAAAAAAAATAAATAGAAAATTTTGTTTGTGAATGAATCGGCATTAATTCAAACCAGCATATACCAGAACTCCAATGATGAGCGAATAACGTGTGTCGAATTAACAAGTTTATCTTTAATATTTAAATTCAGCAAAAATGTACGTTACAGGCTCCACTGATGATATCAGTGATGGGCATATAAAACAGATTTTTGTGTAGTTTTTGCTAAGTGTCCAAATTAAAAATAACTACAATGGAAATCTTAAAAAATGTATCTCAGTACAGCTCACTGGAGAATGTGAGCAAATGAACCAAACACGGCATTAGATTGAAAAAATAATGTTACAAAACCTTGAAAAGACAACACATCTAAAGTGACAATTAACATAACATATGCAAAAATTATGACTCAAACTAAATTTATAGCTCTTACCTTTTCCTCTGAGAACTCCCGCTGGTAGTCGACCGTTAGAGAGCAAAATGAGGCAAGCATAGGTCTCTGCAGGTTAGTAATAGGAGTTACCAGATCAGTGGGTGTGGCCATAAACAGAGGGCCGTTTTCCACTGTGTTACCTGATTTGCCCACGTCACGGTGTGGGTAGGGTTTAGGGGTGGGGTCGAGTGAAGGGGATCATTTCCATTGTGTGATTTATAAACACCCATCAGTTTGAAAACACCCACAAATTTGGAAACACCCACTCTTGTTCCGCAGTGATGACGCAGTTCTTAACATCATAAATCTAGCAATTTATTTATATTTACATTTTTATTTGATGTACATTTAAATGGTACAATTGTATTATAATCAAAGTACCTCCAAATGGGAACACACACACAGACATATCATCTCCGACTGGGGATGTGTTCAGCAGGCAAGCATATCAGGTCTCAGTCACTGACACATGTAAAGTTTTTAAATCTGTGAAAATAGGGAAGGATGCTTGGCCTCATGGCATTACTACAAGACTCTTAAGGACATGTTATAGCCAACTTGCCTCTGTTTTCACTGACATTTTTAACCTGTCACTTTCTCTTTGTGCGGTTCTGAATTGTTTAAAAAAAAAAATCAATCATAATTCGTGTGCCTAAGAAAACGATTGCAACCTGTATGAATGATTTTAGACCTGTAGCCTTGACTTTTGTGATTATGAAGTGTTTTGAACAGCTCGTGAAAGCATATATCAACAACAGCATACCTGTCTCCACTGATCCACTACAATTTGCATATATATCAAATAGAGCTGTGGATGATGCTGTATCCCTGGCTTTACATACTGTGCTCCAACATCTAGAGGGCAGGGATACGTATGTCAGGATGCTATTTGTTGATTATAGCAGTGCCTTCAGTACTATCAGACCTTCTATTTTAATACCTAAACTGTTAGACCTGGGCCTCTGCAATTCCATCTGCAGGTGGATACAGGATTTCCTAACAGGCCGCCCCCAGACAGTTAGAGTTGGCACATACTCTGAGTTGGCACAGCCTCTATAGTGTTAAACACCGGAGCACCTCAAGGCTGCTGTCTCAGTCCTCTATTATATAGTCTGTACACCTATGACTATTGTGAAATTTGCAGACGATACTACTGTGGTAGGACTCACTGAAAGCAATAACGAAACTGCCTATAGGGATGAGGTGAATAATTTGACCATGTGGTGCCGCAGAAACAATCTGTCCCTCAATGTGGGGAAAACCAAGGAGGTCATCATAGATTTCAGAAGGAACAAACCCACACACACACACCTGTCTATATTAATAACTCTTCAGCTGAAATTGTCAATACCTTTAAGTTCTTAGGCATCCACATTTCAGACTCCCTCTTATGGTCCTTCCATATCAGTTGTGCCATTAAGAAGGCACATCAGAGGCTTTATTTCCTGAGGTGTCTCAAGAAATGTGGATTCTACAGAACTTTTACCGCTGTACAATTGAGAGTATACTGACAGGTAACATTGTAGTGTGGTTTGGGAGGGTACATTGGCATTGTAGCACTTTTCCAAAATACTATTTTTGATGTGTGATGTATGTGTCTTGATGTGTGTCATAGCTTGGTGTAGATGGTAGCCTTTCTTCCTCCCTTGCTGATGATGCACCATACACATCCTCAGCTTTGTGATGTCTAAATGTTATCTGACTGATTCATTTCTGTTCAAGATTTCCTCTGGTTCCTGCATTCCATCGACGCTGCTCATCAGTACAAGATAGCCCTGTAACACCACCGGCCACTGCATTCTGCACCTTTCAAAATTCAAAACATATTGTTTACTTTATTTACTTTGTTACTTATTGCGCAGTTCACCATTAGTATATGAAACAGCTAAACAATTTCATTATAATTGAAATTTATGCAGTTAAAAAAAAACAAAAAAAAAACACCATCATTGTATCAAAAATCACATTGAATCACGCAGCACATTATTACGAACTGCTCCGAGACACGAAGGTTGAGGATCCAAATGCAGTATTTATTAGAAGGGTAATCCACAATCGTCATCAAAAGTACAGGCAAGGTCAAAACACAGGTAGGCAGTCCAAACAGGCAAACAAGGCAGGAGACAGAGGCAAAAGGGTCATCCGGGACACAGGCAAGAAATCCAACAAACCAAGAGACATGAAACCGGTGAGAACGCTCAGAAGTGCAGTGTAACAACAAAACAAGACTTAGCAAAGAATGACAGGGTGAACAGGCTAGATATAGGCAGAGGTAATGAGGTAAATGAGACACAGGTGTAAACAGTGAGTGCTGATGAGTCCGGGCAAAGGATTATGGGTGATGAAGTCTATGATGGAATGACAGTCCAGGTTGGAGTGCCCTCTGGTGGTGAATTGTTACATAGCCCCCCCTCAAAGGAGTGGCTTCCAGGCACTCCTGAAATGGTCTAGGAAGGAGGTGGAGTGGAGGCGGACCCGGGGGCGGGAAGAGGGGCTGGAGACTCAGGCAGAGCAGAAGGCCAGGAAGGAGCAGGCCGGGCAGATGGCCAGGGCGGCCCAGACAGTTCAGGAGGCAGATGGCCAGGGCGGCCCAGACAGTTCAGGAGGCCGAGGCCAGGGCGGCCCAGACAGTTCAGGAGGCCGAGGCCAGGGCGGCCCAGACAGTTCAGGAGCCGGAGCCCTCTCTGGACCCGGGACGGAAGGAGGGCGGAGCCCTCTCTGGACCCGGGACGGAAGGAGGGCGGAGCCCTCTCTGGACCCGGGACGGAAGGAGGGCGGAGCCCTCTCTGGACCCGGGACGGAAGGAGGGCGGAGCCCTCTCTGGACCCGGGACGGAAGGAGGGCGGAGCCCTCTCTGGACCCGGGACGGAAGGAGGGCGGAGCCCTCTCTGGACCCGGGACGGAAGGAGGGCGGAGCCCTCTCTGGACCCGGGACGGAAGGAGGGCGGAGCCCTCTCTGGACCCGGGACGGAAGGAGGGCGGAGCCCTCTCTGGACCCGGGACGGAAGGAGGGCGGAGCCCTCTCTGGACCCGGGACGGAAGGAGGGCGGAGCCCTCTCTGGACCCGGGACGGAAGGAGGGCGGAGCCCTCTCTGGACCCGGGACGGAAGGAGGGCGGAGCCCTCTCTGGACTCGGGACGGAAGGAGGGCGGAGCCCTCTCTGGACTCGGGACGGTCAGTGGCTGGGGCCATCTCTGGACGCTGGTCAGTGGCTGGAGCCATCTCTGAACGCTGGTCAGTGGCTGGAGCCATCTCTGGACGCTGGTCAGTGGCTGGAGCCATCTCTGGCATGGTGGCGACCATCTTGGTAGGGGGATCTGGTGTGGCGGCTACCATCTTGGTAGGGGGATCTGGTGTGGCGGCTACCATCTTGACAGAGGGATCTGGCGTGGCCATGACGGGACGAGACTCGGGAATGGCGGCCATGACGGGACGGGACGAGACGAGACGAGACTCGGGAATGGCGGCCATGACGGGACGGGACTCGGGAATGGCGGCCATGACGGGACGAGACTCGGGAATGGCGGCCATGACGGGACGAGACTCTGGTGTGGCGGCCATGACGGAACTGCTACATTTGTCCTCTGCGACTCCCACAGTGAATGCAGAGCCGCTTACCTGAAGGCCATAATCAAGGAACTCACTCAGGGACCCTCGAGGACCATCACGGACGAGTTTGGTTTGTAACTGTTTGTTGAGTCCATGGCAAAAAAAGTCAATCAACAAAGTCCGGGAGGTTGGTGATGTTTGCGATGTTCAGAAAGTCTCTGATGTGGTCCTCGAGTGAGTGAGTGAGTTCCTTGGCATAGACGGACGAGACATACTGCTGGATCCATGCTTGGCTAAGTCTTCTGTTACGTACTGCTCCGAGACACGAAGGTTGAGGATCCAAATGCAGTATTTATTAGAAGGGTACTCCACAATCGTCGTCAAAAGTACAGGCAAGGTCAAAACACAGGTAGGCAGTCCAAACAGGCAAACAAGGCAGGAGACAGAGGCAAAAGGGTAATCCGGGACACAGGCAAGAAATCCAACAAACCAAGAGACATGAAACCGGTGAGAACGCTCAGAAGTGCAGTGTAACAACAAAACAAGACTTAGCCAAGAATGACAGGGTGAACAGGCTAGATATAGGCAGAGGTAATGAGGTAAATGAGACACAGGTGTCCGGGCAAAGGATTATGGGTGATGTAGTCTATGATGGAATGACAGTCCAGGTTGGAGTGCCCTCTGGTGGTGATCAGGGGCACTCACACTGGTGAATTGTTACACACATACAGGCTATTTAAATGTATTTGATGTAAGTTTAGCCACACCAGCAGTGTTGCTCTATTTATAAATACCCACCTTCCACAACACAGCAGCAGAATGGCTACAAGACCTACCAAGGCCAGCTACGCAGGAGCATCCAGCTGTTCCCACTACTCCGTTATTTTGTAACATAACCCACGCGATGTGATTGGGTTTATTTATAGTCTGACTCGGCTCTACCTCCGCTTTTAGGAATGTGTTGATTGTGGCAAAGAATTTGTCCGATTTTATTACTGTGTAATAAATGTCTTTTATAATTTCTAAGCTCCTCGACATCTACACCCTCAGACAAAACAAGATAATTGAATATGTCAACATATGTGACTGCTGGCCATTGTTTCATATCATCAATCCAGGAGGCGGCGCTGGTCAACTTCGTAGGATGAGGGACAGACAAAGTTACGTTGTTTACGGTCCTTGTTAAATAGTCTTGCCCGTGCTGCCACCGCGAACTGTCTTAAATAGCCTTAAAGTGATCTTAAATCAGAGCAATTTGTCCAAAGTTACCTTTTTTACATTTCCTATATTCCCAACACTCTTACATGAATGAGTCAGCTCCCTTGCGCACACTCTTAAGCGATACCAAGGTCGAATCCTCCCACTAAAAATACGAATTGATCTTTTCAGAAGTTCATTGGCTATCAGATGAGTCAGTCATTCGCAACCTCTGATGCAACTGGATCGATACACTGTCAATCAAAGACAGTGACGCATCTGGGAACTGTGTCTCCATTCTGGACTCTGAATGGCTGTCTCTGCCTGTAAACACCTCATATGATGCACCAATTGGTTGAAATGAGGTATCAGTCAAAAGTGCAGAGGTCAGCGGCCATTTTAACATCAATGAATCTGCAATGTTTAAGTTACATTTTTCACGTAGCTTTATGGAGATTGCATATTCTGAATACAGAAGATTTGATTGCAATGCCTGCTTTTTTGGAAATGATACTACATCCTGTGGATGTTTATTGATATATAAATGTGATATGGACTAAATATTTCACTGAATTCGGATTGCCTGGACCCTTTAGAGTGCAATACACTGTTTTTGTTGGAATGTTATTGATCTGTGGACTAACAGGAGGCTTCATAGGTGAGTTCATTCAGTTTTGTTGGCGTTTTTTCGGTTGTTGGTGGTCTGACAGAGACACTTGCTGCGTCCCAATTCGCATACTATCCGTCCTAAATAGTATTCGAAAATAGAATTAGTATGTCCCAAATCGTAGTATGTTGAAAAGAATATTCCAAAGATACCCGGATGGTCAACTATTTCCGGTCAGAATTCGAAGTGCAGATCGACGCACACTCTGACGGCTGATATTGCCCACAACCCATTGCGAGTTGGACGAGGATTCGATTAGAACTACAAACGCGGATAAAAAGTGTTTAAAAGAAATGCAAACATGGCGGATGTGCGAGTCCGACGGTTAAGTAGAGAGGTTTAGATTAAGGGGCTTGAGTGATCAATTATCAGTATTTAACCTGACGAAAAGATATTTATTCCATGTTATCCACATTATATTTCACCTGCAGCAGCATTGTGAACTTTTGTACTGATACGTTTAGACATTATAACTTTTAAATGCATCATTATATTTAAACTGCAAACACGAGGAGAGTCTCTGCATTAAAGACCCACAAATGGCAGATCAACGTGCTACTACATTTCTCGATACGGTAGGAAATTAAATTGAATGTGGAGGATTTTAACTGTGACGATGATTGACAGGGCAGTTTAAACAGTGGCTGGATGCACGTAACTAAGTCCGTTATAGATGACGAAGTAGTATGTCCCAAAGCTTGCATACTCTTCAGCTACACACTCAAAAGTATGTACTTTTTCTTCACTAAAAGAGTACATACTTTTAAGGTCGTAGTATAAGTAGGCGGATGGGGACGCAGCATCTGATTGTACCTGCTGTGTTGATTGCATCTTGTTTACAAGGGTTCACATCATTCGATTCACAATAATCTCAGCTTTCCAAAGATATGTGACATGTATAGCTTTTATTTTGTGAGTTGTTGTGTGTCATGAACAATTGTAAACCAAGATGGCGATGTGCCATGGGCGTACGTACGTTCGACCTTTTTCCCGCGGCTGAGTTCCAGTAGTGACCCGTCTGTGACAAAACGAGCTCGGACCTAAGGTAAATACACACAGCTACACCGAGTATGGACCTGACACCTGTACAACTGCGTTCAGCCGAGACTGGCCCATACAGAAAAAGCCGTTCGGTCAGCCAGATGGCACGGATCTGGCCCATTATCCTTTGACTGATGCCGACAGTGGCGCATTTCAGCCGGAATCGGCCTAACTGTGCTTGCCATCTGTCTGTGTGAACACTGCTATTCATTAATATTGAGAACGAGTTTTTTCGGTGCGTCCCAATTCGCATCCTATCCGTCCTAAATATTATTAGAATTATTTTAGGTCGTAGTATAAGTAGGCGAATTGGGACGCTGCTCGTATATATCTTTATAGTTATCTTTAACAATTTTTAAATCAAAACAATCACCGCGGCTGCAGCGTGACATCATCGGAACGCATTCTATTCGTGACGTCACAGTACTGGAGGCTTAAAGGGCTGTTCACTTTTGACTGCATTTATCATTGTCTGCATTTATCATTGTCTGCATTTATCATTGTCTGTGTACGACCTTTTGCATCTTTTGCCTACAGCTCCTGATCAGTTTGCGATTTTGAACCAGCTACGTGTACGACTTTCTATCAGCATCTAATTGTGAATTTGCATTTTTGCTCAGCGTGTAATTTTTGCAATTTTAGAATGTATCAGAATAATTTTCGCAAGCTCAGGCCTGCTCAGAGCGGAAAACCAGTATGGGCCACAGACAAGCCTGGATTGCTGCAGCCACAACCACCAACCAAAAGTAACTTAGTAAAGACTTTGGTGAGGAAGGTAAGAAGGCTATCATACTATTGAATGTGTTTTTTCAAACATCATGGGTCATTATTAATATTAAGCCTGCGTTCATATGTTCAGGGTTTCTGTGAGTCTTCAAAAGGCCTTAAAATGATCTTAAATCAGAGCAGAAAGTCTAACATTCATAAAGTCATGGCATTAAATGTTGCGTGCATTGCAAAAAAATAATTTTCGTCCTCAGTATTTATGTCCTGTTTTCCAATACAAATATCTAAAGTTTAAATCAAGATACATTTTAGGGATGCGCAAAATGTCAGCCACCATATCGGTATCGGACGATATATGTTTATTTTTAATGTTCTCGTCATCAGCACGATAAGAATTTTTCTCTGATATATTAAAGCCGATAATATGTAAATTGTATTATGTAAAATGTATTATTTCCTTCAGCTGAGACACTTCAGATGTGCATTATTCACCATGATGCTTAGGAATCGCTTGAAATATGATTGAAATCACTTAAAAAAAAAAAAAAGGAAAATAAAGTCTGTCATATCGGCTATATAAAATTATAATGAGAACATCATAACTGTGTGTTTGGGACATGGCTTTAATGGTGAGACTTTTGTTTTTATAATCAGGCTCTCAAAAACTATATAAAAATTTGGGTTTAGATTTAACGGCCAATATATCGGTTATCAGCTTTCAAATGTAAAGAATTATAATTATCGGCCAAAATTGTCATATCGGTGCATCTCTAATAAATTTACTTGATGCAAATGTAAAATGAAGTCTTAAAAAATGTTATAAAATGAAGTGATTTATGATTAAAACAACATCAAATATCTGTCAAAACTTCTAAATGAAGCTGATTTTTCTGATTCCATTGCAGATATTTGTTCTTGTTTTAGTCATAAACTTCACAGAAAACAAGACTTCATATTTCATGTCATTTTACAACTGAAGTAAATGTGTCTTGATTTAGGGATCTTTAGATATTTGTGCTGGAAAAAGAGAAATCACTTTCTGCAGTGTGATCAGAAGGGGCAGTAAAAGTTATTTCCATATTGTAGGGGTTTTGAGCAAAACCATTCAAGCTTTTTTTAGTAAAATGAATTAAAAAGTGACAGATATCTGTTGGATGATGTGTTTTCAAACTCTGAAGTGTTTCTCCTTAAACATCTACATTTAGAGAACACACTGATGTTGTGTTTCCTTCATTTTATTCCTTACGTTTTCGTTACTTGGTCTTAAATTTACCTTCATGAAATCTGCAGAAACCCTGTATGTTGAGCATAGTATTAAGGTGTTTATCCTCATTTATCATCAACAGGAGTTCACTGGAAGAGAAAAGTGCCCGATCTCGCTTCCTCCCATCTTTGGCCCTTTCCAAACCGGTTTGTTACATTTGAATTCAAAACATATCTCTTGAGTATGAAGTACACATACGTTCCTTCATGAGAACCATATTAACATGAAATAAATGTGATGTTTTATGCAGAACGGTATCCACTACCACTGATGTATGGCATCGATGTTGTGCATCGCAAAGCTGAGTGTTTAAGACAGTCGCGCTATGAAGTAAGTGAATTTTGTATATTCTGATTGTTCCAGTTCAAATGAATATGAAATTTTGAAATATGTCGCCCTGGACCATAAAACCAGTCATAATGAAATTGAAATAAGGTTTCCATTGAAGTATGGTTTGTTAGGACAATATTTGGCTGAGGTACAAGTATTTGAAAATCTGGAATCTGAGGGTACAAATATTGTAAAGTTGTCCAAATGAAGCCCTTAGCAATGCACATTACTACTAATAATACATTTTTGATATATTTGTTTTTTTTAATACGTTTTTGATATATATTTATTTAATATCCTAATGATTTTTGGCATAAAATAAAATGGATAATTTTTATTTTATTTTATAGTTTATTTAATAGGGACAGATACAGTAAACATAGATTATCTTTTTTAGGCAATCCCATGTCAGTATCATAGTGTTTATAGCCAAGGGCTAATTCGCAACACCTGTCCCTAGAAGGGCTTTTTATATTAAGATATTACACTAAATGTGAATGACAAAAAGAAAAACAATACATTGAATACAAACAAAGGTCAAAAAAAAAATATTTTTTTATATATATCAAAAATTAACACGTTTTGACACGTGTGATCACACATGGTCACACTGTTGTTGCTGTACGAGCCAGGATTTTGTCAGTTTTTTGAAGGTAGACAGTTTCGTAAGAGTCTTTATCTCAGCAGGGAGAGAGTTCATTGGATAGCTCCTTTCACAGAAAAAACAGTCTGAGCAAAAGATGTTCTACAAAATGGAACTGTACAATCTCCACATGGAGCTGCTCTCGTAGATCTAAAACTTTGCAGTCTATTTACAAAAAAACAAAGTGGCTCTGGGGCGAGTCTATTCAAACATTTAAACACAAGCTTTATATAGCTAAAATATTCATAAAGTTTAAGATTTTGTGTTTAATAAATATTGGACAGTGATGAAATCTTATGGGCTTTTTACCTAAAATTTTAAAAGCACGATTATAAGGCCGTTCAAGAGGCTTTAGAGTGGTTTGGTTGGTCTGAGACCAAACAGTGGTGCAGTACGACAGCGGAGACAGAATCATTGTATTTAAAAAAATATAAGCACATGATAGCTTTTTAATGTGACTTTTAAAATTTAGCTGAGAGTCTAATATAACTCCTAAATATTTCTCTTGTTCGACTTGTTCAATGATTTCGCCTTTCATTTCAATGTTTAATTTGTTTGCTGTTGGTGTCTTTCTTATAGAAAAGCATATGGATTTGGTTTTATTTGTATTCAGTGTCAAACAGGATCTGTTTAACCAAATTGATACTTTCTCAAGACTTTGTGTTAATTTACTGCCGATTACAGCAGGGTTCTTGCCGGCCACATACACCACAGTATCATCGGCGTACATCTGAAGGCTAATGTCAGGACAGACTTCAGGAAGTTCATTCATGTACAGGCTAAAAAGAATAGGCCCCAGTATAGTTCCCTGAGGGATTCCTGTCATAATTTGACATGGGGCAGATTTTACATTATCAATCACTACACATTGCTCGCGTCCCTGTAGATATGACTCAAACCATAAAAGTGCCTGCTTTGACAAGTTAAAAGAAGATAATTTTGAGATAAGAAGGCTATGATTTACGGTATCAAAAGCCTTCCTTAAGTCCAGGAACACTGCGCCCACCATATTTCCTTTGTCAAGTGACTGCACAGTGTTTTCCAACAATGCACAGATGGCGGACTCAGTAGAATAATTCCGTCTAAAACCGTACTGTTTTGGGTGCAGATGACGATGTATTTCTAAATATTTAATTAGTTGTTCTGAAACTATTTTTCCCAATATTTTAGACACTACCGGAACTAGACTTATTGGTCGATAGTTACGGGCATCTGCAGTATTCCCGGACTTAAAGACAGGCTTAACTGATGTTTTTTTCCAAGTATCTGGAAATGTTCCAGTTTTAATGGAAACATTAACAATGTGGGTCAGAGGCTGACTAACAATTTGGGCGTATTTAAAAAAAAAAAAAATGCATCCATATTGTATGTGTCTCTGGATAAAGTGGCATTCAAGTCTGAAATAGCTTTAAGTACCACTGCCTGGTCCATTTCTCTGATGGTAAAAGAATTCTCATCAACTGTAGAAATTTAACTTATATTGTTCCTGTTTGTCTCATCATCTAAAAATTTAGAGGCAAGATCATGTACAGATTCAATGAAATATTGAGTGAATGCATTGGCTACTTGGACAGGATCTGAAATATTTTTGACACATACAGTGTATTGTTGGCTATTGCCACAAATATACCCGTGAGACTTATGACTGGTTTTGTGCTCCAGGGTCACATATGAAATATCTACTGCTTGTAAATTGTGTGCATTAGGTTTTTCATTTGTGTGTAGCATCTGTACTCTTCTAACCTTTCTCTTTTTCTTTCTCAGAGTTCTTTACCGCATATCAAAGTGGCCCCGCGTAAATATCAGGAGAAAAGTGCCGTATCCGAAAGACAGCTGAAGGCAAAAAATGATCGGGCCAGTTGTAAGGCCAATCTCAAACCCCGTTCAAAAGAGCCGATTGCCCCGGAGGCCACAAAAGCGTAATTACTTTTACATCATTGTTAAATGGTGATTTGTTTGTTTATATAGCTCTGGTTGCCAGACACTGGGCCCTATCATACACCCGGCGCAATATGACGCCAGGCGCGACGCAAGTGTTTTTTGCTAGTTTCAGCCTGACACAGTTCTCATTTTCACGTCCAGCTCCACGTTGTTTAAATATCAAATGCACTGGCGCGTCTGGTCTGAAAACCAGGTGTGTTCAGGAGCATTGTTGGAGCGTTGCTATTTTGAGGAACTGAAAACGACTGCGCCATTGAGCAACACAAACCTGCTCTAAAGTCAATAGCACAGTATTTTTTTGTGTTATTTAAAGGGTGTGTTAGTAATATGAGCCTATAGGCGGTGCACAACGCACGGCGTACACTCTGATTATTACACACACAGGGACGCGCAGCAGCACACACACATTCTTAAATATGAAAAATTAAAGGATTAAAATGTAAAAGATTATTATTATGTACATAAATATAAAAATGCCTACATGTCATAATGGATAGTCATTGCTTGTATCAGAATTAGCATACCTATTTGCAGTAATGACGAGCAAGCAGGCGTCATTGGTGTTACTGACGAAGCGTTCAGTCTTTCCGTTCGCATGTAAATAGCGAATCCGCCGTGGTGCGAGCACAACTGGCTTTTAAAGGGAATGGGAGATGAGACTCTGATTGGTTTATTGCACGTTACGCCCAAAACACACCCATGACTCATTAAGAGACTAGGGTCAACCCTTTTGGACCATGTGCCGGACACGCCGACCATTTTTTCCATCGTTAAACTAGCAAAAGTGGATTCGGACACGCCCTAAGTGCACCTGCGGCATGAGCTTCAGATAGTTAAAATAGGGCCCACTGATTTATTTTCATTTTGTCATGTTTCAGAGCTCAGGATTTTATTTTTGCATATGTAAATGTGCATATGTATATATCAGTTTTGGTAGCCAGACACTGACTTATTGTTTTTTATTTCGTCATGTTTCAGAGCTCAGGATTTGAACAGGACACAGCGAGAAACAGAAAAGCTTAAAGCTCGTGAAAGGTCAGCACAATAGTACTGTCATGCCAATGTGCACAATGGATGTTTTTCTATTTTTGCCTATGTATAACGGTGTAACGATGCACTCGTGTCACGATTCCATGCAAATCCTGATACTAAACTCACAATGCGATATTTATTGCGATATTTTAAGACAAAAATAAAGAAGAGATGTTTTTTTTATTACTTTTTTATTATTATTTAAATAATACTAAAGTCAATAGCGCAGTTTTTTTTTTTTTTGTGTCATTTAAATATTGTGCATATGTATATGTTGGATATGCACAGTGAAGATACTGCTTCTGACAACATTATTCATAGCCATCTCTGTTACTGTTTCAGTGAAGTCTGTAAAACTGATAAACCCAAAAAGTTGGAGGAAGAGGACAAGAAACCTAAGAAACCTATTAGAAGGAGTGTATGTTTTCTGGAAGAGCAGAAAGTAATGGTAGAAGAGCAGGAAACAGCAAGGAAAGAGACAGAGAAAAAAAAAAAAGAGCTCAAGAAGTTGATCATGGATATGACCCTGTTAGAGAGTAGGGTCGCTAAACAAGAGGCACAGAAATCAACTGTGTCTCGAGAAATAAGAGAATTGGTAAATACACACATACATTTACATCGACAAAAGGACACACTGATGTCTTCTGTACAGTTCTGTCTCTTAAGATCACTGACTATTCATGTGTTCTACAGGAATGGGATGCTGTAGAAACAAGGCAACAGAGCCTCCAGTATTTCCAGATAACCGAGTGGGTCCAGGACATGTTTTCCATTATCATGGGACCTAGAAAGACTGAAATAATGGACCCCATGAAGCAGCTGGAAGTGGTGAATAATGCACAAATAATTCTGGCAATCTTGAAAGAATCTGTATTTGTTGTTGATATGATTTTTAAAATGAAAATAAGGATCAGTAAAGTTCTAAAGTCAGCACACAGCAATGTGTGATAAAATGCAACACGTGAGCTGATGTTTTTTTCACAACTGCTTTTTTGTAATTCTCCCTCCAGATTCGGGACTTTTTTCGACTCAGAGCAGACAAACTTTCCACCATGAGTTTGAATGATTCTAACTCTCTAATCTGTGAGAAGTCTCAGAGCTATGAAGAGGCCGATTATATGTCCACACCTGAAAGAGAGCCGATTGCCCCAAAGGCCAAAAAAGCGTAATTACTTTTACATCATTGTTAATGTTGATTTGTTTCAGTTTTGGTTGCCAGACACTGATCTATTGTTTTTTATTTCGTCATGTTTCAGAGCTCAGGATTTGAACAGGACACAGCGAGAAACAGAAAAGCTTAAAGCTCGTGAAAGGTCAGCACAATAGTACTGTAATGCCAATGTGCACAATGGATGTTTTTCTATTTTTGCCTATGTATAACGGTGTAACGATGCACTCGTGTCACGATTCCATGCAAATCCTGATACTAAACTCACGATATCAGTGATATTTTAAGACAAAATAAAGAAGAGATGTTTTTTTTATTATTACTTTTTTATTATTATTTAAATAATATTATTATATTATTATCAGGACAAACAAATATTCCCCCATTGCATTACTATACATTATATTCAACACTATATATAGTAGTTAATGTAGTAATGTCACTGAAACGTTCATCCGTGCGCACTCCTGCTATTAATGCACTAAACATATAAGAATAAACCATCTAAAACACTTTGAATAATCATTTAGCACATCATGCAAGCATTAAAGGTCTGTGTTTACTACATTAAATCTGTTCATCATATAAAGCCATCGAGTCTCTTCAGAAGACTTGGATTTGGATTACACACTCGATTGATTATTTTAACGATGCCTTATGACATTTTTTGGATCTTTTAAGTTTGAGAGGAATGGACTTTAAATGGAGGGACAGAAATCTTCCTCAGGTTTCTTGAAAAATATCTTCATTTGTGTTTTGAAGTTAAATGAAAATCTTACAGGTTTGAAACGACATGAGGGTGAGTAGATGATGACAGAATTTACAATTTTGGGTGAATTATACCTTATAAACACAGTAAGCTGAGCCTTGGATGAAACAACTCTATAACGCGAATCATATCGTTTACATCGCTTTTTTATATTGCGATATCTCGATATACGATGTATCGTTACACCCCTAATGTATGATGTTGCATATGCACAGTGAAGATACTGCTTCTGATAACATTATTCATCTCTGTTACCGTTTCAGTGAAGTCTTCAGTGAATTTGCTGAAGAAAATGACTCTGACGACAGTATAATGCGGGTATATGTGAACTTCATGGACGACCATGAACAGGTCCTCGAGCGCTATCAAGATGAAAGGGAAAGGATGTACGTTTCTTGTGCACAACCATGTGTTTGATTTCTACACACTCTCAATCTGTGGGAAGTCTGGGAACTGAAGACAGTAACAGTGTTTGACCATCTTTTTTGTCTTGTGTGTTTTTGTGCAGAAAGGAGAAGATAGACAGGTTTAGAGAGCAGTTAGACCAAATTAGAAAACTGGAGGTGAAGAACAGTGAAGCCATAAAACAAATGAAAGAGCAACTTAAATACCTGCGGTCGTGCAAATATGACCCAGTCACTATAAGAAAGAAGGTAAGCACATCGTGTCCCATCTAAAGCCGTCACAGCACCACACACATCCAAATGTATTAAAAGACTGTACGGCTGATCTCTTAATTTTTTTTTTTGCCTCACCAGATCAGAAAGTTATGTGAGAATCTCGCTGAGTTTTACGAGGAGACCTTAGGCCGTTTCTGCAGCCCTTCCTTTCCATTCATAATGCTGACAGATTTAGAAGACTGGATTTTAGACGTGATGAAAGTCATGCCGCCTGAGAGACACCGTGGACTACGAAAGAAGCTTTTTAAAGCCTATGATACCACGTAAGATATAAAAATACATGTCTTCATGACACAAAGCGATAAAGCTACTGTGATGATCATCAGTGGCTATTATAATTGTATGGTTTGTGTGATCTCTTGATAATCTCCCTCTTTTACAGTTTGAGGCAACAGAAAGAAGCCGAGTTGGAAGCACTGCGAGCGGAACGGAGGAAGAAAAGACTGGAGAGAGCTCTCGCTCCTCCTCCACCGAAAATAGTAAGTGCCACACAGAACCAGCACTACATACCCCGTACTTTTGTCTTGCTCGTCAAATATTGTAATATGGATCCATAGTGTGATGCTAACTTAAAAATCACGTTTCTATTGCAGACCGGAAAAAAGCTGATGCCACACAGCCCGCTTCTAAAGAAGGTTATAAAGAAAGAGGAACCAGTGAAAACCAAGAACCAGGAGTAAATTATATATGAGGGATCTCTGAGGAACTCCGATCTCCTCCACTGCCTTCTCCAGGCTCCAAGAAGAAAAAACAGCACCCAGGGTTAAAGACAGACAAGGCGAGAGAAAAGGAGATGGAAGGATGAGAAGCGGTAGAGAGAGAAAAAAAATCAGCTGGGTGAATTCCACCAAACTCCTCCTCGTCTGGATACCCCTCGGTGGACAGCTCTCTGACTCCTCCGGCGCCTAGGGGACTCCTCCGCTCCCTCTTGATAGATAGAGTCCGGTTCCCAAAGCGCACTGCCATCCGGCCTTCCACCAGCCGGGTGAACTCCTCCAGGCGATGGCGCTGGAAACCCTTCGATGGACGGCTCTCTGACTCCTCCCCCGCCTCGAGGACGACGACAGCCCCTCCGGCTTCAGACACCCGAAGTGAGTCCCCCATTCCCTGCTCCTCCTAGATAGATTAGAAATATTAGATAGATAGATAGATAGATAAAGAAATGATAGATAGATAGATAGATAGATAGATAGATAGATAGATAGATAGAGAAATATTAGATAGATAAAGAAATATTAGATAGATAGATAGATAGATAGATAGATAGATTACAAATATTAGATAGATAAAGAGATAGATAAAGAAATATTAGATAGATAAAGAAATAGATTATAAATATTAGATAGATAGATAGATAGATAGATGATAGATTACAAATATTAGATAGATAGATGGTTAGATTACAAATATTTGATGGATATATTACAAATATTAGATGGATAGATAGATAGATAGATTACAAATATTAGATAGATAAAGTGATAGATAAAGAAATATTAGATAGAGAAATAGATTATAAATATTAGATAGATAGATGATAGATTACAAATATTAGATAGATAGATGGATAGATTACAAATATTAGATGGATAGATTACAAATAATAGATAGATAGATAGATAGATTACAAATATTAGATAGATAAAGTGATAGATAAAGAAATATTAGATAGAGAAATAGATTATAAATATTAGATAGATAGATAGATAGATAGATGATAGATTACAAATATTAGATAGATGGATAGATTACAAATATTTGATGGATATATTACAAATATTAGATGGATAGATAGATAGATTACAAATATTAGATAGATAAAGTGATAGATAAAGAAATATTAGATAGAGAAATAGATTATAAATATTAGATAGATAGATAGATAGATTACAAATATTAGATAGATAAAGTGATAGATAAAGAAATATTAGATAGAGAAATAGATTACAAATATTAGATAGATAGATGGATAGATTACAAATATTAGATGGATAGATTACAAATATTAGATAGATGGATGGATAGATAGATAGATGGATAGATTACAAATATTAGATAGATAGATGGATAGATTACAAATATTAGATAGATAGATAGCCCTCCAGCGACTCCTCTCCCTCTATCTATCTGTCTATTGATTAGAAATATTGGATGGATGGATAGATTAGAAATATTGGATGGATAGATAGATGGATGGATGGATAGATTAGAAATATTGGATAGATGGATGGATGGATGGATAGATTAGAAATATTGGATAGATAGACAGATAAAGATAAACAGATAGAATGATATAATGATGGATGGATGGATGGACATAAATAGATAGACAAACAGACGATAGATGGATAGATGGATGGCTAGATTAGAAATATTGGATGGATAGATAGATGGATGGATGGATAGATTAGAAATATTGGATAGATGGATGGATGGATGGATGGATGGATGGATGGATGGATGGATTAGATATATTGGATAGATGGATGGATGGATGGATGGATGGCTAGATTAGAAATATTGGATGGATAGATGGATGGATGGATGGATGGATGGATAGATTAGAAATATTGGATAGATGGATGGATGGATGGATGGATAGATGGATGGATTAGAAATATTGGATAGATGGATGGATGGATGGATGGATGGCTAGATTAGAAATATTGGATAGATGGATGGATTAGACATAATGGATAGATAGATAGATAGATGGCTAGATTAGAAATATTGGATGGATGGATGGATGGATGGATGGATAGATAGATGGAGTTTGCTGCCGTTCGCCATGGGGAGGAGGAGCAGGGAATGGGGGACTCACTTGGGGTCTCTGAAGGCGGAGGGGCTGTCGTCGTCCTCGAGGCGGGGGAGGAGTCAGAGAGCCGTCCATCGAAGGGTTTCCAGCGCCATCGCCTGGAGGAGTTCACCCGGCTGGTGGAAGGCCGGATGGCAGTGCGCTTTGGGAACCGGACTCTATCTATCAAGAGGGAGCGGAGGAGTCGCCAGCGTTTGCCTGAGGCCGGAGGGGCTGTCGTCGTCCACGAGGCGCCGGAGGAGTCAGAGAGCCGTCCATCGAAGGGTTTCCATCGCCTGGAGGAGTTCACCCGGCTGGTGGAAGGCTGGATGGCAGTGCGCTTTGGGAACCGGACTCTATCTATCAAGAGGGAGAGGAGGAGTCGCCAGCGTTTGCCTGAGGCCGGAGGGGCTGTCGTCGTCCCCCAGGCGCCGGAGGAGTAAGAGAGCCGTCCATCGAAGGGTTTCCAGCGCCATCGCCTGGAGGAGTTCACCCGGCTGGTGGAAGGCCGGATGGCAGTGCGCTTTGAGAACCGGACTCTATCTATCAAGAGGGAGAGGAGGAGTCGCCAGCGTTTGCCTGAGGCCGGAGGGGCTGTCGTCGTCCACGAGGCGCCGGAGGAGTCAGAGAGCCGTCCATCGAAGGGTTTCCATCGCCTGGAGGAGTTCACCCGGCTGGTGGAAGGCTGGATGGCAGTGCGGTTTGGGAACTGGACTCTATCTATCAAGAGGGAGAGGAGGAGTCGCCAGCGTTTGCCTGAGGCCGGAGGGGCTGTCGTCGTCCCCCAGGCGCCGGAGGAGTAAGAGAGCCGTCCATCGAAGGGTTTCCAGCGCCATCGCCTGGAGGAGTTCACCCGGCTGGTGGAAGGCGCTTTGGGAAACGGACTCTCTCCCTCTTTGCAAATTTATAAAAAAAAAGCAAAAAAATTCACATGTACATAAGCATTCACAGCCTTTGCTCAATACTTTGTTGAAGCACATTTGGCACCAATTACAGCTTCAAGTCTTTTTGAGTATGATGCTACAAGCTTGGCACACCTATTTTTGGGCAGTTTCTCCCATTCTTCTTTGCAGGACCTCTCAAGCTCCATCAGGTTGGATGGGGAGCGTCGGTGCACAGCCATTTTCAGATCTCTCCAGAGATGTTCAGTCGGGTCTGGGCTTTGGCTGGGCCACTCAACGACATTCACAGAGTTGTCCCGTAGCCACTCCTTTGTTATCTTGGCTGTGTGCTTATGGTCGTTGTCCTCGCCTCAGTCTGAGGTCCAGAGCATTCTGGATCAGGTTTTCATCAAGGATGTCTCTGTACATTGCTGCATTCATCGTTCCCTCGAACCTGACTAGTCTCCCAGTTCCTGCCACTGAAAAACATCCCCACAGCATGATGCTCCCACCACCATCCTTCAATGTAGGGATGGTGTTGGCCTGGTGATGAGCAGTGCCTGGTTTCTGCTCAGTGTGCCTGACACTTGCCATTCAGGCCAAAGAGTTCAATCTTTGTTTTATCAGACCAGAGAATTTAGTTTCTCATGGTCTGAGAGTCCTTCAGGTGCCTTTTGGCAAACTCCAGGCGTGCTGTCATGTGCTGTCTGGCCACTGTACCATACAGGCCTGATTGGTGGAGTGCTGCAGAGATAGTTGTACTTCTGGAAGGTTCTCCTCTCTCCACAGAGAAATGCTGGAGCTTTGTCAGAGTGACCATCGGGTTCTTGGTCACCTCCCTGACTAAGATCCTTCTCCCCTGTTTGCTCAGTTTGGCCGGGTGGCCAGCTCTAGGAAGAGTCCTGGTGGTTCCAAACTTCCATTTACGGATGATGGAGGCCACTGTGCTTATTGGGACCTGCTGCAGAAATGTTTCTGTGCCTCGATACAATCCTGTCTTGGAGGTCTACAGACAATTCCTTGGACTTCATGGCTTGGTTTGTGCTATGACATGCACTGTTAACTATGGAACCTTATATAGACAGGTGTGTGCCTTTCCAAATCATGTCCAATCAACTGAATTTACCACAGGTGGACTCCAATCAAGTTGTAGAAACAGCTCAAGGATGATCAGTGGAAACAGGATGCACCTGAGCTCAATTTTGAGTGTCATCGCAAAGGCTGTGAATAATTATGAACGTGAATATTTTTTTTTTTTTTTTTTAAATAAATTAGCTAAGATTTCAAACAAACTTCTTTCATGTTGTCTTTTTGGGGTTTTGTTTGTAGAATTGAGGGAAACAATAATGAATTTAATCCATTTTGGAATAAGGCTGTAACATAACAAAATGTGGAAAAAGTGAAGTGCTGTGAATACTTTCCGGATGCACTGTACCTTCGGCCCGAGTTCGTTTTGTCACAGATGGGTCACTACTAGAATTAAGGAACTCAGCCGTGTGAAACATTTTCGAGAGGAATCATTTCAGCTGAAAAATGAGTAAGTAATTGAATTCATTTATTGTTCTAGTGTTGTTTGATGTTTTAATTGCCAAGAAATTAGCACTGTAATGTTGGCTAATTAAATGATATTGAGTTATATTCCATTTTGTTTGCTAAAATTGAGTAAGAAATGGAAAAGCGTTACAGATACGCAAGGGCAGCTTCTTAAATCGTGTTCTTGAACGTAAAGTAATCTGCTTCATTAGAGCAGGTGCACTTTGTTTAGAGTGAAAGAACAATATTAAAGCGTATAAATAGCGAACATAAACTGAAGTTTCATTTGAATGCTTTGAATGTTTTACTGATATTTTGGTAACACTATACAATAAGGTTTCATTTGTTAGCATTAGTTAAACGGGTGGTTGATTTATGATTTGACTTTTTTAACTTTAGTGAGTGTGTAATGTTGCTGTTTGAGCATAAACAACATCTGCAAAATTACGACGCTCAAAGTTCAAAGCAAATGGAGATATTTTATTTTACAGAAATCGCTTTTTAAGGACTACAACAAACGGCTGGTAGGGTTAATGACATCACTATCCCTAAAAGTTACATAAACCCCGCCCCCGGAATAGCATGTCATAAAAGCAAGATGACAACATAAGTTATAACCGTAATTAAACTAAACTATACCTGTTTTCTCTTCATGCAGCAGATATTCTCTGGCTCTGTGCATCTTACAACAGTTCCCACACGAACGGTTTATAGATTATCATGACAGAATATGCTAATCAATGACTTGAAGATCGTTAACTCATAAATTCATCAACTAACTATTCAGAAACGTCCTGTCTACATGTTGTCACTTCTTCTTGAGTCTCTTCATCATTGTCCGACTCCGGTTTGAACATAAAAGGCTGAACAGTTTCTGACATTTTCAGTGCGTGTCTGCGTGAGGTAATCGACGAGCTCTTGTAGCTCCGCCCTCTTCCTGAAAGGGGGCGGGGAGCAGCAGCTCAATTGTATTTAAAGGGACACACACAATAATGGAACGTTTTTGCTCACCCTCAAAAAGTGACAATTTTAACATGCTATAAAAAATTATCTGTGGGTTATTTTGAGCTACAACTTCACATACACACTCTGGGGACATCAGAGACTTAGTTTACATCTACATACATAGACTAAGAATGCACAATACTTCAGCATTTATTAATCTAGGGTAATTTCAACATTTACTAATTATTAAAATGAAAAGTTGTATTAATGCACTGTGAACTAACAAAAACAAACATTGAACAGTTTTATCAACTAATGTTAACAAACGAGACCTTATTGTAAAGTGTTGCAAGCGTTGCTGATATTTGAAACTGCTGCATGAACTCTGGCAACAACATTTATCAAACCTATGCACTTAAAAAATGTAATGCTTAAGATGTAATAATGACATTATTTTTTAAAAGATGCAGTTCAGAGAAACCCTAATGGCTAATCCTGATGAAATGGAGATCGAGGGGTCCATGAAGTCGTGGCTTCAGCCTCCAACTGGCAGCAGATTGAAAAGAAACAAGATAAGTCATCCTAAGGCATCTTTACACAGCCGAGTTAAAGGGTTAGTTCACCCAAAAATGTAAATTCTGTCATTAATGCCTCTCCCAAATGTCATTCCAAACCCGTAAGACCTTTGTTCGTCTTCAGAACACAAATGAATGAAATCCGAGAGCTCTCTGACCCCTCCATAGACTCCTTAGACAACTATTTAAAGGGCACCTATTATGCCCCTTTATACAAGATGTAATATAAGTGTCAGGTGTCCCCAGAGTGTGTCTGTGAAGTTTCAGATCAAAATTCCTAACAGATAATTTAATATACCATTTTGAAAATGCCAATTTTTGGGTTTGAGAAAAATTAGCTCTTTTGTGTGTGTCTCCTTTAAATGCAAATGAGCTGCTGCTCCCCACCCCAGAGGGCGGAGCCTACACAGCTCCTGAACACGCCAGTGAAAACTGAAACATGATACATCTGCTTGGTTATGTATGGCGTTCTGATCGGTTCTTTAATATGACTTTGTATGGGGGGTGGATTATGGCGCTCGTTTTGTGTCTTTTCTTTCCTAACCAAGCTTAAAGACGTGTTAACGTGCGTGTGACATGCGTGTGGAGAACGTTCGTTCGTCTTAACGCCATACTTATAGCCTTGGCTAATTTCAAAATAGTGCACATATACACTGTTATACAGGCTACAGCTACTTGTATGATGGGTTTGTCTTATTTGAGACACTGCTCAAATAGTGTGGGCTAGAATATTTGATCATTTAAGCTATCATTAAATTAGAAGTCATTTTCAGAAGTCAAAATCACATTAATAGCTATTTAACATAGGCTAGCCTATATCTTTATTTAGGTTTGTGATTTAAAAAGCTTTGAATTATTTTACAATATCAATTATGCACGAACTTGCATGGGGATAGGATAAATTCAGTTACCCAGAATTTAAACATTATGTGAATTTAAAGTGGCTGCATTATAAATAGAGAAAAGGTTTAGCGCATCAAAATGTTCACCGATGTAGTTGATGGAAATGCCAATTATAGATCATTTTTTGCAGACGTCAACAAATCTTTCAGTTTAACTTTTGTGCATAAATTCTATGTCGATACTTCAAATGTCGCGAAAAAGCGTTTCCAAACTAGTTTTGTCGAGAAAAAGGGTTTTAACGCAAATAAATGTGGCATCACATGACAGAATTAGCTTATGTTCAAAGGCACACTAAATCCATTATATTTATAGCCTATTATTAAATTGCATATTGAATTGTTTTATTACTATTGGTAAGAATAAGACGTGTTGCCTCTCAAACACCATTCATTCTTATTTTTATAATTTGTGTTTTTCACAATCTAATAAAACTTCAGAATAATCAGAAAAACAATAACTAACTGCACCCGTTTCTGAATATTGCTTGATCAAGTATTGATCTAAACAGTTTATAACGAAGTAAAACAAAACATGACACTTGTTAATAAAAGATTTTTTTTGTATAGGGCCTGCAATTTAATAATATATAATAAAAATGTTTCAAAATGGATGAGGAAAATATAGCGCCTTGAAAATCTCGGCAGCTCGTCAAAAATAAAAATGATGCGTCTGTCAAACGAAGGAAAGGCTGTTGGAGTTTACAATACTGACGAAAAGAAAGATAAAGTACACAACATGTTACTTCTGTATCTGAATAAATAAAATGAATACCATAAAATCACGATTTCAAGGGCAGGATCTGGCTACTTGACAAATGAAAATCACAAACATGACACTTGGTAATAGAATAATTTTATAAATACTATTTATTAATATGTAAAATAATTGTATCTCAAACAATTAAAAAAAATAAAATATAGTCGGTTGAATCCAAAAAGCTCTAAACGAATTGTAAAATTAAGACGGCATCAGTTAAGCTAGACCATTGAAAAAAGTTAAATATAGGTTACACAAATAAAATGTTTAAGTTACAGCTGCATCTGTCTCTGGAAAAAATATTATCAGAGATTTGATGTTATTGAACTCTGAAACCAGAACGATAACTTTGTTTGGTTTGAATGATCTGAATGCGTTCTCGGCCACGCCAAACCGCGACTGCATGTTCAAGGCTTACGTTAAAGATTGTTGCTATATGACCAAACATTTTACTGTAGCTATAATCTTTTTTTTATGGATACTAAAATGTTGCATACAGGACAAATGAGCTGCCCTGTGTCCAAACCCATGTGCTTCATCACATAAAGGCAGTTACAGTCCTGTCAGACCAGCTGATCTTCTGATTAATATTTCATCATTTAGTAATAGGCCTATTATTCTAAAAATAGTAAGTAGCCTACATTTCAATCTTCTCATTACTCTCTGCATTTTACAAATATTTGTGACGCAAAAGATACGATATAATTTGCGATATAAGTGAAATTATCTATGGAAACGACTTGAAGGCAGGTTTTTTTTTTTTAATGATACAACAAAACTTATGCGACAATGCGTTTTTTTTTTTTTTTAGGGATGAGTCATTACGCACACCATTTTATCGGTAAAATGCCCATTGGCTGGACACAGCAAGTTGCACTATTTTTTTAACGCATATTCACTTTATTGATGACAAAACAGTGGAAAAAGTGGATGTAAACTTGGCTTATAACAGTAAATGCATATATGAGAAAATAAGGAAAAATAGATAGCTCCAGAGTCCAGACGTATGGCAGACGCACGTTCTCCAGACGCATGGCAGACATAATCCTCACGGTCATTTCTACCGTGACACTAATGTGACGTCTGTATAGATCAACAGCTATACGTTATTGACGTGTCTACGTGACGTGATATTTGCGTGTACATCTCCATATAAAACAAATGGAGACGTACACGCACGTATACACGCGTGTTATCTGTCGTGCGTGTCAGTCTCGTAGCCGAACGAACCATTTAGAGCCCCATAAAGGGAAAGTAAATTGTGCAGTCGCTGACACTGCACTGAGCCGTGTTGAGTAGCGTGTTATAATACGTGTTAGCGAAAAATAAAAAAAAATTACTTCACTGCTACGCGTGAATGATGTGTAACGTCTGAGACGACACTTCACTGCCACACGTGATTTACGTGACGTCTACGCCTCGTCTGCGCCTTAAATTGAATGGAATAAATAGCAGAATAGAACAAAAATGAAGACGTTGAGTGAGACGTTCTTTGAGACGAGTGCATGTAGCAAAGTCATCTTTTTGAACCCTTCGGAACGCCATAGTTATGATCATCTCTATTGCGGACATGCTCACGTGACATTGCAGTTCTTCATCATCATGAAATATTATCATCTCTCTGCGTTTTAAAGCCATATCACTCTCAACTTGAGCACACACACCTGACGCATGCGCACAGAGAGCTGGATGTTGGCGCGTCCGTGAGTAGGCTATTAAACTAGACTAGTTCTCTTTCATGTGTTATTGCGATTAAACTGTCAAATGCACACAAGGTTATGTCAGAAACACACAAAGTTCCCATGAAAACAGTTGGTTATGTCTGTGCACGTATGCAGCAAGTATAGAAATCCCGTGTGTGTGTATTAGATCTGTGTACTAAAGTGTGTAGCGAATTAGCTCAGAGGGGAAATATTAATAATTATTCATAACTCATTATGATTATTCATTATGAATATTTGAATCAGTTAATGAGATTAACTTGATGTAGCTACATTAACATTACAATCAATCAATTAGTTCATCCTGTGAATGCTCAGTATTGATTATTAATTCTAAGAAAAGGATATTTTTCATGGCCACAGAAAAATAATTCTTCCTTTGTATTTACATAAGCGCTTCGAGCGCATAACAAGATCGATCATTTAAGTGACAATTTGTTTGCAGGCAGGGAGTCAGAACCAAACATATATTGTGCACAAACTTTATTAACTAAATCATGGACAAGACATAAAACATACATACACAAAACATATACACGGTAAGAGGCATCGGGTTTCCTGTCCCACACACGCCCATTGTGTGATGTGTGTGTGTGTGTGTGTGTGTGTGTGTGTGTAGGCCCACCCTGCTTGGAGGGCCTGCACTACGTGGCCTGGCTCAGAGCCAGCCAAGATTTGTGTCGGTTCAGCCAGAGAGAGAGAAGAGAGTGGGCGGATCTGTGCGTCTCTCTTAAGAGTCTTAGAGAAATCTCACCCTCCATGGTCGAGTTGACCAATGGGATTGTTGGGATTTCCCAGCGGGAAATTCCTCTGTGGGAGATTTTATGGCTTCTTTGTTTCAAGCTTGATTCAATGCGTCTGTGCCCATTTATACTCCATTTAATACAACAAACACACACTGCATCCTCTGAAGAAGGGACATACATGAAAGTGTAAGTTGTGAAACGAGCATTAATTTGATAGGAGACAAGACATATATGAGGTTACATGAACTAGTAAGTTGCTCATAAGACATGCATAAATGAAATGCCATACAAGAGACCCTTTACAAAACAGGGGTGTCCTGGGGTGCATGTTCATTTATAGAACAATTTTTCTATAAATTAATGCAGGAAAGTCCTTTTTTTAAGGGCATTGGGTCCCTTTTCAAAAAGAATCAATTTAGAGTCACAGCTCTCTGGAAATTGCTTTAGGTCGTAAACCAAGTCTTATCTGATGGTAGCCATGGTAACAGAGACCTTCCCTGCTCTTCTGTGGGGGTGGTTTCACCAAACTTTGTTTGTTCATTAAATATAATAAATAAATAATTGTCTGATTTGTCTCAGTCGTTACAAGTGACAGCAGTGTAATATACAGTACCTACAGCTATATCTGCTGTTAATATGAATCAAACAAAAAGAGAACAACAGAAAATCACTCACTGCTCTCGACTGAATAACTTTAGTAGCTTTAATAAGAACACATTTCTTACTTGAATGCTCTGGTCGAGGAGATAAACATGCCACTGAGGGGCGGAGCTATGCTAATACGGCAGTGTCCATCAACACTCATGGGCGGGGCCTGTAAAATGTGACGTCACGTTGCCCAGAATCTGCAAACGTCTTGTTCTGAGACACTGCTTATGATTTATGGGGATTTAAAAAAAAAAAAAAAGTAGACACTCCGGGCGTCACCCTCAGACAATGATACACAATCGTGCACAAGCTCGTCAGCTTGAGCCAGGTAGCCTATAACTCCAGGTATGGCACCACGCTGAGTCCCAAGGAAGCACACGTTGGCTAACCGAGGTTCACAAGACTCCTTTGTGCATGACCAGGATCCCCAGCACAACGTCGGCCAAGTTGCGAGATCTAGCAGCCGGCTCTGATAAGGATGCAATGGCAATAGCGCCAGTACAACAACAGCAACCAAGCCTTTGTTAGGGGGCTCGGGTCCAAAGTTGTGAAGATGTCCAGAAAAAAAATGTTGTTCTCCCTTACGCACGGGTTGCTGTTGTTCTTCACTGCCAGGCCCGCGAACTGATGCTCAGGCAACAGCACACAATCGTTCACACACTCTGCAGCTTGAGCCAGGTATTTTTTCCGATCTGCAATAGAGACGTGATTTTTAAGTTAGCATCACACTATGGATCCATATTACAATATTTGACGAGCAAGACAAAAGTACGGGGTATGTAGTGCTGGTTCTGTGTGGCACTTACTATTTTCGCTGGAGGAGCAAGAGCTCTCTCCAGTCTTTTCTTCCTCCGTTCCGCTCGCAGTGCTTCCAACTCGGCTTCTTTCTGTTGCCTCAAACTGTAAAAGAGGGAGATTATCAAGAGATCACACAAACCATAAAATTATAATAGCCACTGATGATCATCACAGTAGCTTTATCGCTTTGTGTCATGAAGACATGTACAGTGGGGAGAACAAGTATTTGATACACTGCCGATTTTGCAGGTTTTCCTACTTACAAAGCATGTAGAGGCCTGTAATTTTGATTATAGGTACTCTTCAACTGTGAGAGACGGAATCTAAAACAAAAATCCAGAAAATCACATTGTATGATTTTTAAATAATTAATTTGCATTTTATTGCATGACATAAGTATTTGATCACCTACCAACCAGTAAGAATTCCGGCTCTCACAGACCTGTTAGTTTTTCTTTAAGAAGCCCTCCTGTTCTCCACTCATTACCTGTATTAACTGCACCTGTTTGAACTCTACCTGTATAAAAGACACCTGTCCACACACTCAATCAAACAGACTCCAACCTCTCCACAATGGCCAAGACCAGAGAGCTGTGTAAGGACATCAGGGATAAAATTGTAGACCTGCACAAGGCTGGGATGGGCTACAGGACAATAGGCAAGCAGCTTGGTGAGAAGGCAAGACAACAATTATTAGAAAATGGAAGAAGTTCAAGATGACGGTCAATCTCCCTCGGTCTGGGGCACCATGCAAGATCTCACCTCGTGGGGCATCAGTGATCATGAGGAAGGTGAGGGATCAGCCCAGAACTACACGGCAGGACCTGGTCAATGACCTGAAGAGAGCTGGGACCACAGTCTCAAAGAAAACCATTAGTAACACACTACGCCGTCATGGATTAAAATCCTGCAGCGCACGCAAGGTCCCCCTGCTCAAGCCAGCGCATGTCCAGGCCTGTCTGAAGTTTGCCAGTGACTATCTGGATGATCCAGAGGAGGAATGGGAGAAGGTCATGTGGTCTGATTAGACAAAAATAGAGCTTTTTGGTCTAAACTCCACTCGCCGTGTTTGGAGGAAGAAGGATGAGTACAACCCCAAGAACACCATCCCAGTCGTGAAGCATGAAGGTGGAAACATCATTCTTTGGGGATGCTTTTCTGCAAAGGGGACAGGACGACTGCACCGTATTGAGGGGAGGATGGATGGGGCCATGTATCGTGAGATCTTGGCCAACAACCTCCTTCCCTCAGTAAGAGCATTGAAGATGGGTCGTGGCTGGGTCTTCCAGCATGACAACGACCCGAAACACACAGCCAGGGCAACTAAGGAGTGGCTCCGTAAGAAGCATCTCAAGGTCCTGGAGTGGCCTAGCCAGTCTCCAGACCTGAACCCAATAGAAAATCTTTGGAGGGAGCTGAAAGTCTGTATTGCCCAGCGACAGCCCCGAAACCTGAAGGATCTGGAGAAGGTCTATATGGAGGAGTGGGCCAAAATCCCTGCTGCAGTGTGTGCAAACCTGGTCAAGAACTACAGGAAACGTATGATCTCTGTAATTGCAAACAAAGGTTTCTGTACCAAATATTAAGTTCTGCTTTTCTGATGTATCAAATACTTGTCATGCAATAAAATGCAAATTACTTACTTAAAAATCATACAATGTGATTTTCTGGATTTTTGTTTTAGATTCCGTCACTCACAGTTGAAGAGTACCTATGATAAAAATTACAGACTTCTACATGCTTTGTAAGTGGGCAAACCTGCAAAATTGGCAGTGTATCAAATACTTGTTCTCCCCACTGTACAGGCACCTTGTGGGTAATGGCATTACAAATGAAAATTATTATTTTTCCAGCCACAAAATGACTCTAATTTGCCTCTTTGCATTGGAATTCTCTATTTTAACCTTAATTACTACACTAATTGTAATATAAATTAGGGATGCACGATATATCGGCAACATATCGTTATCGGCCGATAAATGGTCATTTTTGATGTTATCCATCCGATAAGAAACTTTGGCCGATAGATAATGTATTATTTCCTTCAGCTGAGACACTTCAGACGCGCTGTCTGCCATGATGGGTTTGAATTGCTTCAAATATGATTGGATTCACTTCGTAACGGAAAATACAGTTATGTGCAACATGTGCAGCGCAAGTCTGACATATAGGCTACATAAAATTATAATGAGAACAGGCTGTAAAAGAACGTTGTGTTCAGCGCGTTTGTTGAGGGAACATGGAGTTACACCTTCATAACAAGCACAGTCAAGTTCGCTTGTGCATTCGCAACTTTTTGTGCCATTGTAAGTTTATATTTTATATTATAGTACGTTTATTTTATAGTAATATTATATTTATTTTGTATAAATAGCTGATTGTTCTCATATATGATGCGTTTAGTTGTTAATTAACCTTCTAAGCGCTTCAGTTTACGGTTCACAGCGCGCGCAGCTCAAACAGCAACGTTATTAGAAATAGACTAATATTAAAGATGTTTACTATTACTGTAATATTAAACATTAAAAAAAATAATAATATTAATAATAAATTATTAATAACTAGCACTTTTATTGTTCTCATATTATTATTATTATCATCAACAATATGGTTGGATTAAAATAATTTCCTTATTGTCCGGGCGGAGGCTATTTCATGCATGGCACTTGCATTTTTATTCTTTATGCAGCCTAAGTAATGTTGTCCAATGACTTGTTTGCATTAGTGTTTAGGTATTTTATTTTTAGTTTTTGTTAGGCAATAGAATTTTTGGTAACGTTTTACAAATAAGGTCTCATTTGTTAATGCATTAACTAACACAAACAAACAGAGAGCAATAACCTTTATTAATGTTAGTAATAAAATGTTTGTGTTTATGAACCGTCCATTCACAGTGCATTACCTAATGTTAACAGACACAACTTTGGATCTGAAAATGTTGAGATTAACATGAACTAAGATTAATAAATCCTGTAGGAGTATTGTTCATTCATTGTTGGTTAACTAATGCTAACAAAAATTAAACCTTATTGTAAAGTGTTACCATTTTTTTAATGAAGTAAGTTGGATAGGAGTGTAAAATTTATTTGAAACGTTAAGGAATCTTACACTGGGTCAAACTAGGCTACTGTACTGTATATGTTTGGGATATGGCTTTTAACCCTTGTGCATCCTTATGGACATTTTTGTCTTTTTCAGTTTTGTTTTTTTGATCATTTTGCCTGTGTTAATGCTAACTGCACAGGTGTGTATTTTTTCCACAGGTGTGGAATTTTACTATTTCACCCCCATTTCCATTAAAAAATCAATTTTGCACTAGGTACACAATACTTCCACTTAGCATTGTTTGGACAAAAATGTCCCCATTGGAACCCCATTGCCATTTAACTCTAAAACGATGCAATCTTTGTTAATAGGCTTTTATTCTGTTGGTAAGGCTTCAAAATTAAAATTTTTACTATTTTTTTTTTTACCAGATGTACCATTTTTTTTCAGGTTTGGCCTATAAAGCAAATACTCACTTTATTCCTGTTTTCTGCTTCTGCATATTATAAAGACAATTGGATAAATTATGCAGCTATAACCGTGTGGGTGTGTTGGTATGGACTTCAGAGAGTGGTTTGTGTGTGTGTAATAAAAAAATTGTGTGTGGGTGTGCGTGCGTGTGCTTGATATTTGAGAGAGAAAAACTCAACTGTACTGCAAATCACAAATCCAAACACGGTGTGTATCAGTGGAGCTTTGCTGGCATCTAATTGAGGAAAATGTGGCACTGCGCCCAAACAAAATCTTACTGAAAGCTCATTTTTTGAGATATCAACCTCAAATTTGGAACAACTTTTTTAGATTTATGGCTTTGATTTTCTAGCAGTTTTAGAGTTCAACATGTTTCATAAAAATATATTTTATATAAAATATTATTCATAAATCATTTTCATAAACTTAAACCTCTATAACCTTTTTTTGGTTTCACTTTTTAAACTTTTTTGACTTCATAATCTGCCACGGGTCTTCTTTAAAATGAATCAAACTTAAGATTGTGCTCCCAACATTAAATTTTTTATGGCAGTTTTTTGACATGGACATTTTTGTCCTCTATGGACCTATGTGTAACTTTTTTTAATTGATGCACAAGGGTTAATGGTGAGCCTTTTGTTTTTGTAATCAGGCTCCCAAAGTTTATCAAAATTTGTATTTAGATTTATCGGCCAATATATCGGTTATCGGCTTTCTGATATAAAGAGTTATCAGTATCGGCCAAAATGTTCATATCGGTGCATCCCTAATATAAATAATAAAAACATTAAAAGAAAAATATTTTGAGTGGTCATTAATGGACCATAATTATTGCACAAATAGTATTTAGTACCAAAAGATCTCCTCAAAATATTCAATAAATATTATTGAACTAAGATATAGAACATTTATTTAACTGAAAATAGTTAAGGTGTATGGTCACATTTGACCACCAATGAGTACGAGTGTGACCAATTAGTAAGGAATACCTGAGGGCTAAATACAAGAAAAACATTAACATTAATGTTCACAATGTTGCATCTCCATCACTCTCCAGAATAAAATGATCCTGTAAATGTGGTTGACGTAATAATCAAAGCACACTATGCTGTACTGTTTACCAAAAATTGCTGTAAATACCTGTATAGTGAAGCTTAAGCCATTCAAATGTATTGACAGCGCTGGTTTGTTAGAACTATTGAGAGCTCCATGAACCACGTGACCGCGCACGCCGCCGGGAGATGAAAGCATGTCGCGACTGTTTTTCAACGGCTATTTATTGTTTGAATTTCGTATTAAAACTTTAAAAAATGTAAAAGCTTAGACTTTGTTTCATATCAAAAGCAGGTTTGGCAATTTGGTGTGAGATTTACTTGGGCAGAGTGAGAGCGTGAGACAGAGCCTGAAAGCGTGTGTCTCACGCCAAATGCGTGAGAGTTGGCAATCCTGGTCTAAGACTTACGGTCGAATGGAACGCACCTTGTGTGTGTGTGTGTGTGTGTGTGTGTGAGAGAGAGAGAGAGAGAGAGAGAGAGAGAGAGAGAGAGAGAGAGAGAGAGAGAGAGAGAGAGAGAGAGAGAGAGAGAGAGCGCGCGCGCGCAGGGAAGGGAAGGGAAGGGAAGGGAAGGGAAATGCAGCTGAACGAATACGCTGTGTGTTTTAAATAGCGTTAAAAAAAATAAATGAATAACGAACGCAATATGTGGCGGCCAGTGTTGATTCTGTGGCGCAGCGCCACGAATTAGTCTACAGGTATGTGTGGGAAACACTGGAGTTGTTTTCTCTAGTGAACTAACAGCTGTGGACACTGAATGACTCCTGAGGCAAATGTAATGCTACGTGACATTGTTTACAAGCTGTTTTATTGACGTTTGTGTGGGAACTCGGATTGAAGTATGTTCCGGCGTAAAATAAGCCGACTGTTAAAGATTGCATTCGGTACCGTTCGGTTCACACGTGCACCGTACCAGAAGTCCTGTACCGAAACGGTTCGGTACAAATACGTGCCGTTACACCCCAAATTAGTAAATTTTGAAATTAACATTAACTAAGATTAATAAATGTTTAAAGTATTATTCATTCTTAGCTCATGTTAAATGAAGTAGTTAACTAATTAAACGTTATTGTAAAGCGTTACCCAAAGTTTTGAATCTTAGTGTTGTACATGGAATGATGCTTTTCTTTACATTTTGTTTGTATTAATTTGTGTTGTGTGTGTGTGAGGTACTGTGTGTTTGCTTTTGAGATTGTGTGTGTACCCCACAAGTATAGTAATACCAGTAAATTTGACCTTGAGGAGACATTTTTTAGGTCCCCATGAGGAAACAATCTTATAAATCAAACAGAAAGATGTTTTCAGAAAATGTAAAAATGTTTAATGAATGTTTCATCACAGAATGTTTTCTGTGATGGTAGATTTAGGTACTTTTGTATGAGGGAGATTGTGCATATAAGCCTCACTGTCCTCCAGACTCTTTCTAAATGAATTTGTGTTTGTGTAAATTTGTTTCTTAGGTTTTTTTTTTTTTGTTTTGTTTTGGGTACAGATTGTTTTGTCAATAAATGTAGAGGGTTTCAATTTGCATTTGTTTATTATACTAAATTATATAGTATTAAGTGCGTCGAAAACATTGCATTTAATTTACACTTAAGTGTATTGTTAACTGACATTAAAGTATATTTTAGTTCACATTAATTGCTTGTCAGTAGATTGAACAGTGCACTTTAATTCAATTTTAAAGACACTAGAAGTAATTATGAAATTAAATATAAAGTTGTATTAAAGTTCCACTTAAGTTGTTCCAAAAAATCACTCTTAATGGCAACTTATTGCATTTTATTTCAACTTAATATGTGATACATTTGAAATAAATTACACTTAATGTGCATTCAGTGCGCCAAAAACATTGCATTTAATTCACACTTAAGTGTATACCTTTAAAGTATATTATTTGTGTAATAAGTACACTTTGTAAAGACACTAAAGTGCACTTTTTTCACAAGGGTATGTTGCATATGCAGAGTGAAGATACTGCTTCTGACAACATTATTCATAGCCATCTCTGTTACTGTTTCAGTGAAGTCTGTGAATCTGAAGAGTCCGAGGAAGAGGACAGCAACCATTTGCCATTTGTTGTTAAGAAACACGTTAGAAGGAGTGTGTGTTTTCTGGAAGTGCAGAAAGAAGTGCTAGAAGAGCAGGAATCAGTGAGGAAAGACATGGAGAAAAAGAAAACCGAGCTTAAACAGTTGATTGTGGAAATGTCACTGTTTGAGAGTAGGGTCGCTAAACAAGAGGCCGAGAAATCAAGCTTATCTTGTGAAATAAGAGAATTGGTAAATACACACATACATTTACATAGACAAAAAGACACACTGATGTAGTAATTAATATGTAAAGATTATTAGGAATCTTTAGGTATTTGTGCTGGAAAAAGAGAAATCACTTTCTGCAGTGTGATCAGAAGGGGCAGTAAAAGTTATTTCCATATTGTAGGGGTTTTGAGCAAAACCATTCAAGCTTTTTTTAGTAAAATGAGTTAAAAAGTGACATATCTGTTGGATGATGTGTTTTCAAACTCTGAAGTGTTTCTCCTTAAACATCTACATTTAGAGAACACACTGATGTTGTGTTTCCTTCATTTTATTCCTTACATTTTCGTTACTTGGTCTTAAATTTACCTTCATGAAATCTGCAGAAACCCTGTATGTTGAGCATAGTATTAAGGTGTTTATCCTCATTTATCATCAACAGGAGTTCACTGGAAGAGAAAAGTGCCCGATCTCGCTTCCTCCCATCTTTGGCCCTTTCCAAACCGGTTTGTTACATTTGAATTCAAAACATATCTCTTGAGTATGAAGTAAACATACGTTCCTTCATGAGAACCATATTAACATGAAATAAATGTGATGTTTTATGCAGAACGGTATCCACTACCACTGATGTACGGCATCGATGATGTGCTGACGCAGTCCTCCTGTCTGATGCATTGCTGGGTCCAGGGAGCAAGAGAACAGCCTGAGGATATATCAGATTAACGCCACTGAATCTCACCTGTCTAAAGTTTCCACACCTGATGCTGTCTGATGTTGTCACTAGATGTCGTCAAAGTGTGGCTAGATAAGGCAGCTAAGAGAGTATATGCTCTCAGCATCAGTTTAAATTCAGCTAAATTAAGAGGGGATTAAGACCATGAAGTTAAGGTTTAGATGGTCAGCACGACCCAATTAGCCTCTGCTTGTTGATGCTATAACTACACCACCTTTCTCCACTAAACATGTAGTTTTGAGGTTTTTTTTAGTGTTCACTTTTGTCTTTAGTTATTGATAAATATAACATCTCAATGACTGTCAGCGTTCCTCAGTCTCTACTTGGTTATAGGTTTGAGAGGAGCACATGAGACATGGGGTCTATAAATAGATTTTTCTTTATAGCTTCTTTATAATATTAAAACTAAAATTATATTTAAGAAAAAAAGAAATTGATCTTAAATTGAACTATTTAATTTATACAGCTTAACTTGGAGGTAAATCAGTTTCTTGGCACTCGCTTTAATGTGTCCAGTGCGCCCCCCAGTGTCTGAACAGTGGAACAGCAAGCTCCAAGGAACATAAAATGAAAGGGATAGTTCACCCAAAAATGAAAATTACCCCATGATTTACTCACGCTCAAGCCATCCTAGCTGTATATGACATTCTTCTTTCAGACGAATACAATCAGAGTTATATTAAAAAATGTCCTGGCTCTTCCAAGCTTTATAATGGCAGTGAATGGCTGTTTTGAAGTCCATAAAAGTACATCTATCCATTATAAAAGTGCTCCACACAGCTCCGGAGGGTTAATAAAGGCCTTCTGAAGCAAAGTGATGCATTTGTGTAAGAAAAATATCCATATTTAAAACTTTACAAACCGTAATCTCTAACTTCCGCTAACTGTCGTACGCGCGTTACTGAGAGACTGGCGTTCCAGCATATGACGTAGGATGCTCCGGTGAGAATATGCGCTCGCGAGAACCACGTTCGTCACCGGAACTTACGCTACCCCTGCGTCCTACGTCATATGCTGGAACGACAATCTCTCGTGAATGCACATACGACAGTTAGCGGAAGTTAGAGATTACAGTTTGTAAAGTTTTAAATATGGATATTTTTCTTAAACATCCATATTTATTTTCTTAAATATGGATTCCATTTTCTTAAATGGATATTTTTCTTTCCTTGCTTCAGAAGGCCTTTATTAACCCTCCGGAGCCGTGTGGAACACTTTTATGATGGATAGATGCACTTTTATGGACTTCAAAACAGAAACAGCCATTCACTGCCATTACAAAGCTTGGAAGAGCCAGGACATTTTTTTATATTACTCTGATTGTATTCGTCTGAAAGAAGAATGTCATATACACCTAGGATGATTTGAGGGTGTGTAAATCATGGGCTAATTTTCATTTTTGGGTGAACTATCCCTTTAAGAGCTGTTTTAATAGACACTTGTAGATGTAAACATGTGTGGTCACAATTATGAATATGGGACTACTGATAAACTTGTATTTTATATGTACAATAAGCAGAATAATTGCAACAAAAAGAAAAAAAAAATAGTTGAGATAAGGTTAGAAAGCATGAAGCTCGCAGTGTCAGAATGCCAGTCTGTCAGTCATGTCTGAAGCAAGATGCAACCCATAGCAATGCGTTATGGCAATGACGTCTCAGTCTGACGGCAGATAAAAATAAACAGAAAATAAATGAATTTCGAGTGATTCCATACAAAAGTGTGCATGAAATATGCTAAACACGGAAGCTTGAACGTGAGTGTGTGACGCGTTAGGGCGTGTTCACACTTGACGTCTTTTTTGAAGCTGCCAGCGTCTGTTTTACATTATAATCCTATGGAGTAAACTGTGTTTTCAAAAAAGTTGTGAGCGCTTTTTTAAACTTTTTCTGCAGCTCAAAGCGTCTTTTCAAGTTGAAAAAAAGTTAAACTTTTCTGATAAAAATGCCCTATGTCAAGCGCCTTCTTGACAGCTGACCAATGACAAGCGAGTAGCAAGACCTGACTCGTTTCCATAAGAAAAATGGAGAAGGTGCCGGTAGATCGACTGTAACGGTTCTTTGTTCAGGGAAGAAGGAGGCGGGAACAGGCGAACGTTTAAAAGACTTTAATCAAAGATAAACAAACTAAAACGTAAAAGTAAAAGCAGCAGCCCCTCACGGACGACTGCCGCGCACACACAACAAAACATAAACTCCAGGCCTGGTCCTCTCTCGTCCTTCACTGTCGTCGCTCCTCCTTTTATGCGTCCGAGCTCCTCCGTGAGACACGAGGCCAGTACGGCGCGCAGCTGGCGCTTGTTATCACTCACGGTTCTTGTTATCACTTATCGTTCTCACGGTCCCTCTGCCTCGCTGCTTGCCACATACCCCCATCGCCCCTTGCAGGCCGGGGGGTACTCCCGAGGCTCCTTCGGTTGAGGGCAGCCGGCAGCAAGTCCCGCACTCCCTGCTCCTCCCCATCATGGTGGCCGGCAGCAGGCTCCGTCCCACGGCAAACGCCGGCGACTCCTCCGCTCCCTCTCGGACGGCAGCCACCCCACCTCGACCCAGGGGCACGGCAGCGAGCTCTCCGTCCGACCGGTCTTCACTTGCTCCAGCACCACCGCCTCGAGCAGCCACTCGCGGTCTTCTCTCTTCCGCGCTGTCCGACCTCCTCAGCACCGCGATCCCCCTCAGCAGCGAGGGCTCTTCGACAGCATGTCCCTCCTTCCTCCCGGGTTTCGGCACCAATGTAACAGTTCTTTGTTCAGGGAAGAAGGAGGCGGGAACCGGCGAACGTTTAAAAGACTTTAATTAAAAATAACCAAACTGAAAGTAAAAGCGGCAGCCCCTCACGGACGACTGCCGCGCGCACACATAACAAAACAACATAAGCTCCAGCCTGGTCCTCTCTCGTCCTTCATTGTCGTCGCGCCTCCTTTTATGCGTCCGAGCTCCTCCGTGAGACACGAGGCCGGTGCGGCGCGCAGCTGGCGCTCGTTATCACTCACGACCGGCCTTGCCCCGTTCTCACGGTCCCTCGGCCTTGCTGCTTGCCACATCGACTAATTGTGCTAGTATCGGAGCAATGATTTGTAGCAGGTCTTCAAACTGACTTTTGTTAAGTCTAAAATATGCCACAAACCGCGCATCATCCAACCGGAGCTCCTGGACTAAATTATTGTAAGCACCATACTGTTTTCTTCCCCGTATAATGTCATGTACCCACAAACGTCGTTGTGAACCGACATTCTCCTCCCCGTTAACTTCAAAAGCCAACGCAAGAGCCGACTTTCTCTTTCTCGACATTTTGTATCTTTGCACCACACAGCACTCTTGTTGCATGCAGCTGTTGTTATAGCAACAAAAGACGCCCTCGGCTGCTATTTGTAACCAAACGCTTCCAGGTTTTTTTTTTTTTTTTTACTAAAAGAGTGCTCTTGTCAACTTTTTCTTGTCAAAAAAACACGTCAAGTGTGAACACAGCCTTAGAATGGTTCTCTCCCATGCACATTGGAGCAGCTTTCTTTTCCTTTTAATGCCGGTTGGCAAACCCACTTGAAGGTGCATACCGCGTGACAGCTGACGTAAAATAAAGGATCAGGCTTAGGATTGCAGATAACCGACCAGTTAAAAAAATGCTTATTCGGCCCTGATACCGATCCTTGAGATCAGGCCGGGGCATCCCTATATTTTAGTAATATAAAGTACAATAAATCAGGTACCTGTCTGTGGCTGTAGCTCAATAAGATGAGTCCACATGTCTCGAGCAGCCTGTGTGTAGGATCCGATCTCAGCATTAGGGTGCAAGCCAAACACCTCTGCCGTGTTAGCCAGAGGCAGCGACTCTATCTCGTCTGCAAAACATGGAGAATTTGAGTGTCTGTCACATTCAAACCAGAGTCTTTCTGATGTTGGATTCTAAGCAGTAACATACCAACATAAACCTGCTTGGGTCCGTGTGGTGGGATCTTGTAGTCCACATCTTTATTGTGAAAGAAGTGGAATGGCTGGAAGGTGTCAAATATGAAGTCACCCAGATACTCATCCATGTAAACTGTGAGGATCTTACGATCAAAGCTATCAATAGCCCTGCCACCATACATCACCTGCAAGAGGCATTTGAAATTATATATATATATTATGCTCATCCAGGCTGCATTTGTCGGATATTATTACAATTTAAAATAACTTTTTTCTATTTTAATATATTTTAAAATGTAATTCCAGTCTTCAGTGTCAAAAATAATTCTAATATTCTTATTGGTGCTCAAGAAACTTTTCTTATTTATTATATTGTTGAATAAAAAGTTCAAAAGAACAGCATATTTTCAATAGAAATCTTCTGTAACTTTAAAAGTGTTTACTGTTACATTTGATACATTTTCTACAGTCAGCCCATAAAATGACAAGATTAACTTAATATGATATTTACCTCTCCAATTAGGTATTTGAGACTTCTCCATGGTATCGCGGCATCTCCTTGAGTTTGGGCTTTGGTCAGATAGGTGTCCAAGATTTCCATACACACCTGAGAGACAATGAAACTACTTAATCAAAATGCAATGTAAAGGGTCTCAGACATGACAATACTACCTGAGCACTACCTTTAAGGACCTTCGAATTAGAGCAAACTTACCAGGAAGTCGGACTCATTGAAATCATAAGGCACATTCCAGCCGATCTTGCCATACTTGCGTCTTTCCTGTACCACAGCATGGAAGAAGGCCAGCACATAAACCAGAATGCGAAAGGCTGGGTGAGCACAGCCCATGAGCTTATCATGAGGGATCTTAAAATTGTTCAGCTTCAGCCCGTTTGGAGGTTCTGTTACAACCTGAAGGTGAACATGAGAAAACCATTAGTTAACATGGAAATGAATATTCACACGTTAAATGTACATGCATTAAATGTGTCCTGACCTTGAGGGATTTCTGCAGGATACCGATGGGGAAGTCTTTAATGGGATCTGTAGTGAGCCACAAGCGGAAGTCTGGGTGGGGTTTAGTGACTCGTTCCAGTGCTTTCTCTAGATCCTTCAGCCATTTCACTAACAGGTGACAGTTTTGTAGCATCAGCCACTGGCCTCGTGCCCAAAAGCTGCAATGCAACCTGAAATAGAAATGTCATATTTGTACCTTTTTACAGACTGTCTTGTAGAGTTCAAGGGTTTCTGTTATGATATTTGGGGTGGTCAAGATGCAGTGCACCACCGCAGTGCACTGTACTGGTGTCAAATATGAGAACTGTAGCATATACTCTAGACTGTGTTTTTGTGTCTGTGCACATTTACCTTCTCCTGTCCCTGCCCCATGGCAAGAAATTTGAGTCTGTTGGTCCCAAAGCCAGAGCGTTTGGCTAATTTTGTCAGATCATTGGCTGGTTCTGAGCCTGGACTCAATGGGACACACAATGGGAGAGTTTGGGGAGCTCTGGTCAAAGATGGCTTCAAAACTGATCTCGGGGGGCTGTACGTATCTGAGTGACAGAGTGAAGAAGTGACAAAGAGAAAGTTAGAACTTCACCCTCCCAACAAATGCCATTGTTTCTGATTGTCTGACATTAAAAAGCTTGGACTTTTATTACATGAACATTCAGGCCGGAATACACTACACAACATTTGCACAATTTTTTGTCCCAGTTTGCAGTGTCAATGCTAGTTGCTGAAAGTCAGATCCAGTGTGTAGATTTTTGGGGTTTTCAGTTGGATGGACACAGACTATGATTCAGTCCAGTCAGAGGATATAAAAACATGTTTGATATTTTGAATCATTTTTAGAACACATATTGTATTCATTTGTTATGCGTCTTCTAGCAACCAAGCACGTTTCTGCATGAGTTTAGAACAATTTTAAAGTTAAAGTTGTGTGTAATCCTCCGACATTTAGTGTATGATGCCCAGTTTTTCTCTATAATTATTTTACTAATCGGCAAGTGTATGAAGCCTATTGTTTTTTCAAATCTGTTTGGATTTTAAAAGTTGTGTAGTGTATTCCAGCCTTTAGACGTAATTTTCCCTCTGCAGTCCTTACTAGAAGTGTACATTTGCATAATGCAATTTCCTGACAATTATTAATCAAATATAATTATTATAATAAGACCCTAAGGATTTATGTGTCCATTTCTTATCCAAAATATAATTTTTAATCCACATAATTTTTTCAATACTAAAAATCCACCAAATCAAGATTTCCTGTCTAACTTGAATTTGTATCCATAGCATATTTTTAATAATAATTCATTAAATGTACACCCCTTTGATTACATGATTGGTTTGTAATATGCTGCTGTTTTATAAAATCCATGTGTTTTTAGTTTCCTCTTACTTCTCTCCCATGGTAAGCGTGATGTAATCACTGACGGCACGATAGACTCTGTCCAGCCTGAAGCAGCGGATCAGCAGAAGCTTCTGGAAGGTAGTGAGGTTGTCCTTGTACTTCATGGGAAAGGAAGCCTGCTCTGGAGCATCCAAGTCATACCACTGTGGCAGAAACAGAAAGACATTATGGGTGGGACTACATAAGTTACGTATACTATCTCACCATAGGTTCATCTGGTGTGTGTTTGATGATTTCTGCTACTCACTTTCTTCCATTCCTCAGGATTCTTTTCTATATCATCAGCTAAAGTGCCAAATTCATTAGGAAAGAGTTCCATATATATCCTCCCAGCCCTGATCAGGCAGCCAGTCGCACAGCTTCTTACGTTTGCTCTTCTCCAGAGAGAGGTTACCTGGAGAGAGGAAGAAGATTGGGTGTGTATGTGCATTGCTATGCATGTTTATATTGCAAACAAGAGAAACAGTGGGAGACAAGTCTTCGTGAAGCTCCTACCTTTGAGGAAGAACTCAAGTTCATCCTGGGGTGCTCTGCCATCTGCCTGCTCAATCTTAATAGTCATGTTGAAGGAGAAGAGAAGTTTGTGTCTTTCAAACAGACCTAAACAACAAAGCAAAAAGAAGTTTGGTTTGAATCTGTTGAAGAAACAACAGTGATTTCATCTAAACTTGTTCATGGACTAGAAAATGTCAATCTCTTGGCATGAAGTTTTAATATTTTATTAAAATTCATCAGAATCTATTAGACTTGAAAGGTTTAACAGGCTCACCAGTTCAACCATAGTTATAGACATTCTGTGTAAGTGTGTCCATGATGTTCTTCAATCTGCTGGGCAGGATTGTGTTGGGTAGAGACTTAGACAGTGAGAGGTGAAATATACCTCTAAGAAGGAAGCAAGCGAATACTGATACATGCTATTGACCAGAGTCATCTCAGCCAGCACAACGAACAGGACAGCCCCCCGCTTGGCAGCTGGACGGTAGCCGTCTCTCAGTGTGTCAATATCAATGGCTGTCTTTTCTGCCAGCTTCAGTTTCTCCAACACCTGTTGGAGTCAAATAATGAATGTAAAATCATAAACTGCTCATATCCTGTTAAGTTTCATTAATCAGTATGTACACTGCCATTCAAAAGTTTATGATTTTTTTTAAAGAAATTAATACTTTTATTCAGCATGGATGCCTTAAATTCATCAAAAGTGACAGTAAATCCTTTTACATTGTTTTTTTTATTTCAAATAAATGCTGTTCTTCCTGAAAAATGAATCCTGAAAAAAATAAATAAAGCAGCACAACTGTTTTCAACATTGTTTCTTGAGCACCAAACCAGCATACTGGAGTAATGGCTGTTAAAATTCAGCTTTTTCATCACAGGAATACACTACATTTAAAAATATATTAAAACATGAAATATGAATGTTATCATTGTAATCATATTTGGCAATATTATCATTTTTAATGTATGTTTGATCAAATAATGCTGCCTTGGTGAGCGTAAAAGTTTGAATAGTAGGGAGTTAAATATTTATGAAATAATTAGTAGGCCATTACACGTGTGCAGTGTGCAATGAACTGACCTCGCTGGCTTTAGACACCAGAGTTTGTATCAGTTCTACATTATCCAGAATGTTTCCAGTGGAGGTGGCCAACTCTCTCAACAGCGAGTCCTCCAGGTCTTTCAGCAAACGTTTGTTCTCACTAGTCTCTTGAATAAGCCGTTCTCTCTGTTCTTCCAGCTCCTTCCGCTCAAATCCCACGATAACACTCAGCAGCTGGTCTTCCAGGCCCTTCAGGGTTACTGAAAAAGTTTTAGCAGAAAGATTAAATGACAATCTGTAAAATCTCAAATTAAAACCAAAGTTTTATTTGAGTCTTAAAATCTGTGTCACTGTTTTTTTTTTAATTAAAAAACTAGGCCATTTTTTTTTTAAAATGCTGTAATACAGAGAACGATCAAAAATGGCATTGGACTCTGTGGGAATATATTTGTAATAAATTGTAAATGTTGTACACATCTATTTGCATTGTGAATTGGTATAAAGTTTGCGCTCACCTGTGTAATTGATAACCATGGCCTTCCCAAATACAGCAGGAGAGAATTTGGGGTTTGCAAGTTTGGTATTGAGGTAAAGTTTGAAGTTGGGATCATAGTCAACTTCCTTATCACCAAGTACGACAACCTGACGCCCCTCTGCCCCTTTTACATTCTTCTCAAGGATGTTGTCAATAACTGGATCAATATATTCATCCACATCTTGGAACAAGAAGGGGAAGCCATACTTAATGGCCAACTCCAGCCCCTTCAAGAAGTCTGGGTCATTGAATGACGAGATCTGCAAAGCAGAAAGGTTACTATAAAAATAGTCCAAGATTGATTACAGAAAAACTTTGTGCAGACTAATGATGGAATGAAGTGAAACCTTCAGATTGTTCTTCTCCTTTTTGACCCAGTTGAGGGCTTGCTGCTGGGGGTCAATGCACAAGGGGAAGCGGTTGGATCTGGTGGTCAGGATGCCATTCTGCACTGAAAGTTCATCTGGAGGAAGACCTTCAGATCGCCATCTAAGTGAATGCACAGAGTTTTTTTTCCCATAAACAAATATACATTCATTCTTCTGTACATGCTTTGATGACTCACCTGCTTATCTCCACCTCATCAGTGAGCAGGTTTTCTATTCGGAAAGGCTGGCTCAGAGGAATACCTCTCTCCAGGACATCTGCCTGCCACACCTCGTAAACCATTTCATTGCGGAAGTCCCAGCTGAATGCTCCCTCGTACCTGAGGAAGGCAGCGCAGATCAGACAGTCTCCCAGAAGACGTACTCGCCGCTGCCTCAGCTCCTCCAGGTCCTCCATCCAGCTACACGTAAATAGACATACTGTAAAATATTCCTAAAATGTCATTTAACTTGGTGATCTTTGATCAGTCATTCATATTCAAGCAAAGGTTTTCTTGGCACAGGTTTTAATGAGTAAGCTGACCGCTCATTCTCTGATCCCAGGCCCGAGATGAGTTTGTCTGCAGCAATGAGTCTTCTCTCCATAACCTCGGCCTCTTCCTGCAGAAGTTGCTTTTCTGTCATGGCCTCATATTTGTCTCCAAGAGCTCCAAGCTCTTTCTGGATGGCACTGAGCTCATTCTGGATTGGCTCCAGCTCACATTTGCTTTGGAAGAAATTCCTCTCCAGACGAGCTACCTTTAAATGTAATTTTGTGATTTAATTTCAGCTCATTTTATTAAATGAGATCAAATAAATTAAATTAATTTATGCATTTAAAGTCTCTATTATATAACCATATCACACCTTCTCTCGCTTAGGTTTAATGCCCATGACGGCCTCCACGAACCTTAGCATGCCAGAACCAGCTTTACTGATGGCTTGCATCTCCTCCAAACTGGTGTTGAGGTTCCTTAGGTAGGCTGGGTATACAATATGACAAGGTGGAGGCATCAGAATTTCCATGAGTGGGTTTACGTTGAGGAGCTAGATACTTCATAAGTTGTTTCAAGGCACTGGGATTACTGAGAAGCATCAAGAAGATGTTGCTTTACCTCTGACAGTCTTGACTTGACCGGCATTGATTGAGTCACAGTCCATCTCCATAAGAGTGCGCAGGAAGTTGCGCTCTGACATCATGCCCTTGGCTGCCTTCCAGTTGATCTTTTTGGCCCCGTATCACTAGGATGCACTCGCACACAACCTGCACCTGTTTGGGTGGCTTGGAGAAGGATCTACGATACCGCAAACAAGAGGGTGGAGGAGATACATAAGTGAAGAGCACAGAATCATAAATCAGAAATGTCAAGTCGCTACAACATCCGGCGATGAAATGGAATGTGTAAAGGAATAGACCAGAAATTAGCTTTGCTGTCATTAAAAGGGATTTAATTTCCTTTTCCTGCAAATAAACAAAAATTAGAATTATCTGCGGATCACTGAGCAAACCCCACAAAGGCTTTTCACACTTAGTTAACCCTGGGTTATTATAAACCTGGGTAAATGGAACACTGTTTGTCTTACATGAAGCGTGTGGCCTTCATGCAACAAAAGAAAGGCACTCTATTGTGGTGGGGCCAATGAAAATGATCCACAGCCAGTAAAAATGTATTTTACTCACCACAAAAAAGAAAAACCTGTCATTTCTCTTATTTATTTCCTATTTATTTTTCTAATATTGATATTATAATTATTATATATTAAAATTTAATATTAATATTATAATTATTATGTATTTAATTATTATTATTATTATATAATTAATTAATTAACTGTACTATATAATAATTGTAATATTTCATATACAAATGTAATACCCGTATTGATCCGAATATAAGACGTCCCCTTTTTCAAGATGTATCTTTTGGAAAAAGGCTTACCTATAAAGAAAATGCTTTTATTTTAAAATAATTTTCATACTGCATATTTTTATATTAAAATTTTGTATTTAAGTATGGTAAATACTGGTAAAATATTCCAACGATCACATTTAAAAAGAACCACTTTTTGGCATATCATAAAAATAACCTGTAGCCCATCTGAATTTTATAACAATTAGGGTACCGTCTTAAAATCTTGCACGGGAGAAGTTTGGTGCCGTTATCGAGGCACACAAACATGACAGTCATCTCTTAGACCCTGAATATAAGATGAACCCGTTTTTTTCCAGATGTATATTTCTAAGAAAAAAAATCTTATATTCAGAACAATACAGTATATTTATTTACAAAAATCTCTTCTAGAAGAATCTCACAGGCTGAAGTCTTCTCTGCCAGCACCACTTTCTGCTCAGCTAGTTTGGTGTTGAGCTCTGCTAGCTGCCCACTCGCCTCCTTCAGCTTATCCAAACCCCCTTCTAGACGTTTATATTGTGCCGGAAAATGCATACAGATCAGTGTTATTCTAGGATTATATAAATAATATTATAGTTTTTATTAATATTTTAAATTAGCTTTTATTTTTTGTATTTTCAGTTTATATTTTAATTTTTTTGTATTAATTTGTATTGATTTTGTTATGAGCTTTTAATAGTTTTTGTTGTTTTTTTGTAATGTTAAAAGGCTATGCAACATTTCAAATTTTTGTTTAGTTGATGTTTTTCATCTAATAATTATATTTTATTTTATTTTAGATTTAGTTTTAGTTTTCGTTAACAAACAACACTGATATAGATGCAGTACATTATTTCAAAATCATAAATAAAATGTTCCCAAACAGCTCAAGAGAAATGTGCTCTTACCCAGTATGTATTTATCTTGGTCCTCCAGTAGGTTGGAGTAAGTGCTAATAAAATCCAGGTAGTTTTTAGGGGTGACGAAGTTGCTGCGATGCAGTGTTTCTGGAACAGTTTACTATACTCCCCTACAGAACCGTGCACCATGCACACATGAGCAATCACCTCCTCTGAATGACACTCTGGGATCATTGGACTCTCGCCTGAAACACGATACATAAACTAGCATGAATGAGTGTGCGTTGTTATCATATATGCACGCACAGGGTTAGTAAACAACAATCTATAAATTGCCTTGAAATCACTAGTTAACACATACCCAAGAAGGACTTGGCCACTGCATGTAGAGCCTGAAGAGGCCATGGGGAGAACCAGTCAATGTTTGTATTACTAACCAACCCTGATTCACAAAAACACACATATAGAACTCATGAAGCTCTGAAATCAAGGATGTAGGATTAAGACCAAACAAAAACATTTCTGATGCATTGCTCAAAGACCTGGAAAATTCCTGCAGCGTGTTCTGAGAGTGTCTCCAACAGGCGACATGGCCAGCAATATGTGCAAGTTGTTGGCACTCTTGTTGACAAAGTATTGCCATACACTCTCTTTCGACGGACCAGAGCCCGTTTTCATAGCCTCATCTCGCAGCTGGTTTAGGACTGATTCCTTCTCGTCATCAGGGAACAGTGCTGGAACCATCCCTGACAACACAAAGAAACTGCTGTTAGCATCTCTTTAATACAGTCCATAAAATTGTAACATGATTTGTTCATGCTTACATGTTATACAAGGAGTTTAAACTAAATAGATTAATTTACAAATGTGTGTTACCTTATTAGACTTCATTAAGTCAGTTGTTTTAAATACCTGCTGTAAGCATGTTGTTGATGAGCTCCAGAAAACCTTCCTCAGCCACATGGGCATCAGTGAACAGGAAGACCATTTTTTTGTTCTCTATACCCAATTTAAGGTACAGAGTTTTCAGATCCTCACGAAAGTTAGTACCCTCTACTAAGCACAATTTCAAACACCTATAAACAAACAAACAGCATAAAATGACTCTTACTACTACTAAATTACCAATTTAAAAAGTGATGGGGATAGATAAATCTAGATAAAAAATATAAAAGCAGAAAAAAAACACAGGAAATATTGCATATAGAACATTAAAAAAACGATAAATCACCTCATAACCTGCAGTAAAGGCAGCCAGCTTTGTAAGAGATTGAGACAGCAACGCATGACTACGGTCCATTCTGATGATGCGATGAATGACAGTCAGGTGTTCAAGAGCATCATCAAACAGCACCAAGTTCATTCTGTTCTCATTTTCATTATACTCCTCCAGGATCTCCTATAGGGGTCAAAGAAAAGAAAAAATGAGTATGAAAAGCAAAATAATAAAAGCTTCAGACTTCCAAGCTTGTTCATTTTCAGATATACCGATGGATTTATGCTTTGTAAAGGGCATTTCTAGGTAATGCATGAATTGGAAAAAAAATGTATAGCTTGACTGCAATGGATGCTGCTTTGGATTAAATCATCTGCCAAGCACATGAATGTAAATGTAAATAGAACATTAAGACATCTATGCACCTGAAACAGAGCTTTGGATGCATCATAGTCCAGTATATCTTCATAAACTCTTGGCTCAGACTTGAGAGCTGTTCTGTAATCTCCAAACAGAATTGCTACTTGAAAGTAAGCATACCATGATTTTGTCAGTTTCACTGATAAGTCTGTCATGGAAGACCATTAAGCATTCATTCCTCCATACACGTACAAACTGGGTGACTGTACAGAACCTGGAGTTAAATGAGAGTAAAACACACGTTTATTATAAAAAATAAACATGACAGAAACTGGTCATAAAAGACACTGAGTGAGGCATACTGTACAATATGAAGCATAGTGGTATAGAGAATTTTGGATTATCACAATATAATATAGCCCTCTATACAATATAATATTTACAGAAATATAACTATATCTATTAACTATAATATTTTATGAACAGAAATTAGGAATGTCGATATAGGTAAATTAATAAACCACAATTTATTTTGTAATTCCAGATACTTCAAGAACTGTATGTTCCCTTTCGTTCAGTCACTCCGAGTTACGTCGGTGACTGACGAAATGGGGCTTTCGCTTAGAAGCCTATCACCTTCGAGTTCTTACAAAACGAGCCAATGCCATGGGTCTGCGGAATTTGCATAGCGTAACTCCGCCCCACTCCGTGGGTATATATAGAAGGACGCTGGCATTATGTTTCTGCTTCGGAGCCAAGAGCAATCTTCACTCCTGCAAGCCTGAAAATTTGAGTTCTCTTCAGTTCTTCGAGACGAGCGGTTCTCCAGTGTGTTGGTGTGACGGCGTGTTCCAGCGATTCCATATTGCCTGCCTGCTGGTCTGTGCAGTGATCTGCAACAGCTGTGTGTGTTTCCCTGGGCGCTTCAACACTCTGCTGAGCTTTCCTCTCACAAAAGAGATTGCGCGTGGCAGGTCTTTTTAAAGATGTCTCGCCCGTGCACTTCTGGGTGCGGTCGATCTCTGTCGCCGTCTGATGGGTACAATCACTGCTTGACGTGTTTGGGCTTACAGCACGCTCAAGCAGCGTTTGTGGATGAGTCATGTTCTCACTGCGGGAACATGACCATTGCGATGTTGCGGTCAAGACTCAATGACCTTCGTAATTGAGAAAGAGTCCCCTCTGCCACATCCCAATCTATCCCCTCCACGAGAGGCGATACTTTGGCTGGTGGCTAGGGTGACCTGAGGGTTACGATGTGGAACAAAGCCCCAACGATTCTTGCTCTGGCCACACCCCCCTCTTGCACACCGCTACCCGTGAGTGTTCTGACTGAGGCAACGGGACCGTCTGTGGACGCCCCGCATGTTTCGTTCGGCGCTCCAGATGATGACGAGATGTCGATCGCCACATCACAAGGTGGGCTGGAGTCCTCTGGGGATGAAGATTCGGCTATGCTGCCACCTTTGGGCGTGCCAGCATTGCCCGAGTCCGATCCGGAGTTGACAGCCATGTTATCTCGGGCAGCAGCGAGCATCGGGCTGGAGTGGAACCCTCCGCCCTGTCCTGAGCGCTTGCGGATGGATGATTGGTTTTTGGGGGCAGCGAGTACTGACAGCCGTCAGCCCCCGCCCCCAATACCTTTCTTTCCCGAGGTGCATGAGGAGGTCACGAGATCCTGGAAGTCCCCGTTGTCTTCCTGTGATCGTTCTGCGGCCTCCTCTGCCTTCTCTACCCTCGACGGGACCGTGGCTAAAGGGTACACTGGGGTCCCCCCGTTGAACGCTCTGTTGCGATGCAACTGTGTCCGCAGAGTGCTGGCATGGCATGGCACAGTCCTAAGCACCCCTCCAAGGCCTGTAGGTTCTCGTCTACCTTGGTGGCGAAGTCCTACAGAGCTGCGGGGCAGGCCGCCGCCTCACTGCATGCCATGGCCATCCTTCAGATCTACCAGGATGGATGCTCAGGGACATGCACGAGAGTAGAGCTGACCCAGGGCTCATGGATGAGCTGCGTGCCGCCACTGACCTCGCCCTCCGGGCAATGAAAGTGGCCACACGCTCCCTGGGTCAGGTGATGTCCACAGCTGTGGTCCAGGAGAGACACCTGTTGCTCAACCTGGCCGATATGAGAGAGGCTGAGCGAACCCGGTTCCTCAACACTCCCATATCCCAGGCTGGCCTCTTTGGCGGCGCGGTCGAGGACTTCGCCCAACAGTTCTCGGCCGCCCAGAAGCAGACTGAGGCCATTAAACATATACTGCCCCAGTGGCCAGCTGCAGCCTCCACCCAGCCGCCGGCTCAGTCGCCTCAGCCTGCTAGCCGCCGAGGGCGCCCTCCTGCGGCTCCCGCCCAGCCTCAGCAGCAGCCTTCACCCGTGCCGCACCGTGGGCGTCGTTGAAGTCCGGCTTCTACAGCCCGCACTTCTTTGTACCCAAGAAAACCGGTGGGTTATAACCAATCTTGGACCTGCGCGTCTTGAACCGAACCCTTCACAGGCTTCCATTAAAGATGTTGACAGCCACACTCATTTTTGAATGCGTTCGTCCGTTGGATTGGTTTGCAGTGATCGACCTGAAGGACGCGTACTTTCATGTCTCCATTCTTCCTCGACACAGGCTGTTTCTACGATTTGCCTTCGAGGGGCAGGCATACCAGTACACGGTACTCCCATTCGGGTTAGCCCTGTCTCATCGCGTCTTCACGAAAGTCGTCGAGGCAGCCCTTGTGCCACTCAGGCAACACGGGGTTCGCATCCTGAACTATATTGACGACTGGCTGATACTAGCTCACTCTCGAGACCAGGTTTGCGAACACAGGGACCTGGTGCTCCAGCACCTCGCCCGTCTGGGCCTTCGGGTCAACTGGGAAAAAAGGAAACTCTCCCCTGTGCAGAGGATCACTTTTCTCGATATGGAAATCGACTCGGTCGCCATGTATGCGCAGCTTACGAGCGAGCGTGCGCAGTCACTGCTGACTTGCCTGCATCAATTCGAGGGCAAGAGTGCGGTTCCAATGAAGTTTTTTCAGAGGCTCCTGGGGCATATGGCATCCATGGTGGCGGTCATGCCGCGCGGACTGCTTCAATATGAGACCGCTTCAGCACTGGCTTCGTGAGCGAGTCCCGAGATGGGCATGGCAACCAGGCACGCTCCGGGTACCAGTGACTCAGGCCTGCCGTCAGAACTTCACCCCGTGGTCGAACCTCTCCTTTCTATGGTTTCCAGTTTCCAGGCATGTTGTTGTATCAACAGATGCCTCTGTCGCGGGCTGGGGTGCCATGTGCAATGGACATGCTGCCGCGGGCTCCTGGACAGGACCCCACCGCCTCCTGCATGTCAACTGCCTCGAGTTGCTGCCAGTACGCTTTGCTCTGCACCGCTTCCGGGCGTTGCTCAAAGGCCAACACGTACTAGTCCGGTCAGACAACGCGGCCACAGTGGCGTACATCAACGACAAGGTGGTCTACGTTCCCGCCGTATGTCACAACTCGCTCGCCATCTCCTCATACGGAGTCAGAAGCACCTCGCTTTGTGCCATTCACATCCCGGGAGAGCTGAATCGTGCAGCCGACGAGCTCTCACGGTTTCAGCCACTTCCTGGGGAATGGAGACTCCATCCCCAGACGGTTCAGCTGATTTGGGAACAGTTCGGCGATGCCCAGGCAGATCTGTTTGCCTCCCACCACTCTTCCCATTGCCGCTTGTTTTACTCCCTGACCGAGGGAACCCTCGGCACGGATGCACTAGCGCACGGATGCACTAGCGCACAGCTGGCTCCGCAAGTATGCGTTTCTCCCAGTGAGCCCTCTTGCACAGACCCTGTGCAATATTAGGGAGGCCGAGGAGCAGGTCCTTTTGGTTGCGCCTCATTGGCCCAACCGGACTTGGTTCTCCGAACTGGTTCTCCGAACTGGTGCTCCTCGCGACAGCCCCTCCCTGGCCGATTCCTCTAAGGAAGGACCTCCTCTCTCACAGACGGGGCACCCTCTGGCACCCACGTCCCGATCTTTGGAACCTGCACGTGTGGGTCCTGGACGGGACGCAGCAGGTTTGAGTAACCTACCACCACATGTGGTGGCTACCATCACTTCTGCTAGGGCTTTGTCCACGAGACAAGCCTATGCGTTGAAGTGGAACCTCTTCGTCACCTGGTGTTCTTCTTGCTGAGAAGACCCCAGAAAATGCCCAATCGGGTCCATGCTCTCCTTCCTCCAAGAAGGGTTGGAACGAAGGCTGTCTCCTTCCACCCTTAAGGTTTACGTGGCCGCTATCTCTGTGCACCACGACCTTGTGGAGTCGAAAACAGTGGGGCGGCACGACCTGGTCATCAGGTTCCTGAGGGGGGCTAGGAGACTAAATCCTCCTCGCTCTCCTCTCATACCCTCTTGGGATCTCTCAGTGGTCTTATCTGCCCTGCAGAGAGCTCCCTTTGAGCCTTTGTGATCAGTGGAGCTTAAGTTCCTGTCTATGAAGACAGCGCTCCTGGTCGCTTTGGCCTCCATCAAGAGGGTAGGGGACCTGCAGGCATTTTCGGCTGATGAAGCGTGCCTGGAATTCGGGCCGGCTAACTCTCACGTGATCCTGAGACCCCGGCCTGGATATGTGCCCAAGGTTCCCACCACTCCTTTCAGGGATCAGGTGGTGAACCTGCAAGCGCTGCCCTCAGAGGAGGCAGATCCAGCCTTGGCACTGCTCTGTCCAGTACACGCCCGTGCTAACGTAGACAGAACGCAGTGTTTCAGGACCTCAGACCAGGTCGTCCATGCCCCCGGAGTGTGGCCTCCTCCTGGCCGCTAGCGCATGGCGCCTCGCTAACAGACATCTGCAGAGCTGCAGGCTGGGCGACACCCAATACATTCGCGAGATTCTATAGTCTCCGCGTGGAGCCAGTGTCCTTCCATGTACTCGCTTCCAGTAACCAGTAACTAGGACCTGCTCGGTGTCATCGCTTGCTCGCCATTCCACTCCACGGACTGGATACGTGCGATATTTTCTCAGGTGAGTTTCCTCCTCTGAAGCCCTGAGTTCCTCCAGCACTGTTGATGCCGACTTCAGAGTGCATGCCTGCTCGGTCAGCCCTCGTGTTAGGCTAGGTGCCTCCATGTGCATGGTTCGCCCGTTGGGCAACCCCCACATGTGTATTCCACTGTAAGCCTCTCTGAGCAAGTGTCTTTCCCTTGGCAAGTCCCTTGCCACCCCTGGGGTTGAAACATTCCACCCTTCGGGCTGGATACCCCAGTGTGTTCCATATGCATCCCGCTCACGGGTCATATGTGTATTCTTAAGTCCTCCCTGCGGGCAGGCATTGTGTTGCATATTTCCACGTGGGCTATGCTTCCCAGTGTACCTTGGTATTCCTGTGTTAAGTCGAGTCCTTCGTCCATGCTAGTCTCACGACAGGGAGCTCAGACTGGCGCAGGGCACTGGAAGACAGCCAAGGTGGCGTGATTAGATTGGACCCCCATTTCGTCAGTCACTGACATAACTCGGAGTGACCGAATGGGAAAGGGAACGTCTCGGTTACGTATGTAACCCTCGTTCCTCTGCCACTTCCACTGTACCGCTGGAACGGCCGGGAGTTCAGTCTCGGCTCCTCAGCAGGTAACATAATGCGAGATTGCCAGCGTCCTTCCTTATATACCCACGCGGTGGGGCGGAGTTACACTATGCAAATTTCACAGACCCATGGCATTTCCTTGCCATTGGCTCGTTTTGTAAGAACTCGAAGGTAATAGGCTTCTAAGCAAAACCCCCATTTCTTCAGTCACTGACGTAACGTCTCCGTTCCCTCCTCAGGGAACGAGGGTTACATACGTAACCGAGACATTCTTCAATAAAAACAATAGTTTTTGAGGAGAAAAAGAAATATGATTTCAGTTTACATCTTGATTGTATGTTTTTGTTTCAATATATTAATAATAATAATAATATATTAATTTAAATGATTTTAAGTCATCCTGCAGACTCCTTGGAAGTTTTCTAAAGCCCCCTAGTGAGCCCAGGCCTCCTGGTTAAGAACCACTGGTACTGACTGTATTTAAATATTGCAAACATCAAACTAAAAAAAACTTCCTCAGTGCTTTCTTATTCATCTGAAACTCCTAACCTTTCAGGATTGGTCATTGTCAAGCCATGGTAGACTCTGGATAGATCTCGCAGGTTAAAGATGTAGTGGAACTTGGAGGGTGTTGGCGGTAGGTCCTTAATGATGGTTTTGTACAATTCCAGAGTACAAAAGGTCAACTTGTCACAGAGGTTTTGAATGCATTCCTCAAAGGGCTTTAAAATACAAGAGCAATAATTCTGATTAATGTCAATCATTATTTTCATGAATTAGCCCAACTATGGCAATGATCCAAAATATCAACACAATATGAGTGAAAAAGAACTGCAATATTATATATATATATATATATATATATATATATATGATTGTGTCATCACAGGCTTAAAATAGAGATTTTTGTATGAAATCATGAAAGCAAATGTCATTTGTTCTGATATGGGCAGTTGAATTATTTCTCGCACCTTGGTGTGTCCTTTAAGTATGGAAGAGTAGATGAGGTGCAGGGACTCTTCCTCCGGGAAGGGGATGTTGAACACACTGAAAAGAGAGATGAATCGAGGGTCCACTTCATTCCTACCGCCCCCTGCCTTCCCCATGGCTGCAATGAAGCCCAAGTCTTTTATGAGTTTATAGTTAAGTTCCTTTCCTCTGTCATACATGCCACCCCTGTCCAATAGCAGCTTTAGAAGAGCTATAGGCTGCTGGGTTCCATATTCATCCACCTGAGATCAAACAAAATGAATCCATGATGAGCCGTGAGGTGAAGGTTCAGTCTTGGATATGACCTACAGTATAAATTCATTCTTACCCTTGGCATGTTGAGGTCATAAATAAAGACAAGGAGTCTTTTGCCCATTGGAGGACCATATGTGTCTTTGGTTCTCTTTTCAACACTTGCCTCCAGAGTCCTCTGCAGGTCCATAGATGTAGTTCTCGACGAGAAATTGATAGTCATCATTATCTGGAAAAAGGTGCATATTGTTAATCTGTGTGTGAAGTCCAATTGGACTGCATTCATTTATAGTTTTAATTTTACAGAAGCATCTTCACCAATATTCATAGTGATGGACTTACAGTTTTATCAGTATTGAGATTATTCAGGAAGTTCTGTATGGTGGCTGTTTTAGAGGTACTCTCCAACCAGCACCACTGGCCTTTTCACCTTCACCATCTGTTCCAATAGCCAGTTAGCACGAGTGGTGTCCACTGTCGGGACTGATAGAGAGCAACGGATCAGATAAGTGTTTATTGTTGAAGCATACAGTACTGAATAAAATTAACTAGACTAGTAGAGAGAAAGGAAAAGGTTGGAGAGGAAGGGACAGCAATACAAAGAAGGAATAAAGAGAAGAAATAAGCTGCTTTACCAAGAATGTAGATGAATTTCATATCAGAGTTATGAATGTATTTTGATACCATGGATCTCCAGGGAACCCACTTCTTTTGGGTTCCATCAAAATGAAAATCATAGAGAGTTGGCAAGTAAACTGCAAAATTAAACAAAAGAATAAAATATAAATGAATGAAAAAATAGACAATAACAAGAAGCATTTCGATTAATAATAATAACAGTAATTTAATTTAATTTAAGAAAAATATTTATATGAAAAATGAGAACTGGCTGATCTTGTATACGGAGTTACACAATGATCTGTGTTGTTTGTCATTTTTATAAAATTATGTATACAGTTTCATGTGCACTAAGAAATACTTTTTTTTTTTTTTTTCAATTCACTGTCAATGCCAGGTATGGCAATAAGTTAATTTTGGACACTGCTTCCACCTCACCTGGAATTTGTCCAGGGCCAGCAAGCACCTTCTCATCATGAATACTGTTCAGAGAGGACAACTTTTTGATAAATTCATCAAACTTCTGTCTGGCTTTTTCCAGGAGAGTAGCCCCCAGCGAACAGTAGAGTGCCTCCAGAAAATAACACTCCAGCTCCTCAGAAATGAAGTCCTCGCTCTCCAGCAGAGAATCCAGCATTACAGTCAACTGCGTCACCTACAAGAAAAAATAAGTTTGTGCTACATGCTACAGAGATTACTTACACTGTAGTGTTGTTCATGTCTCTACTGATTCACTCACCATGTTTAAATCCGTCTGTGGGATCACAGTCTTCAGTTTCTCTGTCTGTTTTCCATCAACCATACCATCCACTATCATATCAATGGCACTTGGTACATATTTTTCAAACAGTTTGCGGAGTTCTGTCTTTTCCTGTTAACAGAGCAAAGGCATGTTGAAAATATAATCTTAGCAGTATCAGAACATGATTTTTACTTTTCTGTTGTTCTCAGTGGCGATTTGTCAGAGAATTTTCTTTTGGAGACTGATGTGTAAAATAGAACTGATCTGCTTACATTGTAAAAAAAATATGTAATTAAATTATATCTATCATGTATTTTGTTACAATCTTAAAACTACCTTGAAAATAAATGACAATCTTTTCACTCCCAAGTTTCCATTATATTTAATTTAATTTAGCCCTTTCCCCCTTTTTTGTTAAAAACAAATAATGTTTGTTATGGCTGTCAACCTCCTTTGAGTACACGCTCAGCTTTCTTACTTGACGAACTGCTAACAGAAATTTTGGGGATAAGTTACGAACAGTGTAGATTATATAAAGTATGTATAGACATACTTTAGGGGCTCTGCTGTTGACCCAGCGTAGCGAAGGTTTTTGGGGTCCACAAACACCATTCCACAACGTTAAACGGTAGCAGGGGAGGCATACTGCAGATCTCCAACCTAAAATACATCAATTTGGTTTGCAAGTCTACAACAGTTACACTCCTTTGACAAAATGAAGGGTTTACATAATACCTCAAATAGCAGAGCACAGTGGTTCTGTAGACGAATTCTCTCTCCATTAGCCAGTGTGAGAAGCTTGTTATCATCCATAACTGAATTCATGTTCTCCACCCATAGAGCATCTACATCTCCTTCACAGAGGATGTACCTGTAAAGCAAAGCCAAATCCATGGTAGTTTTATTTCATGCCTTTGATATAAAATAGATGTAGAAGAATTTTTAAGCCATGATTTTCACCTCCTTTCTTTTTTTTCTGTGGGTTTATTGATGTCACGGAATATGTTAGACAGTATCCCATCAGTCCAATCTCGTGTGACTGGGTCCAAGATCCCATATAGCTCAATCACACTCGTCGCTTTAGGGTTCAGGCTGTACACTTTGGTCAGCAGGCCCAACCTACAGATACAATTTAACAATTCTGTGTATTTGCCTGAGAGAACAATTTGTTTTATGAACATGTAGCAGAATTTCTAGACATTCTGTATATAAAAAAAGTTGCAGTTACGAGCCATTATATATAAATATGAATATATATTGTTATTTATGAGTAGACAAAGACCTGGTCTGTGATTGGCAGAGTGTGTTGATCACCACAGATTTCCCTCCTCCTGTTGGTCCAACCACTATTGTTGTGTGTCTGGTCATCATAGTCTCATACATTTGCACCACTTTGTCCACCTACATTCACAAATTAGCTATGAATCTTTACACCTAATAATTACAATCCTTTGAAAATGGGTTTAGAAGGGAATAATCACCTGGCTGGGCAGCATAATATACTTATTCTCCTGCAGGGTGTCCTCTACAGCGTCATTAAAGCTGGGGTAATGTACATGTGGGCAGTCAAGCCCGGGGAACAGATCCGAGGCCCAAAAACAGAGGAACATCCTCAAATACAAACTTGGGCAGGTTCATATCTCTAAGAGCCCTCATCAAAACAACATCCTAATAGGAGTAAAGAAAGGAGAAAGATAAAGAAGAAAAGAAATAGGAGTAATTAGAGTATTTGTGATGGCAGCTCATTAAGGTTGGTTGGAAAATGATGAAGAGAGATCAATACCTCACTGAGATCAGGTGAACCTGATACGTATGTAACCCTCGTTCCCTGAAGGAAGGGAACGGAGACGTTATGTCAGTGACTGACGGAATGGGTTTTCGCTTAAAAGCCAATCACCTTCGAGTTCTACAAAACGAGCCAATGGCATGACAATGCCATGGGTCTGCGAAATTTGCATAGCGCAACTCTGCCCCACCTCGTGGGTATATAAGGAGCTGCGCGTGCAATCTTGCATTGTTACCTGCTGAGAAGCCGAGGCTGAGCGCCCCGGCCGTACCAGCGGTACAGCGGTTGTGGCATGGGGACATAACGTCTCCGTTCCCTTCCTTCAGGGAACGAGGGTTACATACGTAACCGAGACGTTCCCTTTCAGTCAGTTCACTACGAGTTACGTCAGTGGCTGACGGAATGGGGGTCCCAATCTAATCTCGCCACAACGGCTGTCTTCTAGCGTCCTGCGCTGACCTGAGCTCCCTGGCGTGAGATTAGCACGACCGCGGGGCTAGGCTCAAACGCCAATACCAAGGTACACTGGGAAGCATATCCCACATGGAAAATATGCCAAGCAATGCCTGCCCGCAGGGAGGACGTAAGAATACACATGACCCGAGTACGGCATGCATATGGAAACACTGAGGTATCCAGCCCGCAGGGAGGAATGTTTCAACCCCAGGGGTGGCAAGGTGTCTTGCCAAGGAAAGAAACGTGCTCAAAGAGACTTACCGTGGAATACACATGTGGGGGTTGCTCGACGGGGGAACCATGCACATGGGAGCACCTAGCCTAACATGGGGGCATGCACTCTGGTGGTGGCATCAACAGTGCTGGAGGAACTCAGGGCTTACTGAGAAACTCACCTGAGTGAATATAGCGCATGCATCCAGTCCGTGGAGTGGAATGGCGTTGCAAGCGATGACACCTGAGCCTGTCCATTACTGGCCATTTGGAGCGAGTACACGAGAGGACACTGGCTCTACACAGAGATTATAAAATCTCGCGAAAGTGTTGGGGGTCGCCCAGCCTGCAGCTCTACAGATGTCTGTCAGCGAGGCGCCATGCGCTAAAGCCCAAGAGGAAGTCACACTACTGGTGGAGTGTGCCCTTACCCCTAGGGGGCATGGCAGTCCCTGAACCTGGTATGCCAGGACAATAGTGTCCACGATCCAGTGGGACAACCTTTGCTTGGAGAGAGCCTTCCCTTCCTGCTGCCCTCTGTAACAGACAAAGAGCTGGTCTGAGGTTCTGAACACTGCGTCTTGTCTAAGTGTGAAGGGCGCGTACTGGACAGAGCAGTGCCAAGGCTGGGTCTGCCTCCTCCGGGGGCAGCGTTTTCAGGTTCACCACCTGGTCCCTGAAAGGAGTGGTGGGAACCTTGGGCGCGTATCCAGGCTGGATAGAACCACTGCGAGGTCCCAAGAGGGCATCTGTAGAGGGTGAGGAGGATTTATCCTCCTCGCTCCTCTAAGGAACCTTCTGACCAGGTCGTGCTGTTACTTACCGTTCTTTGACTCCACAGGGTCGTGGTCCACAACTTATCGCGGCCACGTAAACCTTAATGGTAGAAGCAGTGTTAATTTCGTTGACGAATAATTTTCGTAATTTTCGTCAACAACCTTTTTTCACTGACGAAAACGAGACGATAACTAAATAAAAACTAGTGTTGGATGACAAAAACTATGACGAAAATCATTTTCGTCAACAAATAAAAAAAAAGACGAAAATGTTAGGGAGGGACGATTAGGGAAGAGATCCAGTCAGAACTGATGTCCTGTGTAATAGATGCGCACATTTGAGTTGTAATGTGCTGATCTAACCGCTGGAAAACACGGCGCTGTTGCGCATTCTACAGGCTCACGCATCTCCAATACAGCGCTTCAGAGCGGTTCACAATCAATGAATAGCGCACATTTATGCCAGGCAATTGTTTATGAACTAATGCTGATGAATAATGATAATGTTTACTTTACGATGGTAGATGGTTGTAACAATGCATATTTTATCTCCCTCATCTGAACTTGAATGAGCAGCCTGCAACTGCAATAGTAAGGCGCATACATTTCAAAATAAGAGTCAATGTGTATTTCGAGCTTGTTTATAATTAAAAGTCACGCATTATATATACGTTTTTGGTTACACAATAAACTATTTAATTTCATTCTCATTTAATTCATAGTCAGGAGGAAAGACTAAGACCAGTATTTGACACATATTATTCAATAAAGTATCAGGGTAATAATAGTTAACTAAAACCATTAAAAAATCTTCATTATTTGAAATTAAATAAATGTTAGCTGGAATTTAAAAAAAAAAAAAATTAAAATTATTTGAAGCTTTAGCTTAACCTGATATACTAACAAAAACAGAAATACAAAGTTATAAAAACTATATAGATGTTTTTTGTATTTTTAATGTCAAAAACACAATGATGTCAAAATGTCAATTCAAGTAACAGTCGGTTATGTAATGCTTAAATGCTCAATTAATGCATTACAATATAACTAAACTCATTAGATTTTAGTTGACTAAATCTACTGTAGATTTAGTCGACTAAAATCTTTATGATATTTAGTCGACTAAAACTAGACTAAAGCTAAAAACAATTCAGGTGACTAAAATATGACTAAAACTAAATGGCATTTTAGTCAAAAGACTATGACTAAAACTAAATCAAAATTTGCTGTCAAAATTAACACTGGGTGGAAGGAGACAGCCTTCGATCCAACCCTTTTTGGAGGAAGGAGAGCACGGACCCAATCGGGCATTTCCTGGGGTCTTCTCAGCGAGAAGAGCACCAGGTGACGAAGAGGCCCTAGCGGAAGTGATGGTAGCCACCACCTGAGGTGGTAGGGTACTTAAACCTTCCGCGTCCCGTCCAGGGTTCCACTGAATAACTTCAGTGGAACCACACTCTTGCCCTCGAATTGACAAGTCAGCAGTAGCTGTGCGTACATGGCGACTGAGTCGTTTTCTATACAGAGAAAAGAGATCCTCTGCACAGGGGAGAGTTTGCTCTTTTCCTCTTTTCCCAGTTGACCCGAAGGCCCAGACGGGCGAGGTGCCAGAGCACCAGGTCCCTGTGTTCGCAAACCTGGTCTCGAGAGTGAGCTAGAATCAGCCAGTCGTCGAGATAGTTCAGGATGCGAACCCCGTGTTGCCTGAGTGGCACAAGGGCTGCCTCGACAACTTTCGTGAAGACGCGAGGAGACAGGGCTAACCCGAATGGGAGAACCGTGTACTGGTATGCGTGCCCCTCGAATGCAAACCGTAGACATGGTCTGTGTCGAGGAAAAATGGAGACATGAAAGTATGCGTCCTTCAGGTCAATTGCTGCAAACCAATCCGATGGACGAACACATTCGAAAATGTGTTAGGCTGTCAACATCTTGAATGGAAGCCTGTGAAGGGTTCAGTTCAAGACGCGCAGGTCCAAGATTGGTCGTAACCCACCGCTCTTCTTGGGTACAATGAAGTAGGGGCTGTAGAAGCCGAACTTCATCTCGGCTGGAGGGACGGTCTTGATCGCACCCTTCGCCAGTAGGGTGTCGACCTCCGCACGCATCACAGGGGCATTGCCACCCACCATGGTATAGCGGACTCCCCAAAAGCGGGGAGGGGACCGTGCAAACTTAATCGCATAGCCAAGCCCAATCATTTGAGCGAGCCAGTGGGACAGATTGGGAAGCTCTAGCCAGGCTCCCAAAAACTGAACCAGCGGAGCCATGCGAACGACAGGCGTACCCACGATGGGGCAGCAAAGTGGAATGACCGGCCCAGACGTGGGAGGCATTAGAGTGTCCCGAGGTGTGGGCGGGGTATGCTCCGCGTCCTGACAGAGGAGGCCAGGGAAGGACCAGCGTTCCGCAGACAGGGAGTCTGGCGACAGAGGGGGACGAGCGCGGCGAGGTGTTGCGTCGCACACTGTCATCTGCGCCCTCTTGGAGCTCGGAGGTAGGGAAGTCAGTTCTAAAAAATTGGTTACTGCCGGCCTTGATGCCAGCAGTGGAGAACAAAGGTTTTTCCACCGGGGGAAGGAGTGGTCCTGCTACCATCTCCTGAAAAGAACTGACGCCTACCTCTGAGCTGTCCGTCTCAGGAGTGCTGCTTAGCCTGGCATTTGGCAAGCTTAGGAGCAGAGATGGGATGCGGCACCTTACTGCGACCTCCTCCGCGCTGCGGCCCGGGTGAAGGCTGCTGTTGGGCCGAGCGGGAGGGGCGGGAGCCACAGGGGGGCGCCCTCGGCGGCGGACAGGCTTAGGCGGCGGAGCTGGCGGTGGTGTAGATGCAGCAGTGGGCCACCTGGTCAGCACGTTTAAACGCCTCAGACTGCTCCAGGGCGGCCGAGAACTGCTGGGCAAAGTCCTCGACTGCGCCGCCAAAGAGGCTGGCCTGGGAGATTCGGGAGTGGAGGAAACAGGTTCGCTCAGACTCCCTCCTATCTGCCAGGTTCAGCCATAGGTGGCGCTCCTGGACCACCAAAGTGGACATCACCTGACCCAGGGACTGCGCAGTGACCTTCGTCGCTCGGAGAGTGAAGTCGGTGGCAGTGTGCACTTCCTGCATAAGCCCTGGGTCAGCACCGCCCTCGTGCATGGATTTGCAAAGCAGACGCGGCCTGACCCGCAGCTCTGTATGCCTCTGCCACTAAGGTGGATGAGAACACACAGGCTTTGGACGAGCGCTTGGGACCACCAAGCTGTGAGGATGCAGCTGCATCACAACAGAGCGCTCCACTGGGGAATCCCCGCATACCCTGAGCCGCGCCTCCATCGAGGGTAGTGAAGGCTGAGGTCGCACCAGAATGATTATAGGCAATAAAATGTGTCCTCCACAAACTGGTAACTTCCTCGTGCACCTCCGGGAAGAATGGCCCTGGGGGCGGTAGCAGGCGTTTAGCGTGCCCCGTGCCCAGGAACCAATCATCCAACCTTGAACGCTTGGGCTGAGGTGAAGGGCCCTTCCAATCCAGTCCAATGTTCACAGCTGCCCAGGAAAGCATGGCTATCAGCTCTGGATCAGACTCGGGCAACGCTGGAACTCCCGAAGGAGGCAGCGCAGCCAAACCTTCATTTCCAGAGGACTCAGGCCCGCCTTGTGATGCGGCGATCGACATCAAATCATCCACTGGAGCCCCGAATGAAATGCTAGGTCCCTGACGTGAGGGACCAGCCATCCCAATCAGAAGCACACCAGCTTGGGATGCGGAGGGGGGTGTGGCCCGAGGAATACACGTCGGGGTGTCCCACACCATAACCCTCAGATCACCCTGGCCATCAGCCAAAGTAGGTCCTCACAAAGAGGAACTAGATTGGGGTATGACAGAGGGGACTCTACCCCTTCAGAGTTCATTGAGTCTTGATCTAAGCATTGCAATGGTCATGTTCCCGTAGTGAAAACATGACTCATCCACGAGCGCTACATCAGCGTGATTCAAGCCCAAACACGCTAGACAGCGCTCGTGGCTGTCAGATGGATGAATGACCTACCCAGAAACCGCGACCGCACCCAGAAACACACGGGCGAGACATCTTGAAAATTACATGCCTGTGTAGCTCTTTTAGAAGAGGAGAAACTCTACAGTAGCGCCGAAGCGCCCAGGGAGAACACACACACTCTGTGGCAGATCACTGCACAGATCAGAAGCAGGAATGCGGAACTCGCTGGAATGCGCCGTAACACCAACACCGCTGAAGAGTTGCTCGTCTTGTAGAGAAAAGCTCACAAGGCAAGTGATGCACTCGGCTCCGAAGCAGAAACATAATGCGAGATTGCAGGCGCAGCTCCTTATATACCCACGAGGTGGGGCGGAGTTGCGCTATGCAAATTCTGCAGACCCATGGCATTGTCATGCCATTGGCTCGTTTTGTAGAACTCGAAGGTGATTGGCTTCTAAGCGAATGCAGGAGCTGGTAAAGACGACAGCTGAGCTTAGAAAATACCATGAGGAGTCTGCCAGTAATGTACAATTCCTCTCCACAATGGAGAGACAATTCAGGGTAAGAAGTAACCATTCCTATGTTGCTGCCTCACATAGGAATAGGTCAAGTTTATTAAAAAAGTGCTTTGTACAATACCAATTGCTTCAAAGCAGCTTTACAGTAAAAATCAGTGCGAGTGTCTCAAAAATTCAGTTTCAGGAATCAGTAGTTTCAGTTTTCAAGACACAACTTCAAGTACTACAAGTACAACAAAGCATCCCAATAACAAAATTCATTATGTAGTAATCCCTGTATCGTTCTGAACCTATTGTAATTTTTCTCTTTGGAACGAAAGAGTAAATAATTCTGAGGTCCCCCACCAGCAGAGTAGCAAGGCTCAAAAATACAGTGTTTCTCATCAATGGTTTATTATTTACAGAACCTGGTCACAGGACTGGATTTCAAAGTGGTCTTGGACACTATTCCTCAAATGATGAACGGGCTGCGTATAATCTGGATATTATCCAGGCATTACAACACAGATGAGCGTTTGGAATCTTTGATGGAACGTGTTGCCTGGGAACTGTCTGAACAGGTTGCGAGAGTCGTAAATGTCCATGTTCTGTTTAAGTGAGTAAGCAAAATCTGTAAAAGTCAAACCACAAGCCAGCAGTGACACAAAAAATATGAAAATGTTGCATTTTGAAGTGACTTTTGTTTGGGGTGGAAAAAAAAATTTGGCTTGTACTATTATACTATTATTAAATGTTTAATCAATTTAGAAGTTACATAATATTACCTTAAAACACATAATGGTAATTTATAATAATTGTAATCACCACATTAATTGATATTATGCAGAGACAAGAGAGTGGTGGCCAAAGCCAAAGCTCAGGATGGAAAGCAAGTCTTGGATCAGTGGAAGGCCAGTTATTTTGAGGTCTGTGGATTGAGAAATCAAACCGTGATCCCCGCTGGGAATTTAATCGCAAAAAGCTGTTTGAAAAGACAGACTATATGGCTTCAATCTGTCAGGACTTGTATAACATTTTGCAGGTTAGCCAAATTAGATCAAGCATATTTAATTTCATAACTTTGTATTTTACATGAAGAAAGTTCCCTTTGTTAAATGAATATTCACTGATAGACTCTGGATGAGTTCTATGTTATCTTTGGACTGGAGTTAAAAGCAGTGACGGGTGAACCAAAGCGAATAGATGATGTTTTACACCGTGTAAACTGCCTCGTCAAACCCATTAAGGACATTCCCTTTGACCCTTTTGACAGCCGCAAAATGAGCAGTTGGAAAATGGTCAAACAAGAATTTAAAACTGATGTCCAGGTAAAAATCTGGCAGCAACTATATTGTCACTTAATTTGTTTCCTTCTTTTTATATTTTTGTTGTATTAAATGCTCTCTTTTTATTAAGGCCATTGAAAGAGAAGCTATCAATGTCATTGATCACTCCTTCAAGACGCTGCGTTCTTCATCTGCAGCCTTTGACCTGCTGCTGAAATTCAAGCACATCCGCTCCAGAGATGCCATCAACAATCAGTTGATGAAGAAGTTTAATGATATTCTTGCTCAGTACTGCAAAGAGGTGCCTCATGACCTGCTTACTAATAACCCTAGGATATGTTTGATTTTTAAATGTTGTCATGGTGATACAGAGATTGCATTTCTTGCTGTTCTTAAGTGTCTTCTTTGGTGTTGTTGCCTAGATTGACCTTCTAAATGACATATTTATGAAACTCCGGGATAATCCACCTCTGAGTAAGAATCATCCTCCTGTGGCAGGAGCCATTATTTGGGAGCGTTTCCTGCTAGACCGCATGAATTACCCCACTGAACGTTTCATGGAGGCATGTGAGCTGATGGACAGTGAAGAGGGCAAAGTAGTAAGTCTTCCTGCATTGTCAAAAGTAAAAGTTTAGTAAAAGTTTTTGTTACTAGTATGATGAGCTGAGTGTCAAACCTTGTAGGCATTCAACATAAATATAACAAAACGGGGATATACCTGTTATAAAGGCCTATCATAAATGCATTTTGGCGAGTGCTGGCTATCAGCTAATGTTAGAGCATGCTGTCAACACTGCAGCATAAAGACGCTGCGCTCCACCTACTTCCAGCAGGTGGCACTGATTTTAGCAGCTCCTCATGGAGCAGGTGAAAACCAATCAGACATGATGCTTCCTTCACGCCTGGTGTTGCGTGCGTTTATAGTATTAACCAAACCACACACTCAAATACCAATGTACTCATTTGCAATGATGTGCTCAAACTTTATTGAAACTGTAATTAAGGTGGTCTCTATGTGTCTTTTTGGAAATCTGTGGTGAACTAGTTCCCAACTGGCATCCATATACATTTAAAATGTTAAAATTTAAAATCATATTATGTTATCATATTTTTTGCCAGTTTTGGAAAAGGTGCATCTTTATATTCATTACATTTGAACCACCCATACAGCCATACACATTCAGATGGCTGTCATTACACTGTTTTTTTAATGTGTCCCACTGTTCATTTTTAAGATGGTGTGTTAAATAAAATAGTTTGAGACTGCATTCTTTTCCATTCTGTTTTGCCAAATGTGTTTTTGAATGCAAGAACATGTCTTACTGTAGGAACAGTGTAGTCTTTAAGTAAATTCCCCCTAAAAACAGTCTGATCAGGGTCAGGTGCCAAAAACCATTGTAATTTATTCAGGGTTTTTACTGGTTACTAGTCATTCAGGCAACACAACTTTGAAAATGTATAGTTTTGCACATCCCTGGCTATATTCTATTTGGGTACAACAATCAGAGTTCAACTTAGGTATGCAGGAAAAGAGAAAAATTGAACTGAAGAAGTTGGTAAACCATTACCATTCTCTGATGGATAATCTAAATGATGCCGAGTTCTCACTAATGGCTGATCAGGTGCAGGAACTGAGGCGAGTGCTAAGCATTGGGTGCAAAAGACTCAACTGGAAATCTTTGGGTAATTTGCACACACGCAAAAAAAAAATATTCAGGCCTAAATTTAAGATTTATGTATTTGAAGTGCATATAAAATTTGGTAACTTTATTTTTTTAATATTTTCCTTGTTACACGTTACATGTAGTTACTATATCTATAAAGTATGCATAATTTCATGCAACTAACCTAACACAATCCTAATCTAACCCTATAGTAAATACATGTAGTTACTAGTTAATTCATATTACTCAGTACTTAAATGTATAATTACACTGAAACAATAAAGTATAACTTAAAATTTCCATCCATTTAGATCACAGTGTTAAAGGGATAGTTCACCCAAAAATGAAAATTTGATGTTTATCTGCTTACCCCCAGGGCATCCAAGATATAGGTGACTTTGTTTCTTCAGTAGAACACAAATGAAGATTTTTAACTCCAACCGTTGCAGTCTGTCAGTCGTATAATGCATGTGAATGGTAACAAAATCTATGAGAGTAAAAAAAACATGCACAGACAAATCCATATTAAACACTGCGGCTCGTGACGACACATTGATGTCTTAAGACACGAAACGATCGGTTTGTGTGAGAAACCGAACGGTATTTATATATATTTTTTTTACCTCTAATACGCCACTATGCCCAACAGCCTTCAGCGCGCGATCACTTCCGCTAAGTGAGGTCAATGTACACGATCTCGCGAGAGATCACTTCCGCCGCTTGCGCCAGATCGTGTACATTGTACATTGACCTCACTCACCGGAAGTGATCGCGCGGTGAAGGCTGTTGGACATAGTGGCGTATTAGAGGTAAAAAAAAATTATATAAATACTGTATATTGTCTGCGTCGGTCCATCGGTCGGATTTTTAAACTCCATTGTTGATTTGAATAGCAAACAACTCTCACTACAAGCATCGCAACAGACTTTTAAAAATGGTGGCTGAAATAAAATGCTGCGTGGGGTCTCAATACATGATACTTGAAAATTCAGCCAACTCAGTAATAAAATATATTTTGCAATATATTAAAATAGAAAAGTTTGCATTTATTTGCATGCTGATAAAATGTAATTCCATTCATGAATTTCTATCCGTACTGTTATATATTACCATGTTCTGAATGTGGGTTAATTCAATTGTCTCTTTTACGGATAAGAAAATTGAGAAGCTGGACACAGATGATTTGGATGAAATTGAGAAAATCGCTAACTGAGTGGCCATCTTTGTTCTTCTAATAGGACTGCGCTTTTTAATTCGGAGGCTGGAAGTAGAGCTGTGCCAGAGAGGATGTTTACATGTGCAGCAGTTTTACCTCAGATGCTGTTTTTAATTGTTTCACTCTTTGTACTTAATACATTTTGAATGTGTAGTCTTAACGTCACGTGTTGGAGAATGCTACAGCTGCAGTCTGGGATACTGACACAAGGAATATGCCTTTCAATATTAATGATTGCATCATTCATCTTTTAAATTGAATTCAGTGAAATATTTGGTCCATACCACATTTATATATCAATAAACATCCACAGAATGTAGTTTCCAAAAAGCGGACAGGGCAATCAAATCTTCTGTATGCAGAATATGCAATGACATATAGCTCAGCGAAAATATATAAACATTACAGAGTCATTGATTTTAAAATGGCCGCTGACCTCTGCACTTTTTATTGACGTCTCATTTCAACCAATTGGTGCATCGTATGAGGTGTTTACAGGCAGAGACAGCCATTCAGAGTCCAGGATGGAGACACAGTGCCCGGATGCGTCGCTGTGTTTGATTGACAGTGTATCGATCCAATTGCATCAGAGGTTGCGAATGACTGACTCATCTGATAGCCAATGAACTTCTGAATCAATTCAGATTCGATCAATCAAGATCAATTCGTATTTTTAGTGGGAGGATTCACCTTTGTACCGCTTATGAGTGTGCGCAAAAGAGCGCTTGGAGAGAGTTCACAGGGAAAACAAGGTTTTATCCGGGTTAAATGCCAAATATAACGGGGAAAAACAAGCTTCTAACTTGAAGTTGTTGAACAATGTACTCGGCGTGACTGAGTCGGAGGATGAAGTTTCTGAAGAAGAGCGATGTTTTGATCCATTGACTCGGTAGAAGAGGACATGTTTTGGATGGGGGAGATGTCACTCTCGACAAATAAGTGTTTTATTATATTATGTAACATATTTTACTGCATGTAGGTATGTGTTATATGTAGGTATGTGTATACTGAGGTATGTGTTAGCGTTTTGATGTGTTCCTTACTGCTAACCTCTGTCGTGTGTGTTTGGGTAACCTTGTGCGCGCACGCACGAGTGTTTGTTTGTTTGTGTGTGTGTGTGTGCCCGCGTGTGCGCGTTTTTTATATCAGAGACAATCATCTGACACTGAATCAGATGAAGACTGAAGAGCCAGTCAGCAGAATCCCCCCCATCCCCCACCTTCCCAGAGAGAACACCAAGAGGCAGAGGAGAAGGGAGTAAAATGTAAAATTTGAAAATAGTTTTATATTATTATTATTATTATATATTCGTATGAGTTCTAATATTAAAGATTTTTTAATACCATAGCACTTGTTTTGTCTTTATTTGCGCAAAGTTTAGTTTCAAGAATTGGAAAAAACACTGTTTATTTGTTTAAGTTACTATGTGTCAGCAATTATTGACAGTAAATCTGGATAAAATAAGTAAATAAGGGATCGAATAGCTCTAAGTGTCACCTTTCATTAGAGCCCAAAATTATGACTACATTAAAGCATTCAAGCATAGCAGCATTTTATGTGTCAATGGTTACAAAGGGTCATTTGGAGTCTCCAAGTGGCTTTTTTTTGAAAGTGCCTAGGCATAAACTTAGATAAACGTGTAAAACACTCATTTTCTAAAGGTATTATCAAATGTTGGCGGAATTTTATTTTTTCCTTTTTCAGTGTGTTCAAAGTTCTGTTACGCAATACCAGTATGACAGTGATTCTGACTGTTTAGGAAAAAACCTTAGATTGTCACCTTTCAAAAGAGACCAAACCATGCATACACTCACCTAAAGGATTATTAGGAACACCATACTAATACTGTGTTTGACCCCCTTTCGCCTTCAGAACTGCCTTAATTCTACGTGGCATTGATTCAACAAGGTGCTGAAAGCATTCTTTAGAAATGTTGGCCCATATTGATAGGATAGCATCTTGCAGTTGATGGAGATTTGTGGGATGCACATCCAGGGCACGAAGCTCCCGTTCCACCACATCCCAAAGATGCTCTATTGGGTTGAGATCTGGTGACTGTGGGGGCCATTTTAGTACAGTGAACTCATTGTCATGTTCAAAAAAAACCAATTTGAAATTATTCGAGCTTTGTGACATGGTGCATTATCCTGCTGGAAGTAGCCATCAGAAGATGAGTACATGGTGGTCATAAAGGGATGGACATGGTCAAAAACAATGCTCAGGTAGGCCGTGGCATTTAAACGATGCCCAATTGGCACTAAGGGGCCTAAAGTGTGCCAAGAAAACATCCCCCACACCATTACACCACCACCACCAGCCTGCACAGTGGTAACAAGGCATGACGGATCCATGTTCTCATTCTGTTTACGCCAGATTCTGACTCTACCATCTGAATGTCTCAACAGAAATCGAGACTCATCAGACCAGGCAACATTTTTCCAGTCTTCAACTGTCCAATTTTGGTGAGCTCGTGCAAATTGTAGCCTCTTTTTCCTATTTGTAGTGGAGATGAGTGGTACCCGGTGGGGTCTTCTGCTGTTGTAGCCCATCCGCCTCAAGGTTGTGCGTGTTGTGGCTTCACAAATGCTTTGCTGCATACCTCGGTTGTAACGAGTGGTTATTTCAGTCAAAGTTGCTCTTCTATCAGCTTGAATCAGTCGGCCCATTCTCCTCTGACCTCTAGCATCAACAAGGCATTTTCGCCCACAGGACTGCCGCATACTGGATGTTTTTCCCTTTTCACACCATTCTTTGTAAACTCTAGAAATGGTTGTGCGTGAAAATCCCAGTAACTGAGCAGATTGTGAAATACTCAGACCGGCCCGTCTGGCACCAACAACCATGCCACGCTCAAAATTGCTTAAATCACCTTTCTTTCCCATTCTGACATTCAGTTTGGAGTTCAGGAGATTGTCTTGACCAGGACCACACCCCTAAATGCATTGAAGCAACTGCCATGTGATTGGTTGATTAGATAATTGCATTAATGAGAAATTGAACAGGTGTTCCTAATAATCCTTTAGGTGAGTGTATACTCCAAATGGTTCAAGAACAGCATGCAATTTACTTTGGGTATGCCTTTTTCTAGGCGTTTTAGGGAAATTTTACAGGACTGGTAAGGGGTTAAAATCTCACAGTCGCCCATCATGGTACACAACGTCTGTTTGTGCTTGATCTGTTCAGTGAGGCCTACGCTACTGGGAAGAAAGAGAAGCCGCCCTTCCCGGAGTCGGACCAGCCTTCATCCTCATCCTCAGAAGATCCAGTGCCTGATGCGCTGCTGTGTCTGATCTGAAAGGATCTGCTGACTGATGCGGTGATGATTCCCTGCTGCAGGAGCGGCTACTGCGACGAATGTGAGTGCCTGTTCAAGCAAACGTCAGTCAGAAACAAACAGGCTGTTTTTGACAAAACCAACACAATCTCTTGGTCTCAGGTATCAGAACGTGTTTGCTGGAGTCCGACGGACATGTTTGTCCCACCTGCAGACAGTCCGATGTCTCTCCTGATGCTTTGACAGCAAACACTGTTTTGCGTCAAGTAAGACCTAAAACCTTATTTCTTGTTGTTCATCGTCTGTATGTTCACTTCAAAACTACTTTATGAATATTTCTCACACAGGAGGTCAATCATTTTAGGAATGGAACCAGATCATCACGTTCCTACAAAAGTCCAAACCACAGCCGTCCATCCCGGTCACCCATTCCAGAATCCTCATCAAAGAGGGGACGGGATGTGAGACGGAAACGGTCCCGCTCCAGATCTCCTCTAGACCAGACTATAGAGCAGAAGAGACCACGACACTGAGAAAGAGACTTCCAGTCCTGCATTGGAGAAACATCAAGCTGTCTCACTATATGTATATAGTTCTTAACAAATATGTGTATATATTGTATATATTTTATAAATATATTCTATCCCCTTACACTAACCCTACCCCTAAACCTACCCATCACAGAAAACTTTCTGCATTTTTACATTTTCAAAAACAAACAAACAAAACAAAAAAAACTCATTCTGTGTGATTTATAAGCTTGTTTCCTCTTGGGGATCTCAATTTAGTTCCCATGAATCTGTGTGCATTCACTCCCCACCGGGATAGAAAAACACACACACACATTTTTGTCACATCTAGTTATTCCAGAATACAGTTGATACAATATAAAATACTATATTGTGTATATTTCACCAAAAGTAATATGTTTCTTATGGGCCATGTCAATACTAATACATGTACACACTGTCAAAATAATTTAGATGATTATATCCACTCCTTCTGGAACTGTACATAAAGACATTTTGGTCAGAAGTCATATATAAACTCAGCTATAAAAAATGCAATTCGATAGACTAATCTCCCCAAATCCCCTTCAGTATTTCTGTTAGGAGATCTTTCTCCCATTAACGCTTCAAAAGGAACAAAAACATTCATCTTTACCTCATCTATATTAGCAAAGTAATACTGTTAAACTGGAAGGATAGAACAAAAACATATATTACCCAATGGTTCAACCTACACGTAATTCTTACAATATAAACCTTTAAATTATACGGTTTTGAACTGGAAAATAGACAGTAAACTAAGTGCTGTCCCGTAAAACCGTATTTTTTACGGTAAAGTTCTGGCAACCACAGCTGCCGCTTTTTTATCGTAAATTCTATGAGGATTTTTTTTTTTTTACAGTGTAGACACAATAACACTTGAAGAAATTAATTGCCTCACTTAGAAACAAAATGACTGCTTTTAAAAAAATATGGAGCCCTCTTTTAAAGCTCCTGGACAGATGAACTTGAAACATGAAATAATGCATATAATTAAGGTGCTGATAAATTAGATGTTTAGTGACATGCATCTAAGATGTTGAATAAAGTGAGTTTACAGTGAAGTCTTTTGGTTTTTGTTTTTTTCTTCTTTCCTTGTTTTTACCTGTTTGTTTGTTTGTCCTGTCTTTGTTCCCAGCATGTATGTTGTATATGTATGTTTCCATATGTATATTGTTTAACTTATATGTATTCTGTGTACTGTATGTATTGTACCACCAAGTCTTAAAAACAAAAAAACAACAAAACACACACAGTTCCTTATCTATCTAAATGAGATGGCATAGACTTCTATTGTTTTTATATACAGCTACTGTAAATACTGTAACATAACATATGACGTCATCCAATCTAACAATATCACGTAACAATATCAATTCAATTATATGCAGAACAACAGATGAGAAAAAGACAAAGCTGCAGTTAAACAATAACTAACAGCATCAACCGATTTACAAAATAATCACATGGAAATAACTTGGCAGATAATAGGCAGCTGCTGATAAATGAATGAATAAAAAAAGGGGGAAAAGTCAGCTCTTCCTTTAGATTCTACAGAAAAAAGCAGGAAATTACTTTAGATCTCATAAATAGCTAGGTGAAGTAGAATTTTTTTGGTAAAATTCACATTAGAAACCTTTGAGCAGTTTGTTTAAGAAGCATAAAACACTGCCATATCGTAAGCATACGGTGGCTTTTATGTTTTTAGAGTTTATTTACCCTTTCACACCTTATTTGTCTTCAACTGACGCCCCTTCCCTTACACAGCCTAACCTTAACAAAAAAACTTTCTTTACCTTATTTTTTATACCATTCTTACAAACAAGGACATCCCAAAAACAGGTTTTGGGTTTTTTTTTCAGGTTTAGCTCATTTCTGGGTACAACTGATTTGGAATTGGAAATTTGAATTTATCTCTTTAGGACTGTTGGATAGGAAACACTCGCCCTGGTGGGCCGGTCAGAACCCGGGAACTCAGTCAAACACAGTTCTTTGCTTTAATGACTTTACTGATGCATGGAATCGAGTGTGTGGTCTGTACAGAAGATAAATAACAATTACAGTAAGTAAATAATACAGACTTCAGATCCATTATTTAACAATCCAATATAGCAAACAATAAAACAATCACTGTGGAATATTACTTACGATCAGTGTGAAATATAGATGATTAGCCATAATAGCATCTGAATAAGCCTATAAATCTGAATAAAACTATAACCTCCATCAGCTCACACTTATACTTGCAATTTACTACAGACATCTAAAACATGAACAACGATCTACCTCAACATAAAATATGAAAGCACAGCTCAAAGCGATCGCATAATCTGACGGCAGATGTGTGTATAGACGTGCATGCAACAAACGCTAGTTAAACACGATCAAACACTGGAATTTAGTTACAATAACTTCCATAATTATATGCACGATTACAGCAAAACTTCCTCCGAAGTGTTTATTAACAAGAATTAGCCTAACTCACTTTACAGGATGCACGCACACGTATAACACTCCAGCTTGGATTTTAAAAGGGCGACAAGTCTTAAAAAGCGGCCACAAATCAGTTTGTACAATGGCTGACTTTTTAAAAAAAAAAAAGGTAATCTATGAAAGTTGTTGAAGCTGGTTTACTTACGCTCATTTGTTTATTGTTTTAGATTGGCGTTCATTTGTCGCCACCTACTGGCGTAGATATGCAGTGTCAATAAATGTTTTATTTTCTTCGAGTTACTTTGCTAATTCAAAATTCCCACCACTAGCATAACATGCAAAACATTTTTAGTGAAGTATACGGTGTAGGTCTGGAAGCCCAAGGACGTGACTGTTACTAAAACTAAAACAGCATGCAAAATAATTCCCAATCATTTTTTTTTATCCCCAATGCTTTATTAGGATACACAAACATGAAGTATTTAACAAAAACATATCACCTTATTAAAGAAAAAATTACGGGTTTTTAACAAGACTGTAGTTTCGCAAGGCTGAAAGTTGTAGTTTAGTTCAGTTGCGTCTCACGTCATGACGAATTTAGAAGAACGCGCTTGATGTGTATCTATGGCAACGTTGTTTGATGTTTTCTGTAAACCTGACCGTCGACTATTCGACCATTATTGAGTTGATATATCTGAGTTGATCGATTGATCGGTTTGATTTCTGTGTGGTGGAATCTTAACACAAGAACTGAGTCAACATGCCTTGTGTTCATTATAAGTTTCCAAGTAAACTCACCCACGACACGATCCCGTTTGAAGGACTTCACATCACCCTGAGAGAGCTGAAACGCCAAATTATGAGGCGCGAGAGGCTGAAGCTCTGTGACCTGCAGATCAGCAGCGCACAAACTAACGAAGGTGAGTTGAGCTAGAGATCAGTTCAACTAAACTAAACACATTTGATGCATGATCGGAGAGAGAACAAACTAGTTGAGATCAGTTCAACTAACAGAGCACAAACTAATGCTTTTAGAAAAACGCAATGTTCAATAAAACATTCATTCATCTGCTGCTGTAGTGCCAGTGCTGTAGTGTTATTATGACAGTGATGGTGTCAGATAGTAATACCTTTTGATATATTTAATCAAACTCAAAGAAACGATGGTACTTTCTCTCGGTGTGTGTGATGATTGTGTGAGTGAAACTAATGGTCTTATTGGTGTTTTTGCTGTCAGAATACACTGATGATGAAGCCCTCATCTCCAGCAACACGTCCATCATCATCAGACGAATCCCTGCTGCTGGGCTGAAACCCACAAACAAAGGATTTGTCAAGTAAGTCACGTGACATGAACACAACTTTCATCATTTAGCTGTAATGTGATGAATCACCAGTCTGTCATTGGCGTTTTAGTCATTTGAACCCTTTGGTGTTTTGTTTTGCAGTTATCGGGCCGAACCATCAAGTGGATCTTCCAAAACCGTATGTAGAAAAGCTGTTGTATTGATCTTCGTGTTTAATAAGTCTAATAACTCCGGTTGGTAAAGTTTTTAATTGAATATTTGATTCTTAGGATCATTTTTGCACTTTTGCTTGCTTTCCATTTTAATGTATATTATTATTTCTACCGTATGGCACATGGGCGACTGGTTCCTCCAGTACGTGACAGATAAGCGTTCACTATATGTTTTATAATATGTTTTGATCAAACTGTCAGGAAAAGCCATTTGCTTGTTGCCAGACGAAGGTAAGACCAGTTCCACTTTCACTACGGTTTTAAGTAATATTTTCGTTTTGTATGCACCATTGTAACATTTCAAATGACATTGTCTGTATGAATAAACCTCATTCGCTGTATATTTACTGCAACACTATGCAATAAAACTATTATTAATTCCGTGACATTCAAGGCCCTGCGTGTTCATTTGGATTGGCTTTCTGCAGACAAGCGTCTAGACCGACTGACCTCAGTATTGTCCTAAATAAGCCTTGTGTCTCTTCATAGACGTAAACTCCTGTTTGTGTTCATGTTGATTTCAGCAGCAGATTCAGCGCAGTGATTCTTCACCCGTTCCACTGGATCAGCTTCTAAAGGTACTGAAATAAGTGAGAAATACTCCCTGCTGCACTGTATTGAACTTCAGTGTTTGGATTTGAAATGTCACAAAGAAGACAAAAATAAAGTGTTTAATGCAGAAAACTAAAACACAACGTACAGTGAAGTTGCTTGTGTAAAACTGCAGTCAAACTGAGCAGGAATCACACAATGACACACACGCAAGCAGCTTCTTCCGAGAGGTTTGAGTGTCTCTGTGCTCTTGAGCATATCAGTGATGAACATTAAAGCTTGCAAATGCCTGTGAAACAGACTGAGAATCTGGCTGAGGCAAATGCGTCGGAGGAGGACAAAATAAAAGCTGTGATGTACCAGTCCAGTCTGTGCTATTATTCCAGCAGGTGAGTGTTCAGACATTGACAGGGTTTGAAGTTGATGTATGACATTTGTGAGAGATGCTCATGATTCTGACATTCATCAGTGATGCGATGAAGCTGCTGGGACTGCTTCCACCAAGCTACGTGTGTTTCCGCTGTGGGATCCCTGGACATCACATTAAACACTGCCCAGCCAATGGGGTATAACTGGGCTTTCAGAGATCACCGCTGTTGTGAACTTGAGCTCTTTTGTCCATTAGTCTGCTTGTTTGGTCAGAGTTTGAATGTCACTGGTGAATTCACAGGTAAACGCATACGGAAATGCTCAGGGATTCCTCGTAGTGTCCTGGTGGCAGTGAAGGATCCTGACAGAAAGGGAGCCATGATGGACCGCTGCGGGAAATACGTCATTCCCATTATGGATGCGTGAGTATACTGTACTTGGCCTTGACGCACGTTCTAGTGTTTGTTAAAATCTCACAGTCGCCCATCATGGTACACAACGTCTGTTTGTGCTTGATCTGTTCAGTGAGGCCTACGCTACTGGGAAGAAAGAGAAGCCGCCCTTCCCGGAGTCGGACTAGCCTTCATCCTCAGAAGATCCAGTGCCTGATGCGCTGCTGTGTCTGATCTGTAAGGATCTGCTGACTGATGCGGTGATGATTCCCTGCTGCAGGAGCGGCTACTGCGACGAATGTGAGTGCCTGTTCAAGCAAACGTCAGTCAGAAACAAACAGGCTGTTTTTGACAAAACCAACACAATCTCTTGGTCTCAGGTATCAGAACGTGTTTGCTGGAGTCCGACGGACATGTTTGTCCCACCTGCAGACAGTCCGATGTCTCTCCTGATGCTTTGACAGCAAACACTGTTTTGCGTCAAGTAAGACCTAAAACCTTATTTCTTGTTGTTCATCGTCTGTATGTTCACTTCAAAACTACTTTATGATTATTTCTCACACAGGAGGTCAATCATTTTAGGAATGGAACCAGATCATCACGTTCCTACAAAAGTCCAAACCACAGCCGTCCATCCCGGTCACCCATTCCAGAACCCTCATCAAAGAGGGGACGGGATGTGAGACGGAAACGGTCCCGCTCCAGATCTCCTCTAGACCAGACTATAGAGCAGAAGAGACCACGACACTGAGAAAGAGACTTCCAGTCCTGCATTGGAGAAACATCAAGCTCTCTCACTATATGTATATAGTTTTTAACAAATATGTGTATATATTGTATATATTTTATAAATGGAATAAATGTTATAGAAACAATAGCAAATAATGATAGATTTATTGAAGAAGTGTTACCACTGGGATACATGGAGATGCTCTGAAGAATAAACTTGACTTTGATTCTCCACGTCCCACTTGGGCAGGTTCCCTGTATGCCACATACACACTTTTTACAACTTCACCCACACACACACACACGTCTGGTTCACTATCTTTGTAGGGACTCTCCACAGATGTAATGGTTTTTATACTGTACAAACTGTATATTCTATCCCCTTACACTAACCCTACCCCTAAACCTACCCATCACAGAAAACTTTCTGCATTTTTACATTTTCAAAAACAAACAAACAAAAAAACTCATTCTGTGTGATTCATAAGCTTGTTTCCTCTTGGGGATCTCCATTTAGTTCCCATGAATCTGTGTGCATTCAGTCCCCACCGGGATAGAAAAACACACACACACATTTTAGTCACATCCAGTTATTCCAGAATACAGTTGATACAATATAAAATACTATATTGTGTATATTTCACCAAAAGTAAATTGTTTCTTATGGGCCATGTCAATACTAATAAATGTACACACTGTCAAAATAATTTAGATGATTATGTCCACTCCTTCTGGAACTGTACATAAAGAAATTCTGGTCAGAAGTCATATATAAACTCAGCTATAAAAAACGCAATTCGATAGACTAATCTCCCCAAATCCCCTTCAGTATTTCTGTTAGGAGATCTTTCTCCCATTAACGCTTCAAAAGGAACAAAAACATTCATCTTTACCTCATCTATATTAGCAAAGTAATACTGTTAAACTGTAAGGATAGAACAAAAACATATATTACCCAATGGTTCAACCTACACGTAATTCTTACAATATAAACCTTTAAATTATACGGTTTTGAACTGTAAAATAGACAGTAAAGTAAGTGCTGTCCCGTAAAACCGTATTTTTTATGGTAAAGTTCTGGCATCCACAGCTGCCGTTTTTTTATCGTAAATTTTATGAGGATTTTTTTTTACAGTGTAGACACAATAACACTTGAAGAAATTAATTGCCTCACTTAGAAACAAAATGACTGCTTTTGAAAAAATATGGAGCCCTCTTTTAAAGCTCCTGGACAGATGAACTTGAAACATGAAATAATGCATATAATCAAGGTGCTGATAAATTAGATGTTTAGTGACATGCATCTAAGATGTTGAATAAAGTGAGTTTACAGTGAAGTCTATTGGTTTTTGTCTTTTTCTTCTTTCCTTGTTTTTACCTGTTTGTTTGTTTGTCCTGTCTTTGTTCCCAGCATGTATGTTGTATATGTATGTTTCCATATGTATATTGTTTAACTTATATGTATTCTGTGTACTGTATGTATTGTACCACCAAGTCTTAAAAACAAAAAAACAACAAAACACACACAGTTCCTTATCTATCTAAATGAGACTTCTATTGTTTTTATATACAGCTACTGTAAATACTGTAACATAACATATGACGTCATCCAATCTAACAATATCATGTAACAATATCAATTCAATTATATGCAGAACAACAGATGAGAAAAAGACAAAGCTGCAGTTAAACAATAACCAACAGCATCAACCGATTTACAAAATAATCACATGGAAATAACTTGGCAGATAATAGGCAGCTGCTGATAAATGAATGAATAAAAAAAAGGGGGAAAAGTCAGCTCTTCCTTTAGATTCTACAGAAAAAAGCAGGAAATTACTTTAGATCTCATAAATAGCTCGGTGAAGTAGAATTTTTTTTGTAAAATTCACATTACAAACCTTTGAGCAGTTTGTTTAAGAAGCATAAAACACTGCCATATCGTAAGCATACGGTGGCTTTTATGTTTTTAGAGTTTATTTACCCTTTCACACCTTATTTGTCTTCAACTGACGCCCCTTCCCTTACACAGCCTAACCTTAACAAAAAAACTTTCTTTACCTTATTTTTTATACCATTCTTACAAACAAGGACATCCCAAAAATAGGTTTTGGGATATATTTTATTCAGGTTTAGCTCATTTCTGGGTACAACTGATTTGGAATTGGAAATTTGAATTTATGTCTTTAGGACTGTTGGATAGGAAACACTCGCCCTGGTGGGCCGGTCAGAACCCGGGAACTCAGTCAAACACAGTTCTTTGCTTTAATGACTTTACTGATGCATGGAATCGAGTGTGTGGTCTGTACAGAAGATAAATAACAATTACAGTAAGTAAATAATACAGACTTCACATCCAATTATTTAACAATCCAATATAGCAAACAATAAAACAATCACTGTGGAATATTACTTACGATCAGTGTGAAATATAGATGATTAGCCATAATAGCATCTGAATAAGCCTATAAACCTGAATAAAACTATAATCTCCATCAACTCACACTTGCAATTTACTACAGACATCTAAAACATGAACAACGATCTACCTCAACATAAAATATGAAAGGACAGCTCAAAGCTATCGCATAATCTGACGGCAGATGTGTGTATAGACGTGCATGCAACAAACACTAGTTAAACACGATCAAACACTGGAATTTAGTTACAATAACTTCCATAATTATATGCACGATTACAGCAAAACTTCCTCCGAAGTGTTTATTAACAAGAATTAGCCTAACTCACTTTACAGGATGCACGCACACGTATAACACTCCAGCTTGGATCGGCTCGCATTTCTTATTCACACAACACTTTGCTGTGGCATTTTAAAAGGGCGACCAGTCTTAAAAAGCGGCCACAAATCAGTTTGTACAATGGCTGACTTTTTAAAAAAAGGTCATCTATGAAAGTTGTTGAAGCTTGTTTACTTACTCTCATTTGTTTATTGTTTTAGACTGGCGTTCATTTGTCGCCACCTACTGGCGTAGATATGCAGTGTCAATAAATGTTTTATTTTCTTCGAGTTACTTTGCTAATTCAAAATTCCCACCACTAGCATAACATGCAAAAAATATTTAGTGAAGTATAGGTGTAGGTCTGGAAGCCCAAGGACGTGACTATTACTAAAACTAAAACAGCATGCAAAATAATTCCCAATAAAAATAAAAAAATTTCATCCCCAATGCTTTATTAGGATACACAAACATTAAGTATTTAACAAAAACATATCCCCTTATTAAAGAAAAAAACACGGGTTTTTAACAAGACTGTAGTTTCGCAAGGCTGAAAGTTGTAGTTTAGTTCAGTTGCGTCTCACCTCATGACGAATTTAGACGAACGCGCTTGATGTGTATCTATGGCAACGTTCTGTTTGATGTTTTCTGTAAACCTGACCGTCGACTATTCGACCATTATTGAGTTGATATATCTGAGTTGATCGATTGATCGGTTTGATTTCTGTGTGGTGGAATCTTAACACAAGAACTGAGTCAACATGCCTTGTGTTCATTATAAGTTTCCAAGTAAACTCACCCACGACACGATCCCGTTTGAAGGACTTCACATCACCCTGAGAGAGCTGAAACGCCAAATTATGAGGCGCGAGAGGCTGAAGCTCTGTGACCTGCAGATCAGCAGCGCACAAACTAACGAAGGTGAGTTGAGCTAGAGATCAGTTCAACTAAACACATTTGATGCATGATCGGAGAGAGAACAAACTAGTTGAGATCAGTTCAACTAACAGAGCACAAACTAATGCTTTTAGAAAAACGCAATGTTCAATAAAACATTCATTCATCTGCTGCTGTAGTACCAGTGCTGTAGTGTTATTATGACAGTGATGGTGTCAGATAGTAATACCTTTTGATATATTTAATCAAACTCAAAGAAACGATGGTACTTTCTCTCGGTGTGTGTGATGATTGTGTGAGTGAAACTAATGGTCTTATTGGTGTTTTTGCTGTCAGAATACACTGATGATGAAGCCCTCATCTCCAGCAACACGTCCGTCATCATCAGACGAATCCCTGCTGCTGGGCTGAAACCCACAAACAAAGGATTTGTCAAGTAAGTCACGTGACATGAACACAACTTTCATCATTTAGCTGTAATGTGATGAATCACCAGTCTGTCATTGGCGTTTTAGTCATTTGAACCCTTTGGTGTTTTGTTTTGCAGTAATCGGGCCGAACCATCAAGTGGATCTTCCAAAACCGTATGTAGAAAAGCTGTTGTATTGATCTTCGTGTTTAATAAGTCTAATAACTCCGCTTGGTAAAGTTTTTAATTGAATATTTGATTCTTAGGATTATTTTTGCACTTTTGCTTGCTTTCCATTTTAATGTATATTATTATTTCTACCGTATGGCACATGGGCGACTGGTTCCTCCAGTACGTGACAGATAAGCGTTCACTATATGTTTTATAATATGTTTTGATCAAACTGTCAGGAAAAGCCATTTGCTTGTTGCCAGACGAAGGTAAGACCAGTTCCACTTACACTATGGTTTTAAGTAATATTTTCGTTTTGTATGCACCATTGTAACATTTCAAATGACATTGTCTGTATGAATAAACCTCATTCGCTGTATATTTACTGCAACACTATGCAATAAAACTATTATTAATTCCGTGACATTCAAGGCCCTGCGTGTTCATTTGGATTGGCTTTCTGCAGACAAGCGTCTAGACCGACTGACCTCAGTATTGTCCTAAATAAGCCTTGTGTCTCTTCATAGACGTAAACTCCTGTTTGTGTTCATGTTGATTTCAGCAGCAGATTCAGCGCAGTGATTCTTCACCCGTTCCACTGGATCAGCTTCTAAAGGTACTGAAATAAGTGAGAAATACTCCCTGCTGCACTGTATTGAACTTCAGTGTTTGGATTTGAAATGTCACAAAATGAACGTGACAAAAATAAAGTGTTTAATGCAGAAAGCTAAAACACAACGTACAGTAAAGTTGCTTGTGTAAAACTGCAAAGTCAAACTGAGCAGGAATCACACAATGACACACACGCAAGCAGCTTCTTCCGAGAGGTTTGAGTGTCTCTGTGCTCTTGAGCGTATCAGTGATGAACATTAAAGCTTGCAAATGCCTGTGAAACAGACTGAGAATCTGGCTGAGGCAAATGCGTCGGAGGAGGACAAAATAAAAGCTGTGATGTACCAGTCCAGTCTGTGCTATTATTCCAGCAGGTGAGTGTTCAGACATTGACAGGGTTTGAAGTTGATGTATGACATTTGTGAGAGATGCTCATGATTCTGACATTCATCAGTGATGCGATGAAGCTGCTGGGACTGCTTCCACCAAACTACGTGTGTTTCCGCTGTGGGATCCCTGGACATCACATTAAACACTGCCCAGCCAATGGGGTATAACTGGGCTTTCAGAGATCACCGCTGTTGTGAACTTGAGCTCTTTTGTCCATTAGTCTGTTTGGTCAGAGTTTGAATGTCACTGGTGAATTCACAGGACCAGCGTTTTGCTCCTGGTAAACGCATACGGAAATGCTCAGGGATTCCTTGTAGTTTCCTGGTGGCAGTGAAGGATCCTGACAGAAAGGGAGCCATGATGGACCGCTGCGGGAAATACGTCATTCCCATTATGGATGCGTGAGTATACTGTACTTGGCCTTGGCGCACGTTCTAGTGTTTGTTAAAATCTCACAGTCGCCCATCATGGTACACAACGTCTGTTTGTGCTTGATCTGTTCAGTGAGGCCTACGCTACTGGGAAGAAAGAGAAGCCGCCCTTCCCGGAGTCGGACCAGCCTTCGTCCTCATCCTCAGAAGATCCAGTGCCTGATGCGCTGCTGTGTCTGATCTGTAAGGATCTGCTGACTGATGCGGTGATGATTCCCTGCTGCAGGAGCGGCTACTGCGACGAATGTGAGTGCCTGTTCAAGCAAACGTCAGTCAGAAACAAACAGGCTGTTTTTGACAAAACCAACACAATCTCTTGGTCTCAGGTATCAGAACGTGTTTGCTGGAGTCCGACGGACATGTTTGTCCCACCTGCAGACAGTCCGATGTCTCTCCTGATGCTTTGACAGCAAACACTGTTTTGCGTCAAGTAAGACCTAAAACCTTATTTCTTGTTGTTCATCGTCTGTATGTTCACTTCAAAACTACTTTATGATTATTTCTCACACAGGAGGTGAATCATTTTAGGAATGGAACCAGATCATCACGTTCCTACAAAAGTCCAAACCACAGCCGTCCATCCCGCTCACCCATTCCAGAACCCTCATCAAAGAGGGGACGGGATGTGAGACGGAAACGGTCCCGCTCCAGATCTCCTCTAGACCAGACTATAGAGCAGAAGAGACCACGACACTGAGAAAGAGACTTCCAGTCCTGCATTGGAGAAACATCAAGCTCTCTCACTATATGTATATAGTTTTTAACAAATATGTGTATATATTGTATATATTTTATAAATGGAATAAATGTTATAGAAACAATAGCAAATAATGATAGATTTATTGAAGAAGTGTTACCACTGGGATACATGGAGATGCTCTGAAGAATAAACTTGACTTTGATTCTCCACGTCCCACTTGGGCAGGTTCCCTGTGTGCCACATACACACTTTTTACAACTTCACCCACATACACACACACACACACACACACACACACGTCTGGTTCACTATCTTTGTAGGGACTCCCCACAGATGTAATGGTTTTTATACTGTACAAACTGTATATTCTATCCACTTACACTAACCCTAAATCGTTTTGAACTTTGACACGGCTATTTGAGCTCTGATTTCGGGGGCTACATCTGCAGGCCACGTGCGGGCTTCCGCATTCCAACACGGGTCATTTTACGGAGGAGTAAGTGACAAAAATAAGATTTTATCATCGTCATTAGGGCGAATCACAATATGTTCTCTCTCTGCCACACACAGACACACGCAATTGGTTTTATAAAAGGTATGCATTTTCTATTTAAATGTGATGATTATAAACAAAATATATAATGATATTACACTGTATAATAACAATTATCTTACTAAATTTTGTACTGAAACACAAATATCAAATATTATAGTTTTAGTTCAAATGAATATAAAACACCTTATATTTTTCAGAGAGCAGCAAATAAAGTGGTCCTTTTGGCGATGATGTATATACAATGAATGATTTACAAAAGAAAATACAGTTTAAAATTGGAATATACAAATCTCTCTCACTGACTCTCCCAGGAGGAGAGCATCCTGTTACCGCCATTCAGAATGCATTTCCCTGCAAGAGTGCTGACACACACACACACACACATACACACACATATCTTGGGTAAAAGTTTGCAAACTAGCATTTTTCTTTGTTCAAAAACAGCTTTTTTAGGGTCATGCAGCATATGTTAAAAATGACAATCCTGTGATTCTCATGTCAACAATGATATACAATCTTGGTTTCCCCCACTGTCTGTTGAAACTGTGAGCAATCCCCGGTGAAACAGCAGTTGAAAGAAACAATAGGTACCAGGCTGTGCTGGCCCTGTGGTCAAATAAATATTCCATACATTGTTGTGTTTTATGGAGGCTTCCTATAGACATAATGATTTTGTACTGTAACTTTCTATCCATAAACATGGTTTCACAGAAAACTTTCTGCATTTTACATATTCAAAAATAAATAAATAAATAAATAATAAGCTGTTTTGCTCATGGGACAAATTTTGATCAGGGACAAAATGTGGTATTACTACGCTTTTGGCCACATTTTGTCCACACGACGTTAGGGAATAATTAAACCACACACACACACACACACACACACACACACACACACACACACACACACGCGGTAATTGGTTCTGTAAAAGGAACTTATCTCTATTTTAAAATAAATGATTATAAATGAAATATAATATACAATGAATAATAACAAATATATTAATAGAAATTATTTGAACACTTTTAGTTATAGCTAAATATAATAATAAATATAAATCTATAAATAAAAAATAAATAAATAAATATAAATATAAATCACCTAACATTTTCAGATAGTTGAAGAAGATAAAAAAGCAAATAGTTTAAGTCAAAACACCCCCCCAGTGTGAAATGAATGTTTCAGACCATCACAGTTACAGACCAGCTGAGCCTCTGTGCGCCATGTCACAGCACGTTAAGTTAAGAGCCATTGTTTGTTCGTACTAATTTTATTTCAAAGTATAATCTTTAAAGTTTAAATTAGATCTAAATAAATTTTTTTAAGTTTTAATAAAATCGTATCTTCTTTATCTTCCCAGAAGACTGTATCCAGATAACATCTGATGCCCCATGGTAGGAATGATTTTGCTTAAGTTCAACCTAAAGTATATTTTTTACTAAACAGCATCTGTTCAAAAACTTTAGATTGTTTAAAATTTAAGATCTTAGATCTTATTTCTACAAATATTCAAGCAGGTCTTGATTAATAACCATTAACAATGGATGAACCCATGCAATGAAACACTTGGGGTTACTTGACTGTAACCCTGTTCCCTGATAAAGCGGAACGAGAAGCTGCATAAGCTTATGCATATGGGAAGTGTCTTATCACGACCAGCTGTGAAAATAGTGTGAAAACACGTCAATGAAATTTACCCGGTAGTATTTATAGCCTCGGCCGGTGACGTCATAGGCACACCTGCTACACGAGGCTATAAATAGATGAGCTCCAGCTGTAGCCATCAGATCTCTTTTGTTTGAAGACCAGTCCTGGAGCATCATCAGCACGGCCTAGCGATGCAGCATCTCGTTCCGCTTTATCAGGGAACAGGGTTACAGTCAAGTAACCCCAAGTGTTCCCTTTCAAAAGCTACACTCAATGCTGCATAAGCTTATGCATATGGGAACGAGAATACCCACGCCGCCGTGCTTGATGGTGTCAGGACCCCTTACAGTTGTGTAGGTGTGCACAAGGACGCAAGAGGCCTCAGACATTAGCTTGTGATGTTGACTCAAGGACATGAGAGCCCGGAGTGGCATGAGCAACCAAGCTATAAAATCTTACGAATGTGTGCGGAGAGGACCTGCCTGCCGCTTCACAAACACTTTGTAAGGGAGCACCCCTTGCTAACGCAGTAGAAGAGGCGACTCCCCTGGTGGAGTGAGCCCTTAATCCTATAGGCGAAGCTTGACCGCGCGCCTCATAGGCAAGAGCAATAGCATCCCTGACCCAATGTGACATCGTTTGTTTGGTGGCGGCAGAACCTCTGTTACGGCCCCCATGGCAAACAAACAATTGCTCTGACTTACGCCACTGGCTAGTGCGGTGGGCGTAGGCCTGAAGAGCACGGACTGGACACAGTCTATGAAGTCTCTCCTGATCCGGCGTTGTGAACGGCGGAGGGCAGAAGGTTTCAAGAGTGACAGGATGTACAGTCGAAAAAGGAACCGTAGGAAGGTAGTCAGGATGAGGATGCAAAATCACTTTCACCAAGCCTGGGGCAAAGTCTAAGCAGGGTGGCGATATTGACAGAGCCTGCATATCCCCAATTCTTTTCAGAGAAGTTATAGCCATAAGAAAAACCATCTTTAGAGTCAGAAGTTTGTCAGACGCTGATTCTAGAGGTTCAAAGGGGGTCTCAACCAGACCCTCGAGGACTATAGCTAAATCCCATGAAGGGATCTTGGTTCTTACAGGGGGCCTCAACCGCCTGGCCCCACGAATGAAGCGAGCGAGCAGAGGATGCCTCCCGAGCGGCACCCCATCCACCAGGGCTTGGCAAGCCGGCCACATAAACCCTAAGAGTGGAGGGACAAGTGCCTGATGACAATTTTTCTTGCAGAAAATCCAGAACTGAAGCAACCTGGCAGTTGACTGGGTCTGCATTATGTGTCGCACACCACCTTTCAAAGACACCCCATTTATTGGCATAAACTTTCCGAGTGGAGGAAGCCCTAGCACTCAGAATGGTCTCAATAACTGCAGGCGAAAGCCCAGTGTCCCTCAGTTGGTGCCCATCAGGGGCCAAACATGAAGGTTCCACAGGTCGGGCCTGGGATGGAATATCGTGCCCTCTGCCTGAGATAGAAGGTCCCTCCTCGCCGGAATCGCCCACGGCGAGCCGTTGAGGAGAGACACTATCTCCGAGAACCACACTCTGTTCGGCCAACGCGGCGCTATCAATAAGAGGCAAGACTCTTGTTGGCGAACCCTGGCTAGAACTCCTGGGAGCAGAGCGACTGGAGGGAAGGCATACAGGCGCATTTTTAGGCCATGTATGAGCCATCGCATCTAGACCCAGCGGGGCTGGGTGACTGAGAGAGAAGTAGAGGGGACATTGCGCTGTCTGATAAGAGGCGAAGAGGTCCACTTCTGCTCTGTAAAATCTGGTCCAGATCTTCTTGACTACTTCTGGGTGGAGTTTCCATTCCCCCATCTGTAATTTCTGTCTGAACAGTAAATCTGCTACCACATTCAACTGCCCCGGGATGTACACTGCTCTGAGTGACAGGAGCTTGTCCTGGGCCCAGAGAAGAATCTGTCTCGCTATCATGTTTAGATCGCGTGAGCGCAGACCTCCCTGGTGATTTATATATGAGACTGTCACTGTGTTGTCCACCCGCACTAGGACACGACAGCCCCTCAATTGGGGGAGAAAGTATTTCAGGGCCAGAAATACAGCCATCAACTTGAGGCAATTGATGTGCTAATTGAGCTGATGACCCTCCCATTCCCCTTGGGCTGGACGACCACTTAAGACCGCACCCCAGCCCGTCAGGGAAGCGTCCGTCGTTAGCAGTTTGCGACGACAAGGTACGGCTAGAGTGGGACCCAAGGCAAGGAACCGGGGTCTGAGCCACATAGTTAGTGTACGAAGCCCGCGGCGCGTCACTTTTATTAGCCTCTGGGGGTTGGCCCTTGGATGAAACCCCCTGGCTCTGAGCCACAACTGAAACGGTATCATGTGCAACAGCCCCATAGGGATCACCGTGGATGCCGAAGCCATGAAACCTAACAATCTTTGACAATGATGAATAGTGAGATTTTGACCTAGCCTGACTTTGCTCAGGGTATGTAGAATGGTCTCGACTCGAGCGGGAGACAGTTGTGCCCGCATCGTGATCGAATCCCAAACTATCCCCAGATAAGTTGTTCTCTGGACAGGAGAAAGAATGCTTTTCTTGGCGTTGAGTCTCAGCCCGAGAGAAACTAGATGAGCTAGCACAATGTCTCTGTGCTGAAGCGCCATCTCTCGTCGATATAATTCAAAATGCGAATGCCCTGGAGTCGCAATGGAGCCAGCGCTGCATCCATGCATTTTGTGTATGTGCGGGGTGATAAGGCTAGGCCGAATGGAAGAACCCGAAATTGGTAGGCTTCGCCCCCGAAAGCGAAACAAGTTGTTGTGGCAGTGTTTCTATGTGAAAATACGCGTCCTTCAGATCGATCGTGACGAACCAATCGCAATGTTGGATTTGCGACACGTCTTTATGGTTAGCATCTTGAACTTGAGTGCTTTGACTGAACGGTTTAAGCCTCGAAGATCTAAGATTGGACGCAACCCCCCATCCTTCTTGGGAACCAGGAAATATCTGCTGTAATAGCCTGACTCTCTCTCTGGAAAAGGAACATGTTCTATGGCCTCTTTGCTCAGAAGAGTTTGCAGCTCTTGTGACAGTACGTGCGCTGACTCATGGAAGTGGAGACCACGCCGTTGAAACACGGAGGGCACCGAATAAATTGGATTCTGTATCCGTTCTGTACTGTGCTTAACACCCATGCAGAAATGCCTGGCAGAAGTTTCCACGCTGCCAGACTCTCTGATAGTGTTATTAGCTTTAACACTTCCTGTTGAGGTGATGTTAGATGTCCCGTGTCCTGGATAATAGCAGGGACCTTTAACATTTCGCTGGAAACCACTGCTCCCCGAATCGCCGGAGGTGGAGAGGTTTCGTGAGGGTAGCGGGACGGAGTGAGCAGGTGTTCTATGACGCGCCCCGTCCCGCGGGGGGCTACCCCCACCAGACTGGGCGCAAGACCATCAGGACTTCTTCTTATTAATGATGGTCCTGAGGTCCGCCCTGGGAGGCTGCTTAGGGTGGCGAGCCGGTCCCCAATCTTTACGAGGGGGAGCGCGACTCGCCACACTTTGTTTCTTAACCTCCCTTGAAGGACCTGGGAGAGGTTGGGTGGCTGACAACCCCTCCCCTTGAGTGCGGCGAGGAAGGAACTGCGTGAACGCTTCCTCATGTTTTTGGGCTTCTCTGAATTTGGTGACGACAGAGTTAACTGCGCCGCCAAATAAGCCCGTGGGGGAGACTGGAGAATCTAACAGAAATACTCTCTCTTTATCCTTTATTCCTGAAAGATTAAGCCACAGATGTCTCTCCGTGCTCACCAAAGCAGACATTGAACGGCCGATGGCACGGGCCGTTTGCTTGGTGGCACGGAGAGATAAATCTGTGGCTCGGCGAAGCTCGGCGAAAGCTTCGCCATCAATCGTCCCCCCCCGCACTCAAGTCCTTCAGAAGGTCAGCCTGGTACGCCTGTAACACCGCCATGGTGTGCAGCGCAGCACCAGCCTGACCTGCAGCTTGATAAGCTTTTCCCACGAGCGTTGAAGTTGTTCTACACGGCTTCGTGGGGAGGACAGGTTTCTTTAGCGAAGACGCCGAACCAGGCGAGAGATAGCCCGCGAGCGTCTCTTCGACCTGTGGAATCTCCGTATACCCGCGTGCTTTCGCACCCACGATAGTCGAAAAAGTCGACATCGAGAGCACAAACACACGCGAGGTATATGGTTTACTCCATGACTTTGATAATTCGTCATGGAGGTCCTCAAAGAAGGGGAGAGACTGATGTTGCGTTCTCTCCCCCCGCCACCGGACAGAAACCTATCCTCAAGCTTGCTGCGTTTGGGGATCTCTTGTTCACGGGGCCAGTCGATCTGCAACCTGGCCACCGCGCGAGTAACCACTTCCAATAATTCCTCGACGGATTTGTTATTGTGCAAGGAACGCTTGGAAAGTGGCTGCTCGAAGTCCGCAGACCCAAGAGATATGTCATTCTCCTCCCGCGCGCGAGCTGAAGAGGCACCGGCGTGCGCTTCGGAATCGCGCAGGGAGAGATGTGGATCTGGTAGACGAGCAGTCGAAAGGGACGGACTCATCTCCTGCTCGTCAGCCAAATCCATCCTAGAGCCCCATGATTGCAATATGGGTGCGGACTGAAAGAAGCCAAGCCGAGCGCGCAGCATCTTCACTGTGAACAGTTCACAATGCCGGCACTCGCCTGACTCCAATGCAGCGACCGCGTGCTCTTCCCCCAAACACACAAAACAGTAATCGTGTGTGTCCACGTCTGCTATCGGGCGAGAGCATGGAGGCACACAACACTTCTGCTGACTCATATTTCTCTTTTAACTGATAAACTTCTTTTCGCTTGAACTCTTTTCACTTGTATCACAGAGATGAAAGAGAGAAGTCTGCACACTATCAGTTGAAAAACTAACTCCTGACAAAAGATCTCGAGTTGAGTTTTTGAAAGAGAAAGAGAGATTTTTCAGAGAGAGATTTTTAGATTTTTCAGAGACTTTGTATAACACACCAAACACAGAGTGGTCTGAAAACAAAAAGACCTGATGGCTACAGCTGGAGCTCATCTATTTATAGCCTCTTGTAGCAGGTGCGCCTATGACATCACCGGCCGAGGCTATAAATACCTCCGGGTCAATTTCATTGACGTGTTTTCACACTATTTTCACAGCTGGTCGTGATAAGACACTTCCCATATGCATAAGCTTATGCAGCATAGAGTGTAGCTTTTGAAAGGGAACATGTTTGTCACAAATCGTCTCGGTTACGTATGTAACCCTCGTTCCCTGAAGGAGGGAACGGAGACGTACGTCTGACGTCACCGACGAATTGGGATCACTTCTGGGAGCCCCTATCAGCTTCGAGTGTATACAGAATGGGCCAATGGCCATTGGCGTGCGAGATTTGCATCTCGCGCTCCGCCCCGCACTGCGGGTATAAAGCGGAAGGAGATGCAGCGCGCCTTTGTTTTTCACTGAGGAGCCGAACTAGTGACTCGGCCATGCAGTGATGGTACAGCAACTGTGGCGACGGGACGTACGTCTCCGTTCCCTCCTTCAGGGAACAAGGGTTACATACGTAACCGAGACGTTCCCTTTCAGTCGGTCACGTTCGACGTACGTCGGACGTCACCGACGAATTGGGATCCCTATGGAAAACGCCACAGTTACTACCACTTCCAGCGCCCAGCGAAAGCCCCTCAGACCCCCGTCTGTTCGGGGCGGGGAACTTACGCAGGGAGAGTCACTGCTGCTGTTCCGCAAGACCCACTCAGCAGAGTATTGGATAACGCTGGGAAAGCGTGCCCAGGGGGGCCGCTGCGGAAGCCACATCCTACCCGTAGGGAGGTATCATGTGGAATATACATGTATGGACTGGCCGTGGGCAGTACAACATACGGAAGTCCCAGGGGTGGCCCCGGCCAATGCAGGCGGGAGACTACACCGCACAGAGACGGCAGAGCGAGCTCTGCCAAGGGAAAGACACGGGCTCGCCGTAGGGAGCCGTACCGTGGAAGAATACACATATGGGACCGCCGTAGGGGTCACAACATATGGATACCCAGCCTAACACAAGTTCCACCAATGCATACGAGTGTTAGACCTGGCGTCGGACGCTCCGCCACGTCTGACTGCCGCGGGTTGCGGAGGACTCAACAGGGTTCGCCGTTCTGGGGAACTCGACTGGAGCATATCAGCGCACGTATCCGGTCCATGAGGAGGGGAATGGCGCATCAAGCCGACACTAGAACGGGCCCTTCGGTGTTACTGGCTATTTGAAGCGAGCACACGGGAGAAAACCGGCTCTACACGGAGGCTATAGAATCTAGCAAACGTGTTAGGTGTCGCCCAGCCCGCAGCTCTACATATATCTGTCAGCGAGGCGCCGTGCGCCAGCGCCCAGGAAGAGGCCACACTCCTGGTGGAGTGGGCCCTCAACCCAAGCGGGCAGGGCACGCCTTTGGTTTCATACGCCAAGGCGATGGCATCCACTATCCAGTGAGCCATCCTCTGCTTGGAGACAGCCTTTCCCTTCTGCTGGCTTCCGTAACAGATGAAGAGCTGTTCTGAGGTCCTGAAGCTTTGCGTTCTGTCCACGTAAGTCCGCAGAGCGCGAACGGGACAGAGAAAAGCCAGGGCTGGGTCTGCCTCCTCCGAAGGCAGCGCTTGCAGGTTCACCACCTGGTCCCGAAAGGGAGTGGTGGGAACCTTGGGCACATATCCGGGCCGGGGTCTCAGGATTACATGAGAGTTACCCGCCCCGAATTCCAGGCACGATTCGTCGACCGAAAATGCCTGCAGGTCCCCTACCCTCTTGATGGAAGCCAATGCAGTCAGGAGTACTGTCTTCCAAGACAGGATTTTTAACTCTGCTGACTGCAAAGGTTCAAAGGGAGCCCTCTGCAATGCGGTTATAAGTCCAAAGAGGGTATAGAGTGAGGGCGAGGCGGATTTAATCTCCTCGCCCCCCTCAGGAACCTGACGACCAGATCGTGCTTCCCTAGGGACTTACCATCAACCATGCTGTGATTTGCGGCGATAGCGGCAACATACACTTTGAGGGTGGAGGGAGACAGCCTTCGCTCCAACCCTTCTTGCAGGAAGGAAAGCACAGAGCCGATCGAACATCTTCGGGGGTCTTCTCGTCGAGAAGAACACCACTCGACGAACAGGTTCCACTTCAACGCGTAGAGGCGCCTCGTAGAGGGGGCTCTGGCGGAAGTGATGGTGTCTACCACAGTCTGTGGTAGGCCACCTAGAACCTCCGCGTCCCGTCCAGGGACCAGACATGGAGTTTCCAGAGGTCCGGACGCGGGTGCCACAGGGTGCCCCGTCTCTGAGTCAGGAGGTCCTTCCTCAGAGGAATGGGCCAAGGAGGTGCTGTCGCGAGGAGCACTAGTTCCGGGAACCAGGTCCGGTTGGGCCAGTATGGCGCAACTAACAAGACCTGCTCCTCGTCCTCCCTGACCTTGCACAGTGTCTGCGCAAGAAGGCTCACTGGGGAAAACGCATATTTGTGTAGGCCCCGGGGGCCAGCTGTGTGCCAGCGCATCCGAGCCGAGGGTCCCCCCGGTCAGGGAATAGAACAACTGGCAGTGAGACGTGTCCGGGGCGGCAAACCGGTCTACCTGTGCGGTCCCGAAGCGACTCCAGATCAGCTGGACCACCTGGGGATGGAGTCTCCACTCACCTGGGAGCACTTGCTGTCGTGAGAGCTCGTCGGCTGCACGATTGAGCAGGCCCGGAATATGAGTGGCACGAAGCGACCTCAGATGCTTCTGACTCCAGAGGAGGAGATGGCGGGCGAGTTGTGACATGCGGCGGGAACGTAGACCACCCTGTTTGTTAATGTACGCAACGGCCGCAGTATTGTCCGTACGGACCAGAACGTGCTTGCCTCGTAGCGGCCCTTTGAGGCGGCCCAGCGCAAGACGAACTACCAACTCGAGGCAATTGATATGCCATTGCAGTTGAGGCCCCGTCCACAGACCCGAAACTGCAAGCCCGTTGTACGTGGCCCCCCAGCCGGTGGATGAGGCATCCGTCTTTTGGAGACAACAGCATGCCTGGACACTTGTTCTAGGGGAACTCCTGCCCGTAGAAACAAAGGGTCCAACCACGGACTGAAGGTTTGGCGACACTTCGGTGTTACTGAGACACGGAACGAGCTGCTCTGCCACGCCCATCTCGGGACTCGGTCGTGTAGCCAGTGTTGAAGCGGCCTCATATGAAGCAATCCGAGCGGCGTCACTGCGGCTGCGGATGCCATATGCCCCAGGAGCCTCTGAAAATGTTTCAGTGGTACCGCTGTCCTGCATTTGAACGAATTCAAGCAGTTCAACACCGACTGGACGCGCTCCTCTGAGAGTCGCGCTGTCAGATTGACCGAGTCCAACTCCATACCGAGAAAAGAGATCCTCTGCACGGGGCAGAGTTTGCTCTTTTCCCAGTTGACCCGAAGTCCCAACAGGCTGAGGTGACTGAGCACCATGTCCCTGTGTTCGCACAACTGCGCCCTCGACTGAGCCAGAATCAGTCAGTCGTCGAGGTAGTTGAGAATGCGAACACCACGCTCTCTCATGGGAGCAATGGCCGCCTCTGCGACCTTCGTGAAGACACGGGGCGACAGGGACAGCCCGAAGGGTAGGACTCTGTACTGATATGCCCGTCCCTCGAACGCAAAGCGTAGGAACGGTCTGTGTCGAGGGAGAATCGAGACATGAAAGTACGCGTCCTTCAGGTCGATCGCTGCAAACCAATCTTGGGGACGGATGCACCTGAAGATGCGTTTCTGCGTTAGCATTCTGAACGGCAGCCTATGAAGGGACCGATTCAAGAACCGCAGGTCCAAGATTGGCCGTAACCCGCCACCTTTCTTGGGTACAATGAAGAACGGGCTCTAGAAGCCTGTCTTCATATCGGCTGGAGGGACCGGCTCTATCGTGTCCTTCGCCAGTAGGACTGCGATCTCCGCCTGTAGCACGGGGGCATCCTCCTTCAACACAGAGGTGAAGTGAATGCCCCTGAACTTGGGGGGCCGCCGGGCGAACTGAATCGCATAGCCGAGTCTGATAGTACGGATGAGCCAGCGGGACGGGCTGGAAGCGCTAGCCATGCTCCCAGCGACCGAACCAGCGGGACCAACGGCACCACAGACGTACCCGCAGCGGGGCAGCGCAGCGGAGTGCAGGGACCCGACTCGGACGGCATAGCGGCCCGAAGTGGGGTCTGAGTGTGCAATGCAACACTTACCTGCTTCCGCTGAGGGGGCGCACGGGTATGAGGAGGCCTCTTGTGTGCGTCCTGGACACAGCCAGCACCCCCTGCTGGCGATAAGAGAGGCACCAGAGGGTGACAAGGCATGGGAGCGTTGTACACCGCCAAGCGCGCTCTCTTGGCACCCAGAGATTTTGGAAACAGCTCTAGTGAAGTTTTGGGTACCACTGGCATGAAGGCCAGTGGCGGAACAGAAATCAAAATTTGAACAAAGGATTCTCTCCCGGCCCTCCTCCGGGAGAAGGAGCTGTCCCCTCCATCTCTGGGTGCCAAGGGTGTTTCTGGACCAGGGTGGACATCGTCTGGCCGAGGGCCAGCGCTGTGACTTTAAATATGATCAGTCACTGTGCGCAGCTCAACCTCGGCTCAGAACTACCCTCTGGCAGAGGTGGCCTGCCAGTGGCACTGCCACCCCACCGATGAGGGTAGTGAGAGAGAGGAAAACTTTATACAGAATTATGGCCCCTTTGGTGTTCCATATTTTGGCACCAAATAGTTCCACACTGCCAAAGCTTTCCAATGCACATCCGAGGAAAAGGCAAGGGGGCGGGCAAGGCGATTTACGCATTGCACTACGCCTCAGCCACCCGGGAATGCATGGCTGTCAAGTCTGAATCTGATTCAGCATGAGCACACACTATTATAGTGGGAATCTCAGCCTCATCTCATTTCCAGCACATAACAGCCCTCTTTCCGATGTAGCGATTGACATCTGTCCTCTGCTAGAGCCCCAAATGAAACGCTAAGTCCCTTTTTTAAAGACCAGCAATTCCATCTGAAAGCTACCAGCAGGCATGTGAGACAGTGAGCGTGGCCGTTAGACGGCACACAGCGCGCTGGACACTCAAGCCCCTATGAAAGGCAAGGCGAACAACGCGCTGACGTGGCCATGCTCTCATGAGAGAACATGACCACCCACGAACACAGTCTCAACATGCTCGCGATGCGATAGAGGAGTGGGGGCCCACGGAGATGTACTCGGCAGGGAAGCCCCACTGTAATCCTCAGGTCACCCAGGCTTATTAGCCGAAGTAGCTCTTTTCTGGTGCACCAGAAGAGAAACTAGATCGGGGAATAGGCGAAGGGACTCAGCCCTGTTTGAGGTTGCGAGTCTCGACCGCGCATCTAAAGCGCCGAGTGACGCGCTGGGTTGCCGTGACAACCCGCGCTGTCAACTGGCAGCTAGACGGCACACGGCGTGCTGAACGCTCAAACCTTACGAGGAAGGAGAAATGAACAGCACGCCGACGTGATCACATTCTCCTTTTCTGAGAGAACATGGATCACCCACGAACACAATCTCAACATGCTTATGTGAGAGAGGTCGTGGCCGTCAAGAAGGACAGGAAACAACCGCATCCAGAAACGCACGGGTAGAATGACATCTTGAAAAAGACGCAGACTTTTAGGGAAAAAGCTCTTTTAACGTGCTGAAGCACCCAGGGAGATAGCCGCGGCAAAAACACAGGGAATAGTGCAGCCTGTGTTTTGCACTCAGAGTAATATGAACGCCCACCAAACTGAAAGTTGCTGTAATAACAGCAGTTTTTGCGCTCAGTGAGCTCGCGGTCCTCGCTGCTGTGCCTTCACACCAACACTCAGAACTTCTCCTCTCTCATTCTGATTATCTCTGAATAATACAGGAACACTCTTCAGCAGCACACAATCGGCTCCGAAGTGAATGACAAAGGTGCGCTGCATCTCCTTCCGCTTTATACCCGCGGTGCGGGGCGGAGCGCGAAATGCAAATCTCGCACGCCAATGGCCATTGGCCCGTTCTGTATACACTCGAAGCTGATAGGGGCTCCCAGAAGTGATCCCAAAAACGTACGTCGAACGTGACCGACTGAAAGGGAACTGTATGTTTTTAAAAAATAAACTAGAAATATTGAATTTGTTTTAAATATATTCCAAATATGAAGGTGTTGGAACGAGGACTCAACATTGCTCATATTTAGTTTGAGACGTATCTTTAAGAAAATCACCACACAGGTCCTCGGCAATCATTAATGGCAGCTTCAGGCTATAGGGTGATGGGGTGATTTGCAGACCAGATGTTTCTCTTTGGTCAATGACAACATAAGTAAAGTTTGTCTTGAGTAAATATTTGACCCCCAATGATTTTGGAGGGTGTTAAAGACCCTACAAGGTTTTTTTTTTCAACCTGGTGAATCTACACATGTGAGGTCTTCGGAAGTCGTGACTTCCAGGGTCAGTGGGTCTCCTGAGAATATTTAGTTTACCTTAAAACCAAAGATTTAGCTGTTGGTTTCTGACACAATGGCATTATTTGGTACTTTTATAAATGTCATTTTCTTATATAGGTTCATGTTGATTTTATCATCCTGATAAATATGAAAATAATACATTATGAAACAAGACAATCATGCTACCAAATACGTTTGACACAATGTTTTTAAGAAAAGTGGTGTTTTAAAATACAAATACACCAGATTATTTTCTCTTTTGACAAACTATTAGACAAAAAATATTTTCTCTGCGGTGTTGGAATAGGTCTTATTTTTAAAGTTTCAGGCATGTTACAATCATGCAGTACAAGGATTCAGATGAATCTTCTTATCAAACAAAGAAAACAATATGTCGTTTTCACTTGTGAGTATGTTTCAACATGTGTTATACAATATTTGTACTCTAGTATCACGCTTTTCATGTCATTTTTCAATAGTCTTTACTAGTGCCTAATGCATCAGAATACAGCTAAGTTATCAGCTAAGTTGTTTCAACTGTTTATTACCATTGTCTTTTTTCCTTTATCATTTTTGGCGCAAATAAATAGATGTCGATTAAAGCTTATTGTCATTGCTTCTTCCCTACAGATAAAATCCAAACATGTTCTTTGTAGGAATTATTTGTGCACAAAACTCTGTGTAAATTCAAGAGGCCTAGAGTAAGAAAACAGTGACATTGTTAAAGAAAAAGTGTCATATTGCATACAGAAAATCCACTTTATTGTGATTATTTTTTCCCCCTTCCCTAGTCTTAGTTATATTATCAAGATTATCAAGATCACTGCTCACATATGTGGCGGTCTGTATTTGTTTTTTAGGTGAAGACTGCTCCCTGGTTGTTGTCAGTGTAAGGCTGTGCAAATCATCGTGATCAGTTCATTTTAAGCATCTTTTTAAACGTATGAATAAACATTCCTTTTGACAAAACCAACATTTCAAATAATTTCCCTTAGGTGTTTAATGAATCGCTTCTTTCAACATCCTGCTTGATGTTAAATAATATAGTATGTGTATATATTATAGTATGCAGTTTGTTAGAGAGTGTGCTACACTGTTGCAATGCAAACACATTTAAAACCTATAACGTTGCGTGCCCTTGTGAAAGCTATAGACCAATTTCAAACATACTCTTTATACAGGAATTATATGTATACAATTTACTACGTGTGTACGACATATAAGACAAGAGATATTTAGCTATAATGAAAACATAACACAGAAATCCTCTCTTCTGTTCTGTTGTGAAAGATTGTAAATGCCATTTATTCCACTACCAGAGGACACTGTTTACATTTTGTTTCTTTGTACAGTTTTCGATGAAGCCTGCTCTCTGAGTGTGGTCAAACATGCAGCTACTCACAGGAGTTCATGAAAACATGAGCAAACGTTATTCCTTCTACATGACAGTGTTTAAACTACAACTGCGATGTTCTTTCTGGTCTGTCTAGGAAGCGGTCACAAGACACACAATGCATAAACATGAAAAGCGAGTCTTGATGTTTTTCTGTTACATTTACAACTATTGCGCTTAAACACGTCTATTACACTTAGTTACAGCGTGTTACAGTCGAGCATGACGTGGTAACAATTTTTTTTGTAACGCGTCTCAAAACGCAACTTGATAAGTAGTTATTTTAAGTAAAAGGTTGGTTGATTCAGGCTGTTTTATTTTGACCACTCCAATGCTATGTCTTTTAGGTGTCTGCCTTTTAGGCTTGATCCATGAAACAGGCCCAACAACATTACAATGTGTCGTCATGGTTGTCTCAATAATTTTTCAATAATCAGCAGAATACCAAAATTGTTTAACATCTCTTAATTTTTTACAATTTTAAATATATGTTCAGCTTAAATATTAGTTTTAGTCATTTACAAAGGTGTCAGGCATGATATCTTATATATAATTATGATATTGTTACATGTTCTGGGTTGTTGGGTACCTGTAAGCGGTAAAAATGTAACAGAAAATGAGAGACGTGATTAGGTTGTTACTCAAGCGGTCCTCTGTGATGTCTTTTAATAAAACATTTCAGCGTCATTAAGGCAAACTCAGTAACGGTATACAGTGAAATAAATATAAACATACAAAACTTTATGGTAATGAATAGGCTAAATAAACACACATGCTCGTTCTGACTCTTTCACATACCAGACTGATCCCGGGTAAGTAAACCTCAAATACCCAAATCACACAGTAGTTATCTTGACTTTATCCACATGTTTAGGGGCGCTGTACTCGTCCTCGTGCGCTTATAATTTTTCTTATAAAATCTTATAAAAAAAGTTTTTTCTAAAACACAGTGTTTTACCACGGTTTCATTTTTTAAAACATCACCATTCTTTTTTGTGTGTAATTTTAATTATGTGCATGTTTTCCCTTTACATTTTGTCCGAAAACTATGTTTCCTGCATTTAGCTGTAATGCTAGTGAGTGCTTGGTGTTACTCATTGTTCCAGTACAGAAATTGGTTGGTTTAATCAGATGATCCATTAAACCGTCGCATTCGCTTGAGTCATTTACAGTATAGTAGCCTATATTATCCTATTTCATCATAAATGTTTTTGGGGGTATAGAATGCGGTTCTTTGAAAACATTTCATCTTGGTTGAGTAATACCATTTTTAATGAGCTCACGCACATATCCATAAATAATAACAAGTGATTGAACCTTTTATTTTCAAGAAACTAGTTCTGGACCTTGATGGCTTAAGCTCTCTCCTAAAGTACGTTCTTTGAAAAACAAGCTGCTTGCTTGACTTTTTTTTTTTGTACTGTGGATGTTCATAGGCATTTATCTGCCTTGTTGACTTGCTTTTTTTGCTACTGGAGAACTGTACCCTTGAGAAAACCAAAGGGGACAGGACGACTGCACCGTATTGAGGGGAGGATGGATGGGGCCATGTATTGCGAGATCTTGGCCAACAACCTCCTTCCCTCAGTAAGAGCATTGAAGATGGGTCGTGGCTGGGTCTTCCAGCATGACCACGACCCGAAACACACAGCCAGGGCAACTAAGGAGTGGCTCCGTAAGAAGCATCTCAAGGTCCTGGAGTGGCCTAGCCAGTCTCCAGACCTGAACCCAATAGAAAATCTTTGGAGGGAGCTGAAAGTCCGTATTGCCCAGCGACAGCCCCGAAACCTTAAGGATATGGAGAAGGTCTGTATGGAGGAGTGGGCCAAAATCCCTGCTGCAGTGTGTGCAAACCTGGTCAAGAACTACAGGAAACGTATGATCTCTGTAATTGCAAACAAAGGTTTCTGTACCAAATATTAAGTTCTGCTTTTCTGATGTATCAAATACTTATGTCATGCAATAAAATGCAAATTAATTACTTAAAAATCATACAATGTGATTTTCTGGATTTTTGTTTTAGATTCCGTCACTCACAGTTGAAGAGTACCTATGATAAAAATTACAGACTTCTACATGCTTTGTAAGTGGGCAAACCTGCAAAATCGGCAGTGTATCAAATACTTGTTCTCCCCACTGTATTTCTTCTTAAGTCTTAACTGCACATTGTCACAGTATTATTTTGTCACATTATAAGAGTAACATTTAATTCTATTTAAAAATAATTACCAGCACTGCATAAAACAAGTAAAATGTATTTAAAAGAGCAAATGATTTTATGTAATTATATTAATTACATCAGATTTGTAAGTAAAAATTACTCAAAATAATTTAACAGGCCAAGTTATATTTACTTACTCACTTTGTTAATTTTACTCCACTTAGTTAAGTAGATTTCCTTAATTTCCATGTGTGTAAAATTTACTTAAAAATATTTGTGCAAAAACTTGCCAAATAAAAATTGAGTAAATTCTATTTATTGTTTTTCTCAATGTATTGACAAAAATATATAAAACAAAGACTGAAACAACTTATAACCATTTTAAGTAGCAGATCTCTGAAATATTTCATCTTGTAAATGCATGTAGCGTTAGAAATCATTGTTGAAGTTCTTTCCATTACTTGGACATACAGTAAAAATAGCTTCTTTAAATATTTAAGAATATATTTCTTTAAATATAAAAAAATGAGTTTAATCTTGTATAACTTATAAAAAAGTTGAAAATTGCTTAACTTATTCTGATGAGTTAAAGCAATGAAAAAACATGCTGTCATAACTTATTGATCATATCATTTTTTACAGTGTACAGAGGAGCAGAGTGAGAAAAATAATGTCAGGGTGAAGGAGAGGAGTAGATGGAGGAGGGGAGTAGTTGGATCAGGACAAGGGAGATGGAGAGGTAGAGGAGAGAATGTGTGCATTCTTGGCAACGTGGCAAGCATCTAAAAGGGAACGGAGACGTAACGTCAGTGACTGACGAATGGGGGTTTCGCTTAGAAGCCTATCATCTTCGAGATCTAGAAAACGCCCAATGGCAGTGCCAATGCCATGGGCATGCGGAATTTGCATAGCGTAACTCCGCCCCACAGCGTGGGTATATAAGGAAGTACGCTGGCAACATCGCATTATGTTTACCTGCTGAGGAGCCAAGACTGAACTCCCGGCTGTTCCAGCGGTACAGCGGAAGTGGCAGAGGGACGTTACGTCTCCGTTCCCGTTCCCTTTCGTTCAGTCACTCCGAGTAACGCCAGTGACTGACGAATGGGGGTCCCAATGTAATCACGCCACTCGGCTGTCATCCAGTGCCCTGCGTAAGCGTGAGCTCCCTGTCGTAAGCTAGTACGGACGAAGGACTCCCACTTAACACAGGAATACCAAGGTACACTGGGAAGCATATTCCAGGTGGAAGTATGCGCCAAACGCCTACCCGTAGGGAGGGCTTAAGAACACATATGACCCGCTCAGGGCTACATATGGAAAACTCTGGGGTAACCAGCCGAAGGTGGAAGAATTTTACCCCCAGGGGTGGCAAGGGGCTTGCCAAGGGAAAGACACCTGCTCAGGGAGACTTACAGTGGAAATACACATGTGGGGGTCGCCCAACGGGGGAACCATGCACACGGTGGCACCTAGCCAACACGAGGGCCTGAGCGAGTGGGCAGATGTACTGGTGTCGGCATCAACAGTGCTGGAGGAACTCAGGGCTTCAGGGAAACTACCTGAGGAAAATATCGCACGTATCCAGTCCATGGAGTGGAATGGCGAGCAAGCGAAGACACCTGAGCCTAGTCCATTACCGGCCACTAGTAGAGGCGAGTACATGAGAGGACACTGGCTCCACTCGGAGATTATAGAATCTGGCGAATGTGTTGGGTGTCGCCCAGCCTGCAGCTCTGCAAATGTCTGTTAGCGAGGCGCCATGCGCTAGAGCCCAAGAGGAGGCCACACTCCGGGTGGAGTGAGCCCTGACCCCTAGGGGGCATGGGCGCCCCTGCGTTTGGTAAGCCAAAACAATGAAGTGGTAGGGTACTCAAACCTGCCGCATCCCATCCAGGAGCCACACGTGGAGGTTCCAAAGATCGGGACGCGGGTGCCAAAGGGTGCCCCGTCTCTGAGAAAGGAGGTCCTTCCTCAGAGGAATCGACCAGGGAGGGGCTGTCGCAAGGAGTACAAGTTCGGAGAACCAGGTCCGGCCGGGCCAATACGGGGCGACCAAAAGGACCTGCTCCTTGTCCTCCCTGATCTTGCACAGAACCTGTGCAAGAAGGCTCACTAGGGGAAACGCATACTTGCGGAGGCCCCGCGGCCAGCTGTGCGCCAGAGCGTCCGTGCCGAGGGGGCCCTCGGTCAGGGAATAAAACAGGCGGCAATGGGAAGAGTCGTGGGAGGCAAACAGATCTACCTGTGCGTCGCCGAACTGTTCCCAAATCAGCTGAACCGTCTGGGGATGGAGTCTCCATTCTCCAGGAAGTGGCTGAAGCCGTGAGAGCTCGTCGGCTGCACGGTTCAGGACTCCCGGGATATGGATGGCACGAAGGGACCTCAGGTGCTTCTGACTCCATAAGACGAGATGGCGGGCGAGTTGAGACATGCGGCGGGAACGCAGACCACCCTGGTGGTTGATGTACGCTACTGTGGCCGTGTTGTCTGACCGGACTAGCACGTGTTGACCCTTTAGCAGCGCTCGGAAGCGGTGCAGGGCGAACCGTACTGCCAGCAACTCGAGGCAATTGACATGCAGGAGGCGCTGGGGTCCTGTCCAGGAGCCCGCGGCAGCATGTCCATTGCACATGGCACCCCAACCCGTGGTGGAGGCATCTGTTGACACAACAATATGCCTGGAAACTCGTTCTAAGGACACACCGGCCCGTAGAAAACTGAGGTTCGACCACGGGGTGAGGGTCTGCAGGCAGGCCCGAGTCACTGGGACCCGGAGCGGGCCCGACTGCCATGCCCATCTCGGGACTCGATCGCGAAGCCAGTGCTGAAGCGGTCTCATATGAAGCAATCCGAGCGGCGTTACCGCGGCTGCAGATGCCATATGCCCCAGGAGCCTCTGAAATAACTTCAGTGGAACCGCACTCTTGCTCTCGATTTGACGAAGGCAAGTCAGCAGTGACTGCGCGCGCTCGCTGGTAAGCTGCGCACACATGGCGACCGAGTCGATTTCCATACCGAGAAAAGAGATCCTCTGCACTGGGCAGAGTTTGCTCTTCTCCCAGTTGACCCGAAGGCCCAGACGGGCTAGGTGCTGGAGCACCAGGTCTCTGTGTTCGCACACCTGCTCTCGAGAGTGACTGAGGATCAGCCAGTCGTCGAGGTAGTTCAGGATGCGAACCCCGTGTTGCCTGAGTGGCACAAGGGCTGCCTCGACTATCTTCGTGAAGATGCGAGGGGACAGAGCTAGCCCGAATGGGAGGACCGCATACTGATATGCCCGCCCCTCGAAAGCAAACCGTAGGAACGGTCTGTGTCGAGGAAGAATGGAGACATGGAAGTAGGCGTCCTTCAGGTCGATCGCTGCAAACCAATCTGCTGGACGAACGCATTCGAAAAGGCGTTTCGCTGTCAACATCCTGAACGGAAGCCTGTGAAGGGATCGGTTCAGGACGCGCAGGTCCAGGATCGGTCGTAACCCACCGGTTTTCTTGGGTACAATGAAGTAAGGGCTGTAGAAGCCGGACTCCATTTCGGCTGGAGGGACAGGCTCGATCGCACCCTTCGCCAGCAAGGTAGCAACCTCCGCACGCATAAGGGGGGCGTTGGACCCCACTATGGTGAATCGGACTCCCCGGAAACGAGGAGGAGCCTGAGCGAACTGAATCGCATAGCCATGCCTGATGGTCTTCGCGACCCAGCGGGACAGTCCAGGAAGCTGAAGCCAGGCTCCCAGAAACTGCACCAGCGGCGTCATGCGAACCACAGACGTACCCCGGGTGGGGCAGCGAGGCGGCGTGACCGGCCCAGACATGGGAGGCATAGCGTCCCGGTGTGGGGGCACGGTCATCAGCCGCGTCCTGACAGAGGAGACCAGGGAAGGACGCGCGTTCCACTGGGGTCTGCTCTGAGAGGAGACTGGCGTCAGAGAGGGACGAAAGTGGCGTGGCCCGGGGGCGGCGCACACTGCTATCGGTCTCTGGTTGCTCAGGGATGGGTAAGTCAGTTCTTTCTTTGACCATAAAAGGGTGCTGCTGGCCCAGGGGCCAGCAGCGGAACAAAGGATTCTCCCCCGGCCCTCCACCGGGGGAAGGAGTGGCCCTGCTACCATCTCCTGGAAAGAACTGCCCATCCCTGAGCTGTCCGCGTCAGGAGCGCCGCTTAGCCTGGCGCTTGGCGGGCTGCGGGGCTGGAGCGGACTGGGGCGCCTTCCTACGGCGTCCTCCACGGCGCGGCCCAGGTGGAGGCTGCTGCTTGGGCGGCGCGGAGGGGCGGGAGCCGCGGGAGGGCGCCCTCGGCGGCGAGCAGACTGAGGCAACTGTGCCGGCGGCTGGGTGGAAGCAGCAGCTGGCCGCCGGGGCAGTACGTGTTTGATGGCCTCAGTCTGCTTTTGGGCGGCTGAGAACTGTTGGGCGAAGCTCTCAACCGTGCATGTCCTTGAGCACCCGGGCCTGGTAGGCCTGAAGGGTGGCCATGGCATGCAGAGAGGCGGCAGCCTGCCCCGCAGCTCTGTAGGTTTTCGCCACCAAGGTTGATGTGAAACTACAGGCTTTGGAGGGGTGCTTAGGGTCGCCACGCCATGCTGAAGCACTCTGCGGACACAGTTGCATCACAACAGAGCGTTCAACCGGGGGAACCCCAGTGTACCCTTTGGCCGCGGCCCCGTCGAGGGCAGAGAAGGCCGCCGATCGGTCACGGGAAGACAACGGGGACTTCCAGGACCGTGTGACCTCCTCATGCACCTCCGGGAAAAAAGGTATTGGGGGCGTGGTCTGACGGGTGTCAGAACGCGCCGCCCCCAAAAACCAATCGTCCAACCGCGAGCGTTCAGGACGGGGTGGAGGGTTCCACTCCAACCCGAGACTCGCGGCTGCCCGGGAAAGCATGGCTGTCAACTCCGGGTCCGACTCGGACAATGCTGGCACACCGGAAGGCGGCAGCACAGCCGAATCATCATCCTCGGAGGACTCCAGCCCACCTTGTGATGCGGCGATCGACATCCGCTCGTCCTCTGCGGCCCCAAACGACACACTCGGAACAGCAGGAGCCGGCTCCAGTGTCTCAGTCTGAGCGCACGGCGGGAACGGTGCGCTAGAGGGGGGTGTGGTCCGAGGCATGAGCGTCGGGGCTTTGTTCCACACCATCACCCTCAGGTCACCCTGGCCACCAGCCAAAGTGCCGCCTCGCGTAGAGACCGCAGATTGGGGTGTGGCAGAGGGGACTCTCACTCTGTTACGGAGCTCATTGAGTCTCGACCGCAGCACCGAGATGGGCATGTCCCCGCAGTGGGAACATGTCTCATCCACAAACGCTGCCTGAGCATGCTGAAAGCCCAAGCACATCAGGCAGTGATTGTGCCCATCAGAGGGCGGCAGATATTGACCGCACCCAGAAGCACACTGGCGAGACATCTTGAAAAAGACGTACCAAGTGTGAGCTCTTTTAGGAGAGGAAGCTTCGCAGTGATGCTGAAGCGCCCAGGGACCGAATACCGGCTGAATGCAGACCACTGCACAGATCAGCAGGCAGGCAGTAAACGATCGCTGGAACACGCCGTCACACCAACACCAACTGGAAAGCTGTTCGTCTCGAAGAGGCTGACAATACTCAGAAGGCTTTGAGGAGTGAAGAGATACTCTTGGCTCCGAAGCAGAAACATAATGCGATGTTCCCAGCGTACTTCCTTATATACCCACGCTGTGGGGCGGAGTTACGCTATGCAAATTCCGCATGCCCATGGCATTGGCACTGCCATTGGGCGTTTTCTAGATCTCAAAGATGATAGGCTTCTAAGCGAAACCCCCATTCGTCAGTCACTGACGTTACTCGGAGTGACTGAACGAAAGGGAACAAGTGTTCCTAATAATCCTTTAGGTGAGTGTATATATATATATATACATAGGAATTCATATTGTCTGCAGGTAGAGCTATGTGTTCTACCTGCAGTTTTTTCATAATGCCATCAATTATTAGTATTTGTCGTTGTGCAATGATTGACTATATGTTCATGTTGGATAGAAAACTAGTGCTAGAGTTTGACAGAATGATTTAATTTTGAATCAGTTTGCTGTGTTTTGATTACATTCAGGGGCGTCGGACTGGGGGTAAAACCAGTACTGATTACCAGGGCCCCAAGGGGAGAGAGGGCCCTTGAAAAGCCTGGAATATATTTTATTTTACCTGGATATTTCATTTCCTAATTCAATTTCATAATGAATGTCAGATGAAATGTAAAGTTACAGTATTGGCTGAATAACTTGGTTGATTGACTGACTACATTTTGTATACAAAAAAGTAAAGACTATCTAAGGGCTCACGGTCCCACCCCTTGCTAATGCACCAAATGGTTCAGTCCATCTGCATGCATTTTGTTTATGCTAGTTAGTTGAGCATCTGGTGGAGCGCAAACTTCTGCTGTAGAAGAAAGAAAGCCAAAGAAAGCCAAATCAGGCCACCATAAAAGAAAGGAAAGACAGGAGAAGGAAAGAAAACAAAATGAGGGGAAACAATTGGTAACTGACTTCTTTTCAAAGAAAGGCGAGCACAAACTAGAACACGAAATCTATAGTGCTAAACTGCTTGAATATCTCTGCGATTGTTAGTGCTAAAAATGAACTGAGACAACCCATTGAAAGAGCAGAACATACACTTTCAGATGATAATTTGGTTATACATGTAATCTGAGGTGAAGGCTAAATAAATAAACTGTACACTAACAATGCTGTTTGCATACAACACACCATTATAAATGCCTAATTTGAAACGTTTAATTTTAAATTAATAGTCTATAATATCTAAAATTAGCAATAATAGGCTAATCAGTGTCATAGGTGGCTTGGTAGCTCATCATTAGCTACATATCATTTATGTCAGATATGGCATGTCAGATATGGCATTAATATTAGGCTACCTTCAGTGGCATTTACTGCCTATGCATAGGGCCCGGGATCTTATGCTACACCCCTGATTACATTGGTTACATTTTGAAATGTAGATTTTGTATTTAACAAAATATGGTCTTGGGTAGAAACTTACCTATGATGTAGGTGTGTTAAGAGTTTAGAAAAAGTACTTTAAGTATTGGTAAATGCTTGTTAGCAGTTGTAAAACAGTGTAATTTAAAAAAAAAAAATGTAGTTATTTATGACTTCCTGATGACAACCACCATACACCCCTCACAACAGGGGGTGAGGGCGGAACCCAATCCGATGTCCTGATAGACTCTACGCAGAGCTCAGTTATTGCAACCAACCTGGGTTCCTAATCAAAGGGATCTAGCGCGACTACCAATACCAGATTTGACGACTACATCGGAGCTAACGGCACATCTCATCGATCAAACGTTGAAGGAAGATTGTCTGGTTGTTATATTGACTCCAAAGTCAACATTCCTGTTTGTCTGAGCCTGACGCATACCACGCTTCTTTGACTCGCACTTTTGGGGATCAGACCCAAAACCCAAACTTCAGAGTGTTAACGCACAAGGTCTGGACAATTGTGCAGCAAGGACCCACTCACAGGAGATTCCAGGAACTATTAGAGTCTTTCAGCATCAAATAAAGGACAAAGTTTATACCGTGCACAAAGTTGAGACGTCTTCAACGCTGCGGATTTCTGGAATGGCTGCGCAAAAGCTGATGGAGAGCGACTGCCCGTTGAGTTGTGGCGATTCTGTGCAGAAGCAACCGCCGGTGTGCGAATGCGACATGGGCAATGAGTGTCATGTAAAAGCTATGTTAGGCGGTATGTTTAAAGATCTTTACAGAGACCAGATGGTTGGCTTGATGCATAAGATCATCAATGCCGCACGCAAATCGGATAATGACTGCTCAGGGGATACCAAACGTGTAACAAATCTCAAAAATGAAATGGACGGCATATGAGACCTGACAAATTCATTGCCTGATGTGACGAACCTGTTTATTAGCAAAGAGCCTATCTGTGTAATCCTCAGAAAAGTTCTGGATGTGATGTGTGATTGTAGCGACGAGTTAGGAGTTACCAAAGTACTCTGTATGTGTACATATGTTTCAGATCTATGTGTGTCACTGGTGTCAAAAAATGCTGACGATGATATCACCATACATTAATGTAGCCTATGTAATGCCATTTTTTACATTTCTTCACTAGCCTTCATCAATGTATATTCAACAATATGTTGTTGAAATAAAAGACTGAATCACTTACCTTGTTATTATTTATGGATATGTGCGTGAGCTCATTAAAAATGGTATTACTCAACCAAGATGAAATGTTTTCAAAGAACCGCATTCTATACCCCCAAAAACATTTATGATGAACTAGGATAATATAGGCTACTATACTGTAAATGACTCAAGCGAATGCGACGGTTTAATGCATCATCTGATTAAACCAACCAATTTCTGTACTGGAACAATGAGTAACACCAAGCACTCACTAGCATTACAGCTAAATGCAGGAAACATAGTTTTCGGACAAAATGTAAAGTGAAAACATGCTCATAATTAAAATTACACACAAAAAAGAATGGTGATGTTTTAAAAAATGAAACCGTGGTAAAACACTGTGTTTCAGAAAAAACTTGAACAAAATCAAAGAATTTTATATGAAAAATTATAAGCGCACGAGGACGAGTACAGCGCCCCTAAACATGTGGATAAAGTCAAGATAACTACTGTGTGATTTGGGTATTTGAGGTTTACTTACCCGGGATCAGTCTGGTATGTGAAAGAGTCAGAACGAGCATGTGTGTTTATTTAGCCTATTCATTACCATAAAGTTTTGTATGTTTATATTTATTTCACTGTATACCGTTACTGAGTTTGCCTTAATGACGCTGAAATGTTTTATTAAAAGACATCACAGAGGACCGCTTGAGTAACAACCTAATCACGTCTCTCATTTTCTGTTACATTTTTACCACTTACAGGTACCCAACAACCCAGAACATGTAACATTAAAGCTGCAAGCAGCGATGAAAGGGCCCTCGCATACAGGAGCACTGCCACCCGATGGCCTCAGGAAAACAGCGAATAGTGGGCGACATGCATTTAACCCGGTAAATATAGGAGAAATACGGCAAAGTCACTACAATGTGCCACATTTCCTGCTGCCAGCAGGTGGCGCTTTGACTATAATTGAATATTGGCATGTAGATGTCTTCAGGCCAGGACTATTATCAAACATATGAAGTTTGGGGCAGATCAGACATTGTATGCCTGAGTTACAACAACTTCCTGTTTCGTTGCGTAAATCGCATACGTTAGCACTTAGCCAAGCTTTGCTTGATTTAATGTGTTTCTAACATGTTTGGGACATGATGGCATATTTAAATGTGTTTCTGGGAGTGAATTACAGTGTAAAGCATGCCATTTCCTTTTTCCAGCAGGTGGCGCTTTGACTATACTGAATATTGGCATGTAGATGTCTTCAGGCCAGGACTATTATCAAACATATGAAGTTTGGGGCAGATCAGACATTGTATGCCTGAGTTACAACAACTTCCTGTTTCATGGCTTAAATCGCATACATTAGCACTTAGCCACGTGTTGTATGATTTAATGTGTTTCTAGCATGTTTGGTACTTCATGGCATATTTAAATGAGTTTCTGGGAGTGAATTATAGTGTAAAGCATGCCATTTCCTGTTTCCAGCAGGTGGCGATATGACTAACTGAATATTGGCATGTAGATGTCTTCAGGACAGGACTCTTATCAAACATGTGAAGTTTGGGGCAGATCAGACATTGTATGCCTGACTTACAACAGCTTCCTCTTTAATGGCGAAACATCAGATTTTGTCAGGCCGCGACGGACACGCCCTTCAGCGAAAAACTCAAGATCTTCACAATTTAACATCACCAAGACCTTAAGATTAGACTGACCAAATATGATGTTGATATGTTTAAATCTCAATGAGGAGTTAATCACAGTGTAAAGCATGACATTTCCTGTTGCCTGCAGGTGGCGCTATGACTGTCACTGAATATTGGCGTGTAGATGTGTTCAGGTCCGGACTCTAATCAAACATGTGAAGTTTGGGGCAGATCGGACATTGTATGCCCGAGTTACAGCAACTTCCTGTTTCATGGCGAAACATCGAACTTTGTCAGGCCACCACGGACACGCCCTCCAGGGAAAACTCAAGATCTTCGCAATTTAACGTCGCAAAGGCCTTTAGATTAGACTGTGCAAATATGATAATGATCTGATTAAATCTCTAGGAGGAGTTCGTTAAAGTACAACGTGTGGAAATGGCAAAATTTGCAACAATTTTGCAAAGAATATTACAAATATCTGACTTCCTGTTGGTTTTCAGATTTCGTACCAAGAGACAGCCCAATACCTACACCTTTTTTGTAGGTATTGGGCTGTTACATGTGTCTACCGAATTTCATACCTGTACGTGAAACGTAGCGGGAGGGGCACTTCGTTGACATTTTGTAGGTGGCGCTATCGAGTCATTTTGCCACACCTAATTCTGAAACCCATATCAGACGTAAATTTTCGCCACTTCTGACGTGTGCAAAGTTTCGTGAATTTTTGTGTAACAATATCAATTATATATAAGATATGCCTGACACCTTTGTAAATGACTAAAACTAATATTTAAGCTGAACAAATATTTAAAATTGTAAAAAATGTAAGAGGTGTTAAGCATGCTGGTGAGGGACAAGAACCGCATGACACTATTCATCACAAACATGATGACACATTGGCGTAGCTGGGCCTGTTTCATGGATCAAGCCTAAAAGACAGCATTGGAGCGGTCAAAATAAAACGGCCTGAATCATCTAACCTCTCACTTAAAATAACTACTTATCAAGTTGACTTTTTTTATTGAAGTCGCGTTTAGCCTTCAAATAGCCGTGTCAAAGTTCAAAACGATCATTCTTCCATTTGATCGCCACAGAAAACAACCGGAGGTCATAGGTCAGCATCGGTATTTCAAATATGAGCCCTTAAAGGTCATATCGGTCCCCGGAGGATACACAAGGTCAAAGGTGACAGCGACGTGGGTGGTCAAGGTCACTGGGTGGTCCGGTGGGGGATGGGGAAGGGGTTGTGGTAGGTCAAAGGTCAAAGCAATCAGTCATTTTGACACAATGTCCCTTATATAGACTACTAACCACAGCTGCCGCTTTTTTATCGTAAATTTTATGGGGATTTTTTTTTACAGTGTAGACACAATAACACTTGAAGAAATTAATTGCCTCACTTAGAAACAAAATGACTGCTTTTGAAAAAATATGGAGCCCTCTTTTAAAGCTCCTGGACAGATGAACTTGAAACATGAAATAATGCATATAATCAAGGTGCTGATAAATTAGATGTTTAGTGACATGCATCTAAGATGTTGAATAAAGTGAGTTTACAGTGAAGTCTATTGGTTTTTGTCTTTTTCTTCTTTCCTTGTTTTTACCTGTTTGTTTGTTTGTCCTGTCTTTGTTCCCAGCATGTATGTTGTATATGTATGTTTCCATATGTATATTGTTTAACTTATATGTATTCTGTGTACTGTATGTATTGTACCACTAAGTCTTAAATATGAAAAAAAAAAAAAAAAAACACACACACACACACACACACAGTTCCTTATCTATCTAAATGAGGAGATTGCATAGACTTCTATTGTTTTTATATACAGCTACTGTAAATACTGTAACATAACATATGACGTCATCCAATCTAACAATATCACGTAACAATATCAATTCAATTATATGCAGAACAACAGATGAGAAAAAGACAAAGCTGCAGTTAAACAATAACCAACAGCATCAACCGATTTACAAAATAATCACATGGAAATAACTTGGCAGATAATAGGCAGCTGCTGATAAATGAATGAATAAAAAAAAGGGGGAAAAAGTCAGCTCTTCCTTTAGATTCTACAGAAAAAAAGCAGGAAATTACTTTAGATCTCATAAATAGCTAGGTGAAGTAGAATTTTTTTGTAAAATTCACATTAGAAACCTTTGAGCAGTTTGTTTAAGAAGCATAAAACACTGCCATATCGTAAGCATGCGGTGGCTTTTATGTTTTTAGAATTTATTTACCCTTTCACACCTTATTTGTCTTCAACTGACGCTCCTTCCCTTACACAGCCTAACCTTAACAAAAAACTTTCTTTACCTTATTTTTTTTATACCATTCTTACAAACAAGGACATCCCAAAAATCGGTTTTGGGATATATTTTATTCAGGTTTAGCTCATTTCTGGGTACAACTGATTTGGAATTGGAAATTTGAATTTATCTCTTTAGGACTGTTGGATAGGAAACACTCGCCCTGGTGGGCCGGTCAGAACCCGGGAACTCAGTCAAACACAGTTCTTTGCTTTAATGACTTTACTGATGCATGGAATCGAGTGTGTGGTCTGTACAGAAGATAAATAACAATTACAGTAAGTAAATAATACAGACTTCAGATCCATTATTTAACAATCCAATATAGCAAACAATAAAACAATCACTGTGTAATATTACTTACAATCAGTGTGAAATATAGATGCTTAGCCATAATAGCATCTGAATAAGCCTATAAACCTGAATAAAACTATAATCTCCATCAGCTCACACTTATACTTGCAATTTACTACAGACATCTAAAACATGAACAACGATCTACCTCAACATAAAATATGAAAGCACAGCTCAAAGCGATCGCATAATCTGACGGCAGATGTGTGTATAGACGTGCATGCAACAAACGCTAGTTAAACACGATCAAACACTGGAATTTAGTTACAATAACTTCCATAATTATATGCACGATTACAGCAAAACTTCCTCCGAAGTGTTTATTAACAAGAATTAGCCTAACTCACTTTACAGGATGCACGCACACGTATAACACTCCAGCTTGGATCGGCTCGCATTTCTTATTCAGACAACACTTTGCTGTGGCATTTTAAAAGGGCGACAAGTCTTAAAAAGCGGCCACAAATCAGTTTGTACAATGGCTGACTTTTAAAAAAAAGGTCATCTATGAAAGTTGTTGAAGCTTGTTTACTTACTCTCATTTCTTTATTGTTTTAGACTGGCGTTCATTTGTCGCCACCTACTGGCGTAGATATGCAGTGTCAATAAATGTTTTATTTTCTTCGAGTTACTTTGCTAATTCAAAATTCCCACCACTAGCATAACATGCAAAACATATTTAGTGAAGTATACGGTGTAGGTCTGGAAGCCCAAGGACGTGACTATTACTAAAACTAAAACAGCATGCAAAATAATTCCCAATAATTTTTTTTTTTTTATCCCCAGTGCTTTATTAGGATACACAAACATGAAGTATTTAACAAAAACATATCACCTTATTAAAGAAAAAATTACGGGTTTTTAACAAGACTGTAGTTTTGCAAGGCTGAAAGTTGTAGTTTAGTTCAGTTGCGTCTCAAGTCATGACGAATTTAGACGAACGCGCTTGATGTGTATCTATGGCAACGTTCTGTTTGATGTTTTCTGTAAACCTGACCGTCGACTATTCGACCATTATTGAGTTGATATATCTGAGTTGATCGATTGATCGGTTTGATTTCTGTGTGGTGGAATCTTAACACAAGAACTGAGTCAACATGCCTTGTGTTCATTATAAGTTTCCAAGTAAACTCACCCACGACACGATCCCGTTTGAAGGACTTCACATCACCCTGAGAGAGCTGAAACGCCAAATTATGAGGCGCGAGAGGCTGAAGCTCTGTGACCTGCAGATCAGCAGCGCACAAACTAACGAAGGTGAGTTGAGCTAGAGATCAGTTCAACTAAACTAAACACATTTGATGCATGATCGGAGAGAGAACAAACTAGTTGAGATCAGTTCAACTAACAGAGCACAAACTAATGCTTTTAGAAAAACGCAATGTTCAATAAAACATTCATTCATCTGCTGCTGTAGTACCAGTGCTGTAGTGTTATTATGACAGTGATGGTGTCAGATAGTAATACCTTTTGATATATTTAATCAAACTCAAAGAAACGATGGTACTTTCTCTCGGTGTGTGTGATGATTGTGTGAGTGAAACTAATGGTCTTATTGGTGTTTTTGCTGTCAGAATACACTGATGATGAAGCCCTCATCTCCAGCAACACGTCCGTCATCATCAGACGAATCCCTGCTGCTGGGCTGAAACCCACAAACAAAGGATTTGTCAAGTAAGTCACGTGACATGAACACAACTTTCATCGTTTAGCTGTAATGTGATGAATCACCAGTCTGTCATTGGCGTTTTAGTCATTTGAACTCTTTGGTGTTTTGTTTTGCAGTAATCGGGCCGAACCATCAAGTGGATCTTCCAAAACCGTATGTAGAAAAGCTGTTGTATTGTTCTTCGTGTTTAATAAGTCTAATAACTCCGCTTGGTAAAGTTTTTAATTGAATATTTGATTCTTAGGATCATTTTTGCACTTTTGCTTGCTTTCCATTTTAATGTATATTATTATTTCTACCGTATGGCACATGGGCGACTGGTTCCTCCAGTACGTGACAGATAAGCGTTCACTATATGTTTTATAATATGTTTTGATCAAACTGTCAGGAAAAGCCATTTGCTTGTTGCCAGACGAAGGTAAGACCAGTTCCACTTACACTACGGTTTTAAGTAATATTTTCGTTTTGTATGCACCATTGTAACATTTCAAATGACATTGTCTGTATGAATAAACCTCATTCGCTGTATATTTACTGCAACACTATGCAATAAAACTATTATTAATTCCGTGACATTCAAGGCCCTGCGTGTTCATTTGGACTGGCTTTCTGCAGACAAGCGTCTAGACCGACTGACCTCAGTATTGTCCTAAATAAGCCTTGTGTCTCTTCATAGACGTAAACTCCTGTTTGTGTTCATGTTGATTTCAGCAGCAGATTCAGCGCAGTGATTCTTCACCCGTTCCACTGGATCAGCTTCTAAAGGTACTGAAATAAGTGAGAAATACTCCCTGCTGCACTGTATTGAACTTCAGTGTTTGGATTTGAAATGTCATAAAATGAACGTGACAAAAATAAAGTGTTTAATGCAGAAAACTAAAACACAACGTACAGTGAAGTTGCTTGTGTAAAACTGCAAAGTCAAACTGAGCAGGAATCACACAATGACACACACGCAAGCAGCTTCTTGCGAGAGGTTTGAGTGTCTCTGTGCTCTTGAGCGTATCAGTGATGAACATTAAAGCTTGCAAATGCCTGTGAAACAGACTGAGAATCTGGCTGAGGCAAATGCGTCGGAGGAGGACAAAATAAAAGCTGTGATGTACCAGTCCAGTCTGTGCTATTATTCCAGCAGGTGAGTGTTCAGACATTGACAGGGTTTGAAGTTGATGTATGACATTTGTGAGAGATGCTCATGATTCTGACATTCATCAGTGATGCGATGAAGCTGCTGGGACTGCTTCCACCAAACTACGTGTGTTTCCGCTGTGGGATCCCTGGACATCACATTAAACACTGCCCAGCCAATGGGGTATAACTGGGCTTTCAGAGATCACCGCTGTTGTGAACTTGAGCTCTTTTGTCCATTAGTCTGTTTGGTCAGAGTTTGAATGTCACTGGTGAATTCACAGGACCAGCGTTTTGCTCCTGGTAAACGCATACGGAAATGCTCAGGGATTCCTCGTAGTTTCCTGGTGGCAGTGAAGGATCCTGACAGAAAGGGAGCCATGATGGACCGCAGCGGGAAATACGTCATTCCCATTATGGATGCGTGAGTATACTGTACTTGGCCTTGGCGCACGTTCTAGTGTTTGTTAAAATCTCACAGTCGCCCATCATGGTACACAACGTCTGTTTGTGCTTGATCTGTTCAGTGAGGCCTACGCTACTGGGAAGAAAGAGAAGCCGCCCTTCCCGGAGTCGGACCAGCCTTCATCCTCATCCTCAGAAGATCCAGTGCCTGATGCGCTGCTGTGTCTGATCTGTAAGGATCTGCTGACTGATGCGGTGATGATTCCCTGCTGCAGGAGCGGCTAATGCGACGAATGTGAGTGCCTGTTCAAGCAAACGTCAGTCAGAAACAAACAGGCTGTTTTTGATAAAACCAACACAATCTCTTGGTCTCAGGTATCAGAACGTGTTTACTGGAGTCCGACGGACATGTTTGTCCCACCTGCAGACAGTCCGATGTCTCTCCTGATGCTTTGACAGCAAACACTGTTTTGCGTCAAGTAAGACCTAAAACCTTATTTCTTGTTGTTCATCGTCTGTATGTTCACTTCAAAACTACTTTATGATTATTTCTCACACAGGAGGTGAATCATTTTAGGAATGGAACCAGATCATCACGTTCCTACAAAAGTCCAAACCACAGCCGTCCATCCCGCTCACCCATTCCAGAACCCTCATCAAAGAGGGGACGGGATGTGAGACGGAAACGGTCCCGCTCCAGATCTCCTCTAGACCAGACTATAGAGCAGAAGAGACCACGACACTGAGAAAGAGACTTCCAGTCCTGCATTGGAGAAACATCAAGCTCTCTCACTATATGTATATAGTTTTTAACAAATATGTGTATATATTGTATATATTTTATAAATGGAATAAATGTTATAGAAACAATAGCAAATAATGATAGATTTATTGAAGAAGTGTTACCACTGGGATACATGGAGATGCTCTGAAGAATAAACTTGACTTTGATTCTCCACGTCCCACTTGGGCAGGTTCCCTGTGTGCCACATACACACTTTTTACAACTTCACCCACACACACACACGAGTCTGGTTCACTATCTTTGTAGGGATTCGCCACAGATGTAATGGTTTTTATACTGTACAAACTGTATATTCTATCCCCTTACACTAACCCTACCCCTAAACCTACCCATCACAGAAAACTTTCTGCATTTTTACATTTTCAAAAACAAACAAACAAAAAAAACTCATTCTGTGTGATTCATAAGCTTGTTTCCTCTTGGGGATCTCAATTTAGTTCCCATGAGTCTGTGTGCATTCAGTCCCCACCGGGATAGAAAAACACACACACACACATTTTTGTCACATCCAGTTATTCCAGAATACAGTTGATACAATATAAAATACTATATTGTGTATATTTCACCAAAAGTAAATTGTTTTTTATGGGCCATGCCAATACTAATACATGTACACACTGTCAAAATAATTTAGATGATTATATCCACTCCTTCTGGAACTGTACATAAAGAAATTCTGGTCAGAAGTCATATATAAACTCAGCTATAAAAAATGCAATTCGATAGACTAATCTCCCCAAATCCCCTTCAGTATTTCTGTTAGGAGATCTTTCTCCCATTAACGCTTCAAAAGGAACAAAAACATTCATCTTTACCTCATCTATATTAGCAAAAAAAGTAATACTGTTAAACTGGAAGGATAGAACAAAAACATATATTACCCAATGGTTCAACCTACACGTAATTCTTACAATATAAACCTTTAAATTATACGGTTTTGAACTGGAAAATAGACAGTAAACTAAGTGCTGTCCCGTAAAACCGTATTTTTTACGGTAAAGTTCTGGCAACCACAGCTGCAGTTTTTTTATCGTAAATTTTATGGCGATTTTTCTTTACAGTGTAGACACAATAACACTTGAAGAAATTAATTGCCTCACTTAGAAACAAAATGACTGCTTTTGAAAAAATATGGAGCCCTCTTTTAAAGCTCCCGGACAGATGAACTTGAAACATGAAATAATGCATTTAATCAAGGTGCTGATAAATTAGATGTTTAGTGACATGCATCTAAGATGTTGAATAAAGTGAGTTTACAGTGAAGTCTATTGGTTTTTATTTTGTTCTTCTTTCCTTGTTTTTACCTGTTTGTTTGTTTGTCCTGTCTTTGTTCCCAGCATGTATGTTGTATATGTATGTTTCCATATGTACAAACCCGATTCCAAAAAAGTTGGGACACTGTACAGATTGTGAATAAAAACAGAATGCAATGATGTAGAAGTTTCAAATTTCAATATTTTATTCAGAATACAACATAGATGACATATCAAATGTTTAAACTGAGAAAATGTATCATTTTAAGGGAAAAATAAGTTGATTTTAAATTTCATGGCATCAACACATCTCAAAAAAGTTGGGACAAGGCCATGTTTACCACTGTGTGGCATCCCCTCTTCTTTTTATAACAGTCTGCAAACGTCTGGGGACTGAGGAGACAAGTTGCTCAAGTTTAGGAATAGGAATGTTGTCCCATTCTTGTCTAATACAGGCTTCTAGTTGCTCAACTGTCTTAGGTCTTCTTTGTCGCATCTTCCTCTTTATGATGCGCCAAATGTTTTCTATGGGTGAAAGATCTGGACTGCAGGCTGGCCATTTCAGTATCCGGATCCTTCTTCTACGCAGCCATGATGTTGTAATTGATGCAGTATGTTGTCTGGCATTGTCATGTTGGAAAATGCAAGGTCTTCCCTGAAAGAGACGACGTCTGGATGGGAGCATATGTTGTTCTAGAACTTGGATATACCTTTCAGCATTGATGGTGCCTTTCCAGATGTGTAAGCTGCCCATGCCACACGCACTCATGCAACCCCATACCATCAGAGATGCAGGCTTCTGAACTGAGCGCTGATAACAACTTGGGTTGTCCTTGTCCTCTTTAGTCCGGATGACATGGCGTCCCAGTTTTCCAAAAAGAACTTCAAATTTTGATTCGTCTGACCACAGAACAGTTTTCCACTTTGCCACAGTCCATTTTAAATGAGCCTTGGCCCAGAGAAAACGCCTGCGCTTCTGGATCATGTTTAGATATGGCTTCTTTTTTGACCTATAGAGTTTTAGCCGGCAACGGCGAATGGCACGGTGGATTGTGTTCACCGACAATGTTTTCTGGAAGTATTCCTGAGCCCATGTTGTGATTTCCATTACAGTAGCATTCCTGTATGTGATGCAGTGCCGTCTAAGGGCCCGAAGATCACGGGCATCCAGTATGGTTTTCCGGCCTTGACCCTTACGCACAGAGATTGTTCCAGATTCTCTGAATCTTTGGATGATATTATGCACTGTAGATGATGATAACTTCAAGCTCTTTGCAAGTTTTCTCTGAGAAACTCCTTTCTGATATTGCTCCACTATTTTTCGCCGCAGCATTGGGGGAATTGGTAATCCTCTGCCCATCTTGACTTCTGAGAGACACTGCCACTCTGAGAGGCTCTTTTTATACCCAATCATGTTGCCAATTGACCTAATAAGTTGCAAATTGGTCCTCCAGCTGTTCCTTATATGTACATTTAACTTTTCCGGCCTCTTATTGCTACCTGTCCCAACTTTTTTGGAATGTGTAGCTCTTATGAAATCCAAAATGAGCCAATATTTGGCAAGACATTTCAAAATGTCTCACTTTCAACATTTTATATGTTATCTATATTCTATTGTGAATAAAATATAAGTTTATGAGATTTGTAAATTATTGCATTCCTTTTTTATTCACAATTTGTACAGTGTCCCAACTTTTTTGGAATCGGGTTTGTATATTGTTTAACTTATATGTATTCTGTGTACTGTATGTATTGTACCACTAAGTCTTAAAAATGAAAAAAACACACACAGTTCCTTATCTATCTAAATGAGGAGATTGCATAGACTTCTATTGTTTTTATATACAGCTACTGTAAATACTGTAACATAACATATGACGTCATCCAATCTAACAATATCACGTAACAATATCAATTCAATTATATGCAGAACAACAGATGAGAAAAAGACAAAGCTGCAGTTAAACAATAACCAACAGCATCAACCGATTTACAAAATAATCACATGGAAATAACTTGGCAGATAATAGGCAGCTGCTGATAAATGAATGAATAAAAAAAGGGGGAAAAAGTCAGCTCTTCCTTTAGATTGTACAGATGTAAGCTCCACCTGCTTGGCCCAACGTAGGAATCCAGCAGCTGGTTGACGGACTTCTGCATGTATGTCTTTTCTAGCGCTTCTGGAAGAATCAATTTAATGTATTAAAATGTGAAGATCCAATTTTCAATCTGACTCCATGAATAATTTAATCTGACTCTAATTGTATGTGATTTTCATTGCGTTTGTTACGTTTATAAATTAACGGCTGATCAAATGATTAGTTGTGATTTAATTTGGATCGTTGATTTTCTTAGTATCTCTTATTCTCAAATATTCGTTCATCAAGCGACTCGATATCGCACAGAAACAGACGCGTCGCGAACTGGCCAGTTCTGATATTAGTCAGAGGATTGCAGAATGAATATTTTACCTTTAAGTGGTCGCACCTGCTTACTCAACAAAAAGTGTAATTTGATTAATAGACACGGAAGCTGCAACGTGCTAATATAGTAATAGTCAGAAATCGGATTATCCCGCATGCTGCGCTCCATGCTTCAGTCATGGGGTCCTCGGTTTGATCTATTCTGGCAAAAGATTTGCGGAAAAAAAGGACTCCACATTGATCCATACTAGAATAATGATTACAGTAAAATACAAGATAAATCAAGATTAATGTTTATTTTAGCCAGGCAAAAACCAAATAAAGGAATTAAAAAGAATCCATTATACACAACTGATCAGCATACAATATACAACACAATTACAAAATAATATAAAAAGAGTTTCTAAGAGTCATCTTTACCTGGCAATAGAGACACACCGCAACAGTGTGGGAAGTTTTGAATACAGATGCTTCCCTGAGTGGTTTGCCAATTCCCTTTAAATACTCAACCAGAACAAAGAACAATAAACATTTAGCACCCAAATATTTATGCAGCTTTTGGTTGAACTTTTCTCGTGCCCAAATGGTCACGCCTATCTTTGGGGGATGACAGCAAAGGTTTATCAAAAGATCTTTATGAGCATCTCCCACACCAGGGGAACAAGCCCTGTTTTCTTTATGATGACCTGTTCTACTGATGTGGGAATGAAACCTCTTTACCAATCGCACCAAACGTATTTATTTTGACCACAAAGAAACAGCTTGTGGCAGGATCTGTGAGATTTGCATGATTGTGTGGGCCCTGAGACAGAGAGGGTGAGATGGTCAGGACTCGCTGGGGGGGGAGATAAGATTGACCAGGTGGGGTCTTGTTTTCTCTTGTAGATCTCCTATTCAGATGAGAGAAGTTTTATTGTCTTATTGCAGATTAGACTTCTTGAGATCATGCTCAGGTGAAATCCATTCTTACACAGAAAAAAGCAGGAAATTACTCTCATAAACAGCTAGGTGAAGTAGATTTTTTTTTGTAAAATTCACATTACAAACCTTTGAGCAGTTTGTTTAAGAAGCATAAAACACTGCCGTACCGTAAGCATACGGTGGCTTTTATGTTTTTCGGACACTGTATACCTGAGTTACAACAACTTCCTGTTTTGTGGCGTAAATCGCATACATTAGCACTTAGCCAGGTTTTGCTTGATTTAATGTGTTTCTAGCATGTTTGGGACTTGATGGCATATTTAAATGTGTTTCTGGGAGGGAATTACAGTGTAAAGCATGCCATTTCCTGTTGCCAGCAGGTGGCGCTATGACTAACTAATATTGCCATGTAGATGTCTTCAGGCCAGGACTCTTATCAAACATGGGAAGTTTGGGGCATATCGGACATTGTATGCCTGACTTAGAACAGCTTCCTGTGTCATGGCGAAACATCAGACTTTGACAGGCCGCCACAGACACGCCCTTCAACGAAAACTCAAGATCTTCACAATTTAACATCACCAAGGCCTTAAGATTAGACTGATCAAACATGATGTTGTTCTGGTTAAATCTCAATGAGGATACTCATCACAGTGTAAAACATGGTCTTTCCTGTTGCCCACAGGTGGCGCTATGCCTGTAACTGAATATTGGCGTGTAGATGTCTTTAGGCCAGGACTCTTATCAAACGTGAAGTTTGGGGCAGATCAGAAATTGTATGTCCGAGTTACAACAACTTCTTGTTTCATGGCGAAACATCGAAATTTGTCAGGCCGCCACAGACACGCCCTTTGGGGAAAACTCAAGATCTTCACAATTTAACGTCACAAAGGCCTCAAGATTAGACTGTGCAAATATGATGTTGATCTGATTAAATCTCTAGGAGGAGTTCGTTAAAGTACAGCGTCTGGAAATGGCAAAATTTGCAACAATTTTGCAAAGAAAATTCAAAATATCTGACTTCCTGTTGGTTTTCAGATTTCGTACCAGGAGTCTTTTTTGTAGGTATTGGGCTGTTACATGTGTGTACCGAATTTCACACCTGTACGTGAAACGTAGCGGGAGGGGCACTTCGTTGAAATGTTGTAGGTGGCGCTATTGAGCAATTTTGCCATGCCTAATTCTGAAACTCATATGTAGATGTCTTCAGGCCCAGGACTCTTATCAAACATATGAAGTTTGGGGCAGATCGGACATTGTATGCCTGACTTACAACAGCTTCCTGTGCCATGGCGAAACATCAGATTTTGTCAGGCCGCCACGGACACGCTCTTCAGCGAAAACTCAAGATCTTCACAATTTAACGTCGCAAAGGCCTTTAGATTAGACTGACCAAATATGATGTTGATCTGGTTAAATCACTATGAGGAGTTAATCACAGTGTAAAACATGCCATTTCCTGTTGCCAGTAGGTGACGCTATGACTGTAACTGAATATTGGCGTGTAGATGTCTTCGGGCCAGGACTCTAATAATGCATGTGAAGTTTGGGGCAGATCGGACATTGTATGACCGAGTTACAACAACTTCCTGTTTTATAGCAACATCGAACTTTGTGAGGCCGCCACGGACACGCCCTCCAGGGAAAACTCAAGATCTTCGCAATTTAACGTCGCAAAGGCCTTTAGATTAGACTGTGCAAATATGATGTTGATCTGATTAAATCTCTAGGAGTTCGTTAAAGTACAACGTCTGGAAATGGCAAAATTTGCAACAATTTTGCAAAGAAAATTCAAAATATCTCACTTTCTGTTGGTTTTGGTTTTCGTACCAGGAGACTTTTTTGTAGGTATTGGGCTGATACATGTGTCTACCGAATTTCATACCTGTACGTGAAACGTAGCGGGAGGGGCACTTCGTTGAAATGTTGTAGGTGGCGCTATCGAGCCTTTTTGCCACGCCTAATTCTGAAACCCATATCAGACGTGAATTTTCACCACTTTTGATGCGTGTGCAAAGTTTCATGAGTTTTCGAGCATGTTTAGGCCATCAAAAATGCGATTCATTTGGGAGAAGAATAATAATAGGCTGAGCAATTTCAATAGGGTCCTCACACCATCGGTGCTCGGGCCCTAATAATACAGACTTCAGATCCAATTATTTAACAATCCAATATGGCAAACAATAAAACAATCACTGTGGAATATTACTTACAATCAGTGTGAAATATAGATGATTAGCCATAATAGCATCTGAATAAGCCTATAAATCTGAATAAAACTATAATCTCCATCAGCTCACACTTATACTTGCAATTTACTACAGACATCTAAAACATGAACAACGATCTACCTCAACATAAAATATGAAAGCACAGCTCAAAGCGATCGCATAATCTGACGGCAGATGTGTGTATAGACGTGCATGCAACAAACACTAGTTAAACACGATCAAACACTCGAATTTAGTTACAATAACTTCCATAATTATATGCACGATTACAGCAAAACTTCCTCCGAAGTGTTTATTAACAAGAATTAGCCTAACTCACTTTACAGGATGCACGCACACGTATAACACTCCAGCTTGGATCGGCTCGCATTTCTTATTCAGACAACACTTTGCTGTGGCATTTTAAAAGGGCGACAAGTCTTAAAAAGCGGCCACAAATCAGTTTGTACAATGGCTGACTTTTTAAAAAAAGGTCATCTATGAAAGTTGTTGAAGCTTGTTTACTTACTCTCATTTCTTTATTGTTTTAGACTGGCGTTCATTTGTCGCCACCTACTGGCGTAGATATGCAGTGTCAATAAATGTTTTATTTTCTTCGAGTTACTTTTAATTCAAAATTCCCACCACTAGCATGACATGCAAAACATATTTAGTGAAGTATATGGTGTAGGTCTGGAAGCCCAAGGACGTGACTATTACTAAAACTAAAACAGCATGCAAAATAATTCCCAATAATAATAATAATAAAAATTTCATCCCCAATGTTTTATTACACAGACATGAAGTATTTAACAAAAACATATCACCTTATTAAAGAAAAAATCACGGGTTTTTACCAAGACTGTAGTTTCGCAAGGCTGAAAGTTGTAGTTTAGTTCAGTTGCGTCTCACGTCATGACGAATTTAGACGAACGCGCTTGATGTGTATCTATGGCAACGTTCTGTTTGATGTTTTCTGTAAACCTGACCGTCGACTATTCGACCATTATTGAGTTGATATATCTGAGTTGATCGATTGATCGGTTTGATTTCTGTGTGGTGGAATCTTAACACAAGAACTGAGTCAACATGCCTTGTGTTCATTATAAGTTTCCAAGTAAACTCACCCACGACACGATCCCGTTTGAAGGACTTCACATCACCCTGAGAGAGCTGAAACGCCAAATTATGAGGCGCGAGAGGCTGAAGCTCTGTGACCTGCAGATCAGCAGCGCACAAACTAACGAAGGTGAGTTGAGTTAGAGATCAGTTCAACTAAACTAAACACATTTGATGCATGATCGGAGAGAGAACAAACTAGTTGAGATCAGTTCAACTAACAGAGCACAAACTAATGCTTTTAGAAAAACGAAATGTTCAATAAAACATTCATTCATCTGCTGCTGTAGTACCAGTGCTGTAGTGTTATTATGACAGTGATGGTGTCAGATAGTAATACCTTTTGATATATTTAATCAAACTCAAAGAAACGATGGTACTTTCTCTCGGTGTGTGTGATGATTGTGTGAGTGAAACTAATGGTCTTATTGGTGTTTTTGCTGTCAGAATACACTGATGATGAAGCCCTCATCTCCAGCAACACGTCCGTCATCATCAGACGAATCCCTGCTGCTGGGCTGAAACCCACAAACAAAGGATTTGTCAAGTAAGTCACGTGACATGAACACAACTTTCATCGTTTAGCTGTAATGTGATGAATCACCAGTCTGTCATTGGCGTTTTAGTCATTTGAACTCTTTGGTGTTTTGTTTTGCAGTAATCGGGCCGAACCATCAAGTGGATCTTCCAAAACCGTATGTAGAAAAGCTGTTGTATTGTTCTTCGTGTTTAATAAGTCTAATAACTCCGCTTGGTAAAGTTTTTAATTGAATATTTGATTCTTAGGATCATTTTTGCACTTTTGCTTGCTTTCCATTTTAATGTATATTATTATTTCTACCGTATGGCACATGGGCGACTGGTTCCTCCAGTACGTGACAGATAAGCGTTCACTATATGTTTTATAATATGTTTTGATCAAACTGTCAGGAAAAGCCATTTGCTTGTTGCCAGACGAAGGTAAGACCAGTTCCACTTACACTACGGTTTTAAGTAATATTTTCGTTTTGTATGCACCATTGTAACATTTCAAATGACATTGTCTGTATGAATAAACCTCATTCGCTGTATATTTACTGCAACACTATGCAATAAAACTATTATTAATTCCGTGACATTCAAGGCCCTGCGTGTTCATTTGGACTGGCTTTCTGCAGACAAGCGTCTAGACCGACTGACCTCAGTATTGTCCTAAATAAGCCTTGTGTCTCTTCATAGACGTAAACTCCTGTTTGTGTTCATGTTGATTTCAGCAGCAGATTCAGCGCAGTGATTCTTCACCCGTTCCACTGGATCAGCTTCTAAAGGTACTGAAATAAGTGAGAAATACTCCCTGCTGCACTGTATTGAACTTCAGTGTTTGGATTTGAAATGTCATAAAATGAACGTGACAAAAATAAAGTGTTTAATGCAGAAAACTAAAACACAACGTACAGTGAAGTTGCTTGTGTAAAACTGCAAAGTCAAACTGAGCAGGAATCACACAATGACACACACGCAAGCAGCTTCTTGCGAGAGGTTTGAGTGTCTCTGTGCTCTTGAGCGTATCAGTGATGAACATTAAAGCTTGCAAATGCCTGTGAAACAGACTGAGAATCTGGCTGAGGCAAATGCGTCGGAGGAGGACAAAATAAAAGCTGTGATGTACCAGTCCAGTCTGTGCTATTATTCCAGCAGGTGAGTGTTCAGACATTGACAGGGTTTGAAGTTGATGTATGACATTTGTGAGAGATGCTCATGATTCTGACATTCATCAGTGATGCGATGAAGCTGCTGGGACTGCTTCCACCAAACTACGTGTGTTTCCGCTGTGGGATCCCTGGACATCACATTAAACACTGCCCAGCCAATGGGGTATAACTGGGCTTTCAGAGATCACCGCTGTTGTGAACTTGAGCTCTTTTGTCCATTAGTCTGTTTGGTCAGAGTTTGAATGTCACTGGTGAATTCACAGGACCAGCGTTTTGCTCCTGGTAAACGCATACGGAAATGCTCAGGGATTCCTCGTAGTTTCCTGGTGGCAGTGAAGGATCCTGACAGAAAGGGAGCCATGATGGACCGCAGCGGGAAATACGTCATTCCCATTATGGATGCGTGAGTATACTGTACTTGGCCTTGGCGCACGTTCTAGTGTTTGTTAAAATCTCACAGTCGCCCATCATGGTACACAACGTCTGTTTGTGCTTGATCTGTTTAGTGAGGCCTACGCTACTGGGAAGAAAGAGAAGCCGCCCTTCCCGGAGTCGGACCAGCCTTCATCCTCATCCTCAGAAGATCCAGTGCCTGATGCGCTGCTGTGTCTGATCTGTAAGGATCTGCTGACTGATGCGGTGATGATTCCCTGCTGCAGGAGCGGCTACTGCGACGAATGTGAGTGCCTGTTCAAGCAAACGTCAGTCAGAAACAAACAGGCTGTTTTTGATAAAACCAACACAATCTCTTGGTCTCAGGTATCAGAACGTGTTTACTGGAGTCCGACGGACATGTTTGTCCCACCTGCAGACAGTCCGATGTCTCTCCTGATGCTTTGACAGCAAACACTGTTTTGCGTCAAGTAAGACCTAAAACCTTATTTCTTGTTGTTCATCGTCTGTATGTTCACTTCAAAACTACTTTATGATTATTTCTCACACAGGAGGTGAATCATTTTAGGAATGGAACCAGATCATCACGTTCCTACAAAAGTCCAAACCACAGCCGTCCATCCCGCTCACCCATTCCAGAACCCTCATCAAAGAGGGGACGGGATGTGAGACGGAAACGGTCCCGCTCCAGATCTCCTCTAGACCAGACTATAGAGCAGAAGAGACCACGACACTGAGAAAGAGACTTCCAGTCCTGCATTGGAGAAACATCAAGCTCTCTCACTATATGTATATAGTTTTTAACAAATATGTGTATATATTGTATATATTTTATAAATGGAATAAATGTTATAGAAACAATAGCAAATAATGATAGATTTATTGAAGAAGTGTTACCACTGGGATACATGGAGATGCTCTGAAGAATAAACTTGACTTTGATTCTCCACGTCCCACTTGGGCAGGTTCCCTGTGTGCCACATACACACTTTTTACAACTTCACCCACACACACACACGAGTCTGGTTCACTATCTTTGTAGGGATTCGCCACAGATGTAATGGTTTTTATACTGTACAAACTGTATATTCTATCCCCTTACACTAACCCTACCCCTAAACCTACCCATCACAGAAAACTTTCTGCATTTTTACATTTTCAAAAACAAACAAACAAAAAAAACTCATTCTGTGTGATTCATAAGCTTGTTTCCTCTTGGGGATCTCAATTTAGTTCCCATGAGTCTGTGTGCATTCAGTCCCCACCGGGATAGAAAAACACACACACACACATTTTTGTCACATCCAGTTATTCCAGAATACAGTTGATACAATATAAAATACTATATTGTGTATATTTCACCAAAAGTAAATTGTTTTTTATGGGCCATGCCAATACTAATACATGTACACACTGTCAAAATAATTTAGATGATTATATCCACTCCTTCTGGAACTGTACATAAAGAAATTCTGGTCAGAAGTCATATATAAACTCAGCTATAAAAAATGCAATTCGATAGACTAATCTCCCCAAATCCCCTTCAGTATTTCTGTTAGGAGATCTTTCTCCCATTAACGCTTCAAAAGGAACAAAAACATTCATCTTTACCTCATCTATATTAGCAAAAAAAGTAATACTGTTAAACTGGAAGGATAGAACAAAAACATATATTACCCAATGGTTCAACCTACACGTAATTCTTACAATATAAACCTTTAAATTATACGGTTTTGAACTGGAAAATAGACAGTAAACTAAGTGCTGTCCCGTAAAACCGTATTTTTTACGGTAAAGTTCTGGCAACCACAGCTGCAGTTTTTTTATCGTAAATTTTATGGCGATTTTTCTTTACAGTGTAGACACAATAACACTTGAAGAAATTAATTGCCTCACTTAGAAACAAAATGACTGCTTTTGAAAAAATATGGAGCCCTCTTTTAAAGCTCCCGGACAGATGAACTTGAAACATGAAATAATGCATTTAATCAAGGTGCTGATAAATTAGATGTTTAGTGACATGCATCTAAGATGTTGAATAAAGTGAGTTTACAGTGAAGTCTATTGGTTTTTATTTTGTTCTTCTTTCCTTGTTTTTACCTGTTTGTTTGTTTGTCCTGTCTTTGTTCCCAGCATGTATGTTGTATATGTATGTTTCCATATGTACAAACCCGATTCCAAAAAAGTTGGGACACTGTACAGATTGTGAATAAAAACAGAATGCAATGATGTAGAAGTTTCAAATTTCAATATTTTATTCAGAATACAACATAGATGACATATCAAATGTTTAAACTGAGAAAATGTATCATTTTAAGGGAAAAATAAGTTGATTTTAAATTTCATGGCATCAACACATCTCAAAAAAGTTGGGACAAGGCCATGTTTACCACTGTGTGGCATCCCCTCTTCTTTTTATAACAGTCTGCAAACGTCTGGGGACTGAGGAGACAAGTTGCTCAAGTTTAGGAATAGGAATGTTGTCCCATTCTTGTCTAATACAGGCTTCTAGTTGCTCAACTGTCTTAGGTCTTCTTTGTCGCATCTTCCTCTTTATGATGCGCCAAATGTTTTCTATGGGTGAAAGATCTGGACTGCAGGCTGGCCATTTCAGTATCCGGATCCTTCTTCTACGCAGCCATGATGTTGTAATTGATGCAGTATGTTGTCTGGCATTGTCATGTTGGAAAATGCAAGGTCTTCCCTGAAAGAGACGACGTCTGGATGGGAGCATATGTTGTTCTAGAACTTGGATATACCTTTCAGCATTGATGGTGCCTTTCCAGATGTGTAAGCTGCCCATGCCACACGCACTCATGCAACCCCATACCATCAGAGATGCAGGCTTCTGAACTGAGCGCTGATAACAACTTGGGTTGTCCTTGTCCTCTTTAGTCCGGATGACATGGCGTCCCAGTTTTCCAAAAAGAACTTCAAATTTTGATTCGTCTGACCACAGAACAGTTTTCCACTTTGCCACAGTCCATTTTAAATGAGCCTTGGCCCAGAGAAAACGCCTGCGCTTCTGGATCATGTTTAGATATGGCTTCTTTTTTGACCTATAGAGTTTTAGCCGGCAACGGCGAATGGCACGGTGGATTGTGTTCACCGACAATGTTTTCTGGAAGTATTCCTGAGCCCATGTTGTGATTTCCATTACAGTAGCATTCCTGTATGTGATGCAGTGCCGTCTAAGGGCCCGAAGATCACGGGCATCCAGTATGGTTTTCCGGCCTTGACCCTTACGCACAGAGATTGTTCCAGATTCTCTGAATCTTTGGATGATATTATGCACTGTAGATGATGATAACTTCAAGCTCTTTGCAAGTTTTCTCTGAGAAACTCCTTTCTGATATTGCTCCACTATTTTTCGCCGCAGCATTGGGGGAATTGGTAATCCTCTGCCCATCTTGACTTCTGAGAGACACTGCCACTCTGAGAGGCTCTTTTTATACCCAATCATGTTGCCAATTGACCTAATAAGTTGCAAATTGGTCCTCCAGCTGTTCCTTATATGTACATTTAACTTTTCCGGCCTCTTATTGCTACCTGTCCCAACTTTTTTGGAATGTGTAGCTCTTATGAAATCCAAAATGAGCCAATATTTGGCAAGACATTTCAAAATGTCTCACTTTCAACATTTTATATGTTATCTATATTCTATTGTGAATAAAATATAAGTTTATGAGATTTGTAAATTATTGCATTCCTTTTTTATTCACAATTTGTACAGTGTCCCAACTTTTTTGGAATCGGGTTTGTATATTGTTTAACTTATATGTATTCTGTGTACTGTATGTATTGTACCACTAAGTCTTAAAAATGAAAAAAACACACACAGTTCCTTATCTATCTAAATGAGGAGATTGCATAGACTTCTATTGTTTTTATATACAGCTACTGTAAATACTGTAACATAACATATGACGTCATCCAATCTAACAATATCACGTAACAATATCAATTCAATTATATGCAGAACAACAGATGAGAAAAAGACAAAGCTGCAGTTAAACAATAACCAACAGCATCAACCGATTTACAAAATAATCACATGGAAATAACTTGGCAGATAATAGGCAGCTGCTGATAAATGAATGAATAAAAAAAGGGGGAAAAAGTCAGCTCTTCCTTTAGATTGTACAGATGTAAGCTCCACCTGCTTGGCCCAACGTAGGAATCCAGCAGCTGGTTGACGGACTTCTGCATGTATGTCTTTTCTAGCGCTTCTGGAAGAATCAATTTAATGTATTAAAATGTGAAGATCCAATTTTCAATCTGACTCCATGAATAATTTAATCTGACTCTAATTGTATGTGATTTTCATTGCGTTTGTTACGTTTATAAATTAACGGCTGATCAAATGATTAGTTGTGATTTAATTTGGATCGTTGATTTTCTTAGTATCTCTTATTCTCAAATATTCGTTCATCAAGCGACTCGATATCGCACAGAAACAGACGCGTCGCGAACTGGCCAGTTCTGATATTAGTCAGAGGATTGCAGAATGAATATTTTACCTTTAAGTGGTCGCACCTGCTTACTCAACAAAAAGTGTAATTTGATTAATAGACACGGAAGCTGCAACGTGCTAATATAGTAATAGTCAGAAATCGGATTATCCCGCATGCTGCGCTCCATGCTTCAGTCATGGGGTCCTCGGTTTGATCTATTCTGGCAAAAGATTTGCGGAAAAAAAGGACTCCACATTGATCCATACTAGAATAATGATTACAGTAAAATACAAGATAAATCAAGATTAATGTTTATTTTAGCCAGGCAAAAACCAAATAAAGGAATTAAAAAGAATCCATTATACACAACTGATCAGCATACAATATACAACACAATTACAAAATAATATAAAAAGAGTTTCTAAGAATCATCTTTACCTGGCAATAGAGACACACCGCAACAGTGTGGGAAGTTTTGAATACAGATGCTTCCCTGAGTGGTTTGCCAATTCCCTTTAAATACTCAACCAGAACAAAGAACAATAAACATTTAGCACCCAAATATTTATGCAGCTTTTGGTTGAACTTTTCTCGTGCCCAAATGGTCACGCCTATCTTTGGGGGATGACAGCAAAGGTTTATCAAAAGATCTTTATGAGCATCTCCCACACCAGGGGAACAAGCCCTGTTTTCTTTATGATGACCTGTTCTACTGATGTGGGAATGAAACCTCTTTACCAATCGCACCAAACGTATTTATTTTGACCACAAAGAAACAGCTTGTGGCAGGATCTGTGAGATTTGCATGATTGTGTGGGCCCTGAGACAGAGAGGGTGAGATGGTCAGGACTCGCTGGGGGGGGAGATAAGATTGACCAGGTGGGGTCTTGTTTTCTCTTGTAGATCTCCTATTCAGATGAGAGAAGTTTTATTGTCTTATTGCAGATTAGACTTCTTGAGATCATGCTCAGGTGAAATCCATTCTTACACAGAAAAAAGCAGGAAATTACTCTCATAAACAGCTAGGTGAAGTAGATTTTTTTTTGTAAAATTCACATTACAAACCTTTGAGCAGTTTGTTTAAGAAGCATAAAACACTGCCGTACCGTAAGCATACGGTGGCTTTTATGTTTTTCGGACACTGTATACCTGAGTTACAACAACTTCCTGTTTTGTGGCGTAAATCGCATACATTAGCACTTAGCCAGGTTTTGCTTGATTTAATGTGTTTCTAGCATGTTTGGGACTTGATGGCATATTTAAATGTGTTTCTGGGAGGGAATTACAGTGTAAAGCATGCCAGCAGGTGGCGCTATGACTAACTAATATTGCCATGTAGATGTCTTCAGGCCAGGACTCTTATCAAACATGGGAAGTTTGGGGCATATCGGACATTGTATGCCTGACTTAGAACAGCTTCCTGTGTCATGGCGAAACATCAGACTTTGACAGGCCGCCACAGACACGCCCTTCAACGAAAACTCAAGATCTTCACAATTTAACATCACCAAGGCCTTAAGATTAGACTGATCAAACATGATGTTGTTCTGGTTAAATCTCAATGAGGATACTCATCACAGTGTAAAACATGGTCTTTCCTGTTGCCCACAGGTGGCGCTATGCCTGTAACTGAATATTGGCGTGTAGATGTCTTTAGGCCAGGACTCTTATCAAACGTGAAGTTTGGGGCAGATCAGAAATTGTATGTCCGAGTTACAACAACTTCTTGTTTCATGGCGAAACATCGAAATTTGTCAGGCCGCCACAGACACGCCCTTTGGGGAAAACTCAAGATCTTCACAATTTAACGTCACAAAGGCCTCAAGATTAGACTGTGCAAATATGATGTTGATCTGATTAAATCTCTAGGAGGAGTTCGTTAAAGTACAGCGTCTGGAAATGGCAAAATTTGCAACAATTTTGCAAAGAAAATTCAAAATATCTGACTTCCTGTTGGTTTTCAGATTTCGTACCAGGAGTCTTTTTTGTAGGTATTGGGCTGTTACATGTGTGTACCGAATTTCACACCTGTACGTGAAACGTAGCGGGAGGGGCACTTCGTTGAAATGTTGTAGGTGGCGCTATTGAGCAATTTTGCCATGCCTAATTCTGAAACTCATATGTAGATGTCTTCAGGCCCAGGACTCTTATCAAACATATGAAGTTTGGGGCAGATCGGACATTGTATGCCTGACTTACAACAGCTTCCTGTGCCATGGCGAAACATCAGATTTTGTCAGGCCGCCACGGACACGCTCTTCAGCGAAAACTCAAGATCTTCACAATTTAACGTCGCAAAGGCCTTTAGATTAGACTGACCAAATATGATGTTGATCTGGTTAAATCACTATGAGGAGTTAATCACAGTGTAAAACATGCCATTTCCTGTTGCCAGTAGGTGACGCTATGACTGTAACTGAATATTGGCGTGTAGATGTCTTCGGGCCAGGACTCTAATAATGCATGTGAAGTTTGGGGCAGATCGGACATTGTATGACCGAGTTACAACAACTTCCTGTTTTATAGCAACATCGAACTTTGTGAGGCCGCCACGGACACGCCCTCCAGGGAAAACTCAAGATCTTCGCAATTTAACGTCGCAAAGGCCTTTAGATTAGACTGTGCAAATATGATGTTGATCTGATTAAATCTCTAGGAGTTCGTTAAAGTACAACGTCTGGAAATGGCAAAATTTGCAACAATTTTGCAAAGAAAATTCAAAATATCTCACTTTCTGTTGGTTTTGGTTTTCGTACCAGGAGACTTTTTTGTAGGTATTGGGCTGATACATGTGTCTACCGAATTTCATACCTGTACGTGAAACGTAGCGGGAGGGGCACTTCGTTGAAATGTTGTAGGTGGCGCTATCGAGCCTTTTTGCCACGCCTAATTCTGAAACCCATATCAGACGTGAATTTTCACCACTTTTGATGCGTGTGCAAAGTTTCATGAGTTTTCGAGCATGTTTAGGCCATCAAAAATGCGATTCATTTGGGAGAAGAATAATAATAGGCTGAGCAATTTCAATAGGGTCCTCACACCATCGGTGCTCGGGCCCTAATAATACAGACTTCAGATCCAATTATTTAACAATCCAATATGGCAAACAATAAAACAATCACTGTGGAATATTACTTACAATCAGTGTGAAATATAGATGATTAGCCATAATAGCATCTGAATAAGCCTATAAATCTGAATAAAACTATAATCTCCATCAGCTCACACTTATACTTGCAATTTACTACAGACATCTAAAACATGAACAACGATCTACCTCAACATAAAATATGAAAGCACAGCTCAAAGCGATCGCATAATCTGACGGCAGATGTGTGTATAGACGTGCATGCAACAAACACTAGTTAAACACGATCAAACACTCGAATTTAGTTACAATAACTTCCATAATTATATGCACGATTACAGCAAAACTTCCTCCGAAGTGTTTATTAACAAGAATTAGCCTAACTCACTTTACAGGATGCACGCACACGTATAACACTCCAGCTTGGATCGGCTCGCATTTCTTATTCAGACAACACTTTGCTGTGGCATTTTAAAAGGGCGACAAGTCTTAAAAAGCGGCCACAAATCAGTTTGTACAATGGCTGACTTTTTAAAAAAAGGTCATCTATGAAAGTTGTTGAAGCTTGTTTACTTACTCTCATTTCTTTATTGTTTTAGACTGGCGTTCATTTGTCGCCACCTACTGGCGTAGATATGCAGTGTCAATAAATGTTTTATTTTCTTCGAGTTACTTTTAATTCAAAATTCCCACCACTAGCATGACATGCAAAACATATTTAGTGAAGTATATGGTGTAGGTCTGGAAGCCCAAGGACGTGACTATTACTAAAACTAAAACAGCATGCAAAATAATTCCCAATAATAATAATAATAAAAATTTCATCCCCAATGTTTTATTACACAGACATGAAGTATTTAACAAAAACATATCACCTTATTAAAGAAAAAATCACGGGTTTTTACCAAGACTGTAGTTTCGCAAGGCTGAAAGTTGTAGTTTAGTTCAGTTGCGTCTCACGTCATGACGAATTTAGACGAACGCGCTTGATGTGTATCTATGGCAACGTTCTGTTTGATGTTTTCTGTAAACCTGACCGTCGACTATTCGACCATTATTGAGTTGATATATCTGAGTTGATCGATTGATCGGTTTGATTTCTGTGTGGTGGAATCTTAACACAAGAACTGAGTCAACATGCCTTGTGTTCATTATAAGTTTCCAAGTAAACTCACCCACGACACGATCCCGTTTGAAGGACTTCACATCACCCTGAGAGAGCTGAAACGCCAAATTATGAGGCGCGAGAGGCTGAAGCTCTGTGACCTGCAGATCAGCAGCGCACAAACTAACGAAGGTGAGTTGAGTTAGAGATCAGTTCAACTAAACTAAACACATTTGATGCATGATCGGAGAGAGAACAAACTAGTTGAGATCAGTTCAACTAACAGAGCACAAACTAATGCTTTTAGAAAAACGAAATGTTCAATAAAACATTCATTCATCTGCTGCTGTAGTACCAGTGCTGTAGTGTTATTATGACAGTGATGGTGTCAGATAGTAATACCTTTTGATATATTTGATCAAACTCAAAGAAATGATGGTACTTTCTCTCGGTGTGTGTGATGATTGTGTGAGTGAAACTAATGGTCTTATTGGTGTTTTTGCTGTCAGAATACACTGATGATGAAGCCCTCATCTCCAGCAACACGTCCGTCATCATCAGACGAATCCCTGCTGCTGGGCTGAAACCCACAAACAAAGGATTTGTCAAGTAAGTCACGTGACATGAACACAACTTTCATCGTTTAGCTGTAATGTGATGAATCACCAGTCTGTCATTGGCGTTTTAGTCATTTGAACTCTTTGGTGTTTTGTTTTGCAGCAATCGGGCCGAACCATCAAGTGGATCTTCCAAAACCGTATGTAGAAAAGCTGTTGTATTGATCTTCGTGTTTAATAAGTCTAATAACTCCGCTTGGTAAAGTTTTTAATTGAATACTTGATTCTTAGGATTATTTTTGCACTTTTGCTTGCTTTCCATTTTAATGTATATTATTATTTCTACCGTATGGCACATGGGCGACTGGTTCCTCCAGTACGTGACAGATAAGCGTTCACTATATGTTTTATAATATGTTTTGATCAAACTGTCAGGAAAAGCCATTTGCTTGTTGCCAGACGAAGGTAAGACCAGTTCCACTTACACTACGGTTTTAAGTAATATTTTCGTTTTGTATGCACCATTGTAACATTTCAAATGACATTTTCTGTATGAATAAACCTCATTCGCTGTATATTTACTGCAACACTATGCAATAAAACTATTATTAATTCCGTGACATTCAAGGCCCTGCGTGTTCATTTGGATTGGCTTTCTGCAGACAAGCGTCTAGACCGACTGACCTCAGTATTGTCCTAAATAAGCCTTGTGTCTCTTCATAGACGTAAACTCCTGTTTGTGTTCATGTTGATTTCAGCAGCAGATTCAGCGCAGTGATTCTTCACCCGTTCCACTGGATCAGCTTCTAAAGGTACTGAAATAAGTGAGAAATACTCCCTGCTGCACTGTATTGAACTTCAGTGTTTGGATTTGAAATGTCATAAAATGAACGTGACAAAAATAAAGTGTTTAATGCAGAAAACTAAAACACAACGTACAGTGAAGTTGCTTGTGTAAAACTGCAAAGTCAAACTGAGCAGGAATCACACAATGACACACACGCAAGCAGCTTCTTGCGAGAGGTTTGAGTGTCTCTGTGCTCTTGAGCGTATCAGTGATGAACATTAAAGCTTGCAAATGCCTGTGAAACAGACTGAGAATCTGGCTGAGGCAAATGCGTCGGAGGAGGACAAAATAAAAGCTGTGATGTACCAGTCCAGTCTGTGCTATTATTCCAGCAGGTGAGTGTTCAGACATTGACAGGGTTTGAAGTTGATGTATGACATTTGTGAGAGATGCTCATGATTCTGACATTCATCAGTGATGCGGTGAAGCTGCTGGGACTGCTTCCACCAAACTACGTGTGTTTCCGCTGTGGGATCCCTGGACATCACATTAAACACTGCCCAGCCAATGGGGTATAACTGGGCTTTCAGAGATCACCGCTGTTGTGAACTTGAGCTCTTTTGCCCATTAGTCTGCTTGTTTGGTCAGAGTTTGAATGTCACTGGTGAATTCACAGGACCAGCGTTTTGCTCCTGGTAAACGCATACGGAAATGCTCAGGGATTCCTCGTAGTTTCCTGGTGGCAGTGAAGGATCCTGACAGAAAGGGAGTCATGATGGACCAGAGCGGGAAATACGTCATTCCCATTATGGATGCGTGAGTATACTGTACTTGGCCTTGGCGCACGTTCTAGTGTTTGTTAAAATCTCACAGTCGCCCATCATGGTACACAACGTCTATTTGTGCTTGATCTGTTCAGGGAGGCCTACGCTACTGGGAAGAAAGAGAAGCCGCCCTTCCCGGAGTCAGACCAGCCTTCATCCTCATCCTCAGAAGATCCAGTGCCTGATGCGCTGCTGTGTCTGATCTGTAAGGATCTGCTGACTGATGCGGTGATGATTCCCTGCTGCAGGAGCGGCTACTGCGACGAATGTGAGTGCCTGTTCAAGCAAACGTCAGTCAGAAACAAACAGGCTGTTTTTGACAAAAACAACACAATCTCTTGGTCTCAGGTATCAGAACGTGTTTGCTGGAGTCCGACGGACATGTTTGTCCCACCTGCAGACAGTCCGATGTCTCTCCTGATGCTTTGACAGCAAACACTGTTTTGCGTCAAGTAAGACCTAAAACCTTATTTCTTGTTGCTCATCGTCTGTATGTTCACTTCAAAACTTTATGATTATTTCTCACACAGGAGGTCAATCATTTTAGGAATGGAACCAGATCATCACGTTCCTACAAAAGTCCAAACCACAGCCGTCCATCCCGGTCACCCATTCCAGAACCCTCATCAAAGAGGGGACGGGATGTGAGACGGAAACGGTCCCGCTCCAGATCTCCTCTAGACCAGACTATAGAGCAGAAGAGACCACGACACTGAGAAAGAGACTTCCAGTCCTGCATTGGAGAAACATCAAGCTCTCTCACTATATGTATATAGTTTTTAACAAATATGTGTATATATTGTATATATTTTATAAATGAAATAAATGTTATAGAAACAATAGCAAATAATGATAGATTTATTGAAGAAGTGTTACCACTGGGATACATGGAGATGCTCTGAAGAACAAACTTGACTTTGATTCTCCACGTCCCACTTGGGCAGGTTCCCTGTGTGCATACACACTTTTTACAACTTCACCCACACACACACACGTCTGGTTCACTATCTTTGTAGGGACTCTCCACAGATGTAATGGTTTTTATACTGTACAAACTGTATATTCTATCCCCTTACACTAACCCTACCCCTAAACCTACCCATCACAGAAAACTTTCTGCATTTTTACATTTTCAAAAACAAACGAACAAAAAAAAACTCATTCTGTGTGATTTATAAGCTTGTTTCCTCTTGGGGATCTCAATTTAGTTCCCATGAATCTGTGTGCATTCACTCCCCACTGGGATAGAAAAACACACACACACATTTTTGTCACATCCAGTTATTCCAGAATACAGTTGATACAATATAAAATACTATATTGTGTATATTTCACCAAAAGTAAATTGTTTCTCATGGGCCATGTCAATACTAATACATGTACACACTGTCAAAATAATTTAGATGATTATATCCACTCCTTCTGGAACTGTACATAAAGACATTTTGGTCAGAAGTCATATATAAACTCAGCTATAAAAAATGCAATTCGATAGACTAATCTCCCCAAATCCCCTTCAGTATTTCTGTTAGGAGATCTTTCTCCCATTAACGCTTCAAAAGGAACAAAAACATTCATCTTTACCTCATCTATATTAGCAAAGTAATACTGTTAAACTGGAAGGATAGAACAAAAACATATATTACCCAATGGTTCAACCTACACGTAATTCTTACAATATAAACCTTTAAATTATACGGTTTTGAACTGTAAAATAGACAGTAAAGTAAGTGCTGTCCCGTAAAACCGTATTTTTTATGGTAAAGTTCTGGCATCCACAGCTGCCGTTTTTTTATCGTAAATTTTATGGGGATTTTTTTTTTTACAGTGTAGACACAATAACACTTGAAGAAATTAATTGCCTCACTTAGAAACAAAATGACTGCTTCTGAAAAAATATGGAGCCCTCTTTTAAAGCTCCTGGACAGATGAACTTGAAACATGAAATAATGCATATAATCAAGGTGCTGATAAATTAGATGTTTAGTGACATGCATCTAAGATGTTGAATAAAGTGAGTTTACAGTGAAGTCTATTGGTTTTTGTCTTTTTCTTCTTTCCTTGTTTTTACCTGTTTGTTTGTTTGTCCTGTCTTTGTTCCCAGCATGTATGTTGTATATGTATGTTTCCATATGTATATTGTTTAACTTATATGTATTCTGTGTACTGTATGTATTGTACCACTAAGTCTTAAAAACAAAAAAACAACAAAACACACACAGTTCCTTATCTATCTAAATGAGGAGATTGCATAGACTTCTATTGTTTTTATATACAGCTACTGTAAATACTGTAACATAACATATGACGTCATCCAATCTAACAATATCACGTAACAATATCAATTCAATTATATGCAGAACAACAGATGAGAAAAAGACAAAGCTGCAGGTAAACAATAACCAACAGCATCAACCGATTTACAAAATAATCACATGGAAATAACTTGGCAGATAATAGGCAGCTGCTGATAAATGAATGAATAAAAAAAAGGGGGAAAAAGTCAGCTCTTCCTTTAGATTCTACAGAAAAAAGCAGGAAATTACTTTAGATCTCATAAATAGCTAGGTGAAGTAGAATTTTTTTTGTAAAATTCACATTAGAAACCTTTGAGCAGTTTGTTTAAGAAGCATAAAACACTGCCATATCGTAAGCATACGGTGGCTTTTATGTTTTTAGAGTTTATTTACCCTTTCACACCTTATTTGTCTTCAACTGACGCCCCTTCCCTTACACAGCCTAACCTTAACAAAAAACTTTCTTTACCTTATTTTTTATACCATTCTTACAAACAAGGACATCCCAAAAATCGGTTTTGGGATATATTTTATTCAGGTTTAGCTCATTTCTGGGTACAACTGATTTGGAATTGGAAATTTGAATTTATCTCTTTAGGACTGTTGGATAGGAAACACTCGCCCTGGTGGGCCGGTCAGAACCCGGGAACTCAGTCAAACACAGTTCTTTGCTTTAATGACTTTACTGATGCATGGAATCGAGTGTGTGGTCTGTACAGAAGATAAATAACAATTACAGTAAGTAAATAATACAGACTTCAGATCCATTATTTAACAATCCAATATAGCAAACAATAAAACAATCACTGTGTAATATTACTTACAATCAGTGTGAAATATAGATGCTTAGCCATAATAGCATCTGAATAAGCCTATAAACCTGAATAAAACTATAATCTCCATCAGCTCACACTTATACTTGCAATTTACTACAGACATCTAAAACATGAACAACGATCTACCTCAACATAAAATATGAAAGCACAGCTCAAAGCGATCGCATAATCTGACGGCAGATGTGTGTATAGACGTGCATGCAACAAACGCTAGTTAAACACGATCAAACACTGGAATTTAGTTACAATAACTTCCATAATTATATGCACGATTACAGCAAAACTTCCTCCGAAGTGTTTATTAACAAGAATTAGCCTAACTCACTTTACAGGATGCACGCACACGTATAACACTCCAGCTTGGATCGGCTCGCATTTCTTATTCAGACAACACTTTGCTGTGGCATTTTAAAAGGGCGACAAGTCTTAAAAAGCGGCCACAAATCAGTTTGTACAATGGCTGACTTTTAAAAAAAAGGTCATCTATGAAAGTTGTTGAAGCTTGTTTACTTACTCTCATTTCTTTATTGTTTTAGACTGGCGTTCATTTGTCGCCACCTACTGGCGTAGATATGCAGTGTCACCTGCGTGTTCATTTGGACTGGCTTTCTGCAGACAAGCGTCTAGACCGACTGACCTCAGTATTGTCCTAAATAAGCCTTGTGTCTCTTCATAGACGTAAACTCCTGTTTGTGTTCATGTTGATTTCAGCAGCAGATTCAGCGCAGTGATTCTTCACCCGTTCCACTGGATCAGCTTCTAAAGGTACTGAAATAAGTGAGAAATACTCCCTGCTGCACTGTATTGAACTTCAGTGTTTGGATTTGAAATGTCATAAAATGAACGTGACAAAAATAAAGTGTTTAATGCAGAAAACTAAAACACAACGTACAGTGAAGTTGCTTGTGTAAAACTGCAAAGTCAAACTGAGCAGGAATCACACAATGACACACACGCAAGCAGCTTCTTGCGAGAGGTTTGAGTGTCTCTGTGCTCTTGAGCGTATCAGTGATGAACATTAAAGCTTGCAAATGCCTGTGAAACAGACTGAGAATCTGGCTGAGGCAAATGCGTCGGAGGAGGACAAAATAAAAGCTGTGATGTACCAGTTCAGTCTGTGCTATTATTCCAGCAGGTGAGTGTTCAGACATTGACAGGGTTTGAAGTTGATGTATGACATTTGTGAGAGATGCTCATGATTCTGACATTCATCAGTGATGCGATGAAGCTGCTGGGACTGCTTCCACCAAACTACGTGTGTTTCCGCTGTGGGATCCCTGGACATCACATTAAACACTGCCCAGCCAATGGGGTATAACTGGGCTTTCAGAGATCACCGCTGTTGTGAACTTGAGCTCTTTTGTCCATTAGTCTGTTTGGTCAGAGTTTGAATGTCACTGGTGAATTCACAGGACCAGCGTTTTGCTCCTGGTAAACGCATACGGAAATGCTCAGGGATTCCTCGTAGTTTCCTGGTGGCAGTGAAGGATCCTGACAGAAAGGGAGCCATGATGGACCGCAGCGGGAAATACGTCATTCCCATTATGGATGCGTGAGTATACTGTACTTGGCCTTGGCGCACGTTCTAGTGTTTGTTAAAATCTCACAGTCGCCCATCATGGTACACAACGTCTGTTTGTGCTTGATCTGTTCAGTGAGGCCTACGCTACTGGGAAGAAAGAGAAGCCGCCCTTCCCGGAGTCGGACCAGCCTTCATCCTCATCCTCAGAAGATCCAGTGCCTGATGCGCTGCTGTGTCTGATCTGTAAGGATCTGCTGACTGATGCGGTGATGATTCCCTGCTGCAGGAGCGGCTACTGCGACGAATGTGAGTGCCTGTTCAAGCAAACGTCAGTCAGAAACAAACAGGCTGTTTTTGATAAAACCAACACAATCTCTTGGTCTCAGGTATCAGAACGTGTTTACTGGAGTCCGACGGACATGTTTGTCCCACCTGCAGACAGTCCGATGTCTCTCCTGATGCTTTGACAGCAAACACTGTTTTGCGTCAAGTAAGACCTAAAACCTTATTTCTTGTTGTTCATCGTCTGTATGTTCACTTCAAAACTACTTTATGATTATTTCTCACACAGGAGGTGAATCATTTTAGGAATGGAACCAGATCATCACGTTCCTACAAAAGTCCAAACCACAGCCGTCCATCCCGCTCACCCATTCCAGAACCCTCATCAAAGAGGGGACGGGATGTGAGACGGAAACGGTCCCGCTCCAGATCTCCTCTAGACCAGACTATAGAGCAGAAGAGACCACGACACTGAGAAAGAGACTTCCAGTCCTGCATTGGAGAAACATCAAGCTCTCTCACTATATGTATATAGTTTTTAACAAATATGTGTATATATTGTATATATTTTATAAATGGAATAAATGTTATAGAAACAATAGCAAATAATGATAGATTTATTGAAGAAGTGTTACCACTGGGATACATGGAGATGCTCTGAAGAATAAACTTGACTTTGATTCTCCACGTCCCACTTGGGCAGGTTCCCTGTGTGCCACATACACACTTTTTACAACTTCACCCACACACACACACGAGTCTGGTTCACTATCTTTGTAGGGATTCGCCACAGATGTAATGGTTTTTATACTGTACAAACTGTATATTCTATCCCCTTACACTAACCCTACCCCTAAACCTACCCATCACAGAAAACTTTCTGCATTTTTACATTTTCAAAAACAAACAAACAAAAAAAACTCATTCTGTGTGATTCATAAGCTTGTTTCCTCTTGGGGATCTCAATTTAGTTCCCATGAGTCTGTGTGCATTCAGTCCCCACCGGGATAGAAAAACACACACACACACATTTTTGTCACATCCAGTTATTCCAGAATACAGTTGATACAATATAAAATACTATATTGTGTATATTTCACCAAAAGTAAATTGTTTTTTATGGGCCATGCCAATACTAATACATGTACACACTGTCAAAATAATTTAGATGATTATGTCCACTCCTTCTGGAACTGTACATAAAGAAATTCTGGTCAGAAGTCATATATAAACTCAGCTATAAAAAATGCAATTCGATAGACTAATCTCCCCAAATCCCCTTCAGTATTTCTGTTAGGAGATCTTTCTCCCATTAACGCTTCAAAAGGAACAAAAACATTCATCTTTACCTCATCTATATTAGCAAAAAAAGTAATACTGTTAAACTGGAAGGATAGAACAAAAACATATATTACCCAATGGTTCAACCTACACGTAATTCTTACAATATAAACCTTTAAATTATACGGTTTTGAACTGTAAAATAGACAGTAAACTAAGTGCTGTCCCGTAAAACCGTATTTTTTACGGTAAAGTTCTGGCAACCACAGCTGCAGTTTTTTTATCGTAAATTTTATGGCGATTTTTCTTTACAGTGTAGACACAATAACACTTGAAGAAATTAATTGCCTCACTTAGAAACAAAATGACTGCTTTTGAAAAAATATGGAGCCCTCTTTTAAAGCTCCCGGACAGATGAACTTGAAACATGAAATAATGCATTTAATCAAGGTGCTGATAAATTAGATGTTTAGTGACATGCATCTAAGATGTTGAATAAAGTGAGTTTACAGTGAAGTCTATTGGTTTTTATTTTGTTCTTCTTTCCTTGTTTTTACCTGTTTGTTTGTTTGTCCTGTCTTTGTTCCCAGCATGTATGTTGTATATGTATGTTTCCATATGTACAAACCCGATTCCAAAAAAGTTGGGACACTGTACAGATTGTGAATAAAAACAGAATGCAATGATGTAGAAGTTTCAAATTTCAATATTTTATTCAGAATACAACATAGATGACATATCAAATGTTTAAACTGAGAAAATGTATCATTTTAAGGGAAAAATAAGTTGATTTTAAATTTCATGGCATCAACACATCTCAAAAAAGTTGGGACAAGGCCATGTTTACCACTGTGTGGCATCCCCTCTTCTTTTTATAACAGTCTACAAACGTCTGGGGACTGAGGAGACAAGTTGCTCAAGTTTAGGAATAGGAATGTTGTCCCATTCTTGTCTAATACAGGCTTCTAGTTGCTCAACTGTCTTAGGTCTTCTTTGTCGCATCTTCCTCTTTATGATGCGCCAAATGTTTTCTATGGGTGAAAGATCTGGACTGCAGGCTGGCCATTTCAGTATCCGGATCCTTCTTCTACGCAGCCATGATGTTGTAATTGATGCAGTATGTTGTCTGGCATTGTCATGTTGGAAAATGCAAGGTCTTCCCTGAAAGAGACGACGTCTGGATGGGAGCATATGTTGTTCTAGAACTTGGATATACCTTTCAGCATTGATGGTGCCTTTCCAGATGTGTAAGCTGCCCATGCCACACGCACTCATGCAACCCCATACCATCAGAGATGCAGGCTTCTGAACTGAGCGCTGATAACAACTTGGGTTGTCCTTGTCCTCTTTAGTCCGGATGACATGGCGTCCCAGTTTTCCAAAAAGAACTTCAAATTTTGATTCGTCTGACCACAGAACAGTTTTCCACTTTGCCACAGTCCATTTTAAATGAGCCTTGGCCCAGAGAAAACGCCTGCGCTTCTGGATCATGTTTAGATATGGCTTCTTTTTTGACCTATAGAGTTTTAGCCGGCAACGGCGAATGGCACGGTGGATTGTGTTCACCGACAATGTTTTCTGGAAGTATTCCTGAGCCCATGTTGTGATTTCCATTACAGTAGCATTCCTGTATGTGATGCAGTGCCGTCTAAGGGCCCGAAGATCACGGGCATCCAGTATGGTTTTCCGGCCTTGACCCTTACGCACAGAGATTGTTCCAGATTCTCTGAATCTTTGGATGATATTATGCACTGTAGATGATGATAACTTCAAGCTCTTTGCAAGTTTTCTCTGAGAAACTCCTTTCTGATATTGCTCCACTATTTTTCGCCGCAGCATTGGGGGAATTGGTAATCCTCTGCCCATCTTGACTTCTGAGAGACACTGCCACTCTGAGAGGCTCTTTTTATACCCAATCATGTTGCCAATTGACCTAATAAGTTGCAAATTGGTCCTCCAGCTGTTCCTTATATGTACATTTAACTTTTCCGGCCTCTTATTGCTACCTGTCCCAACTTTTTTGGAATGTGTAGCTCTTATGAAATCCAAAATGAGCCAATATTTGGCAAGACATTTCAAAATGTCTCACTTTCAACATTTTATATGTTATCTATATTCTATTGTGAATAAAATATAAGTTTATGAGATTTGTAAATTATTGCATTCCTTTTTTATTCACAATTTGTACAGTGTCCCAACTTTTTTGGAATCGGGTTTGTATATTGTTTAACTTATATGTATTCTGTGTACTGTATGTATTGTACCACTAAGTCTTAAAAATGAAAAAAACACACACAGTTCCTTATCTATCTAAATGAGGAGATTGCATAGACTTCTATTGTTTTTATATACAGCTACTGTAAATACTGTAACATAACATATGACGTCATCCAATCTAACAATATCACGTAACAATATCAATTCAATTATATGCAGAACAACAGATGAGAAAAAGACAAAGCTGCAGTTAAACAATAACCAACAGCATCAACCGATTTACAAAATAATCACATGGAAATAACTTGGCAGATAATAGGCAGCTGCTGATAAATGAATGAATAAAAAAAGGGGGAAAAAGTCAGCTCTTCCTTTAGATTGTACAGATGTAAGCTCCACCTGCTTGGCCCAACGTAGGAATCCAGCAGCTGGTTGACGGACTTCTGCATGTATGTCTTTTCTAGCGCTTCTGGAAGAATCAATTTAATGTATTAAAATGTGAAGATCCAATTTTCAATCTGACTCCATGAATAATTTAATCTGACTCTAATTGTATGTGATTTTCATTGCGTTTGTTACGTTTATAAATTAACGGCTGATCAAATGATTAGTTGTGATTTAATTTGGATCGTTGATTTTCTTAGTATCTCTTATTCTCAAATATTCGTTCATCAAGCGACTCGATATCGCACAGAAACAGACGCGTCGCGAACTGGCCAGTTCTGATATTAGTCAGAGGATTGCAGAATGAATATTTTACCTTTAAGTGGTCGCACCTGCTTACTCAACAAAAAGTGTAATTTGATTAATAGACACGGAAGCTGCAACGTGCTAATATAGTAATAGTCAGAAATCGGATTATCCCGCATGCTGCGCTCCATGCTTCAGTCATGGGGTCCTCGGTTTGATCTATTCTGGCAAAAGATTTGCGGAAAAAAAGGACTCCACATTGATCCATACTAGAATAATGATTACAGTAAAATACAAGATAAATCAAGATTAATGTTTATTTTAGCCAGGCAAAAACCAAATAAAGGAATTAAAAAGAATCCATTATACACAACTGATCAGCATACAATATACAACACAATTACAAAATAATATAAAAAGAGTTTCTAAGAGTCATCTTTACCTGGCAATAGAGACACACCGCAACAGTGTGGGAAGTTTTGAATACAGATGCTTCCCTGAGTGGTTTGCCAATTCCCTTTAAATACTCAACCAGAACAAAGAACAATAAACATTTAGCACCCAAATATTTATGCAGCTTTTGGTTGAACTTTTCTCGTGCCCAAATGGTCACGCCTATCTTTGGGGGATGACAGCAAAGGTTTATCAAAAGATCTTTATGAGCATCTCCCACACCAGGGGAACAAGCCCTGTTTTCTTTATGATGACCTGTTCTACTGATGTGGGAATGAAACCTCTTTACCAATCGCACCAAACGTATTTATTTTGACCACAAAGAAACAGCTTGTGGCAGGATCTGTGAGATTTGCATGATTGTGTGGGCCCTGAGACAGAGAGGGTGAGATGGTCAGGACTCGCTGGGGGGGGAGATAAGATTGACCAGGTGGGGTCTTGTTTTCTCTTGTAGATCTCCTATTCAGATGAGAGAAGTTTTATTGTCTTATTGCAGATTAGACTTCTTGAGATCATGCTCAGGTGAAATCCATTCTTACACAGAAAAAAGCAGGAAATTACTCTCATAAACAGCTAGGTGAAGTAGATTTTTTTTTGTAAAATTCACATTACAAACCTTTGAGCAGTTTGTTTAAGAAGCATAAAACACTGCCGTACCGTAAGCATACGGTGGCTTTTATGTTTTTCGGACACTGTATACCTGAGTTACAACAACTTCCTGTTTTGTGGCGTAAATCGCATACATTAGCACTTAGCCAGGTTTTGCTTGATTTAATGTGTTTCTAGCATGTTTGGGACTTGATGGCATATTTAAATGTGTTTCTGGGAGGGAATTACAGTGTAAAGCATGCCATTTCCTGTTGCCAGCAGGTGGCGCTATGACTAACTAATATTGCCATGTAGATGTCTTCAGGCCAGGACTCTTATCAAACATGGGAAGTTTGGGGCATATCGGACATTGTATGCCTGACTTAGAACAGCTTCCTGTGTCATGGCGAAACATCAGACTTTGACAGGCCGCCACAGACACGCCCTTCAACGAAAACTCAAGATCTTCACAATTTAACATCACCAAGGCCTTAAGATTAGACTGATCAAACATGATGTTGTTCTGGTTAAATCTCAATGAGGATACTCATCACAGTGTAAAACATGGTCTTTCCTGTTGCCCACAGGTGGCGCTATGCCTGTAACTGAATATTGGCGTGTAGATGTCTTTAGGCCAGGACTCTTATCAAACGTGAAGTTTGGGGCAGATCAGAAATTGTATGTCCGAGTTACAACAACTTCTTGTTTCATGGCGAAACATCGAAATTTGTCAGGCCGCCACAGACACGCCCTTTGGGGAAAACTCAAGATCTTCACAATTTAACGTCACAAAGGCCTCAAGATTAGACTGTGCAAATATGATGTTGATCTGATTAAATCTCTAGGAGGAGTTCGTTAAAGTACAGCGTCTGGAAATGGCAAAATTTGCAACAATTTTGCAAAGAAAATTCAAAATATCTGACTTCCTGTTGGTTTTCAGATTTCGTACCAGGAGTCTTTTTTGTAGGTATTGGGCTGTTACATGTGTGTACCGAATTTCACACCTGTACGTGAAACGTAGCGGGAGGGGCACTTCGTTGAAATGTTGTAGGTGGCGCTATTGAGCAATTTTGCCATGCCTAATTCTGAAACTCATATGTAGATGTCTTCAGGCCCAGGACTCTTATCAAACATATGAAGTTTGGGGCAGATCGGACATTGTATGCCTGACTTACAACAGCTTCCTGTGCCATGGCGAAACATCAGATTTTGTCAGGCCGCCACGGACACGCTCTTCAGCGAAAACTCAAGATCTTCACAATTTAACGTCGCAAAGGCCTTTAGATTAGACTGACCAAATATGATGTTGATCTGGTTAAATCACTATGAGGAGTTAATCACAGTGTAAAACATGCCATTTCCTGTTGCCAGTAGGTGACGCTATGACTGTAACTGAATATTGGCGTGTAGATGTCTTCGGGCCAGGACTCTAATAATGCATGTGAAGTTTGGGGCAGATCGGACATTGTATGACCGAGTTACAACAACTTCCTGTTTTATAGCAACATCGAACTTTGTGAGGCCGCCACGGACACGCCCTCCAGGGAAAACTCAAGATCTTCGCAATTTAACGTCGCAAAGGCCTTTAGATTAGACTGTGCAAATATGATGTTGATCTGATTAAATCTCTAGGAGTTCGTTAAAGTACAACGTCTGGAAATGGCAAAATTTGCAACAATTTTGCAAAGAAAATTCAAAATATCTCACTTTCTGTTGGTTTTGGTTTTCGTACCAGGAGACTTTTTTGTAGGTATTGGGCTGATACATGTGTCTACCGAATTTCATACCTGTACGTGAAACGTAGCGGGAGGGGCACTTCGTTGAAATGTTGTAGGTGGCGCTATCGAGCCTTTTTGCCACGCCTAATTCTGAAACCCATATCAGACGTGAATTTTCACCACTTTTGATGCGTGTGCAAAGTTTCATGAGTTTTCGAGCATGTTTAGGCCATCAAAAATGCGATTCATTTGGGAGAAGAATAATAATAGGCTGAGCAATTTCAATAGGGTCCTCACACCATCGGTGCTCGGGCCCTAATAATACAGACTTCAGATCCAATTATTTAACAATCCAATATGGCAAACAATAAAACAATCACTGTGGAATATTACTTACAATCAGTGTGAAATATAGATGATTAGCCATAATAGCATCTGAATAAGCCTATAAATCTGAATAAAACTATAATCTCCATCAGCTCACACTTATACTTGCAATTTACTACAGACATCTAAAACATGAACAACGATCTACCTCAACATAAAATATGAAAGCACAGCTCAAAGCGATCGCATAATCTGACGGCAGATGTGTGTATAGACGTGCATGCAACAAACACTAGTTAAACACGATCAAACACTCGAATTTAGTTACAATAACTTCCATAATTATATGCACGATTACAGCAAAACTTCCTCCGAAGTGTTTATTAACAAGAATTAGCCTAACTCACTTTACAGGATGCACGCACACGTATAACACTCCAGCTTGGATCGGCTCGCATTTCTTATTCAGACAACACTTTGCTGTGGCATTTTAAAAGGGCGACAAGTCTTAAAAAGCGGCCACAAATCAGTTTGTACAATGGCTGACGTTTAAAAAAAAGGTCATCTATGAAAGTTGTTGAAGCTTGTTTACTTACTCTCATTTGTTTATTGTTTTAGACTGGCGTTCATTTGTCGCCACCTACTGGCGTAGATATGCAGTGTCAATAAATGTTTTATTTTCTTCGAGTTACTTTGCTAATTCAAAATTCCCACCACTAGCATAACATGCAAAACATATTTAGTGAAGTATATGGTGTAGGTCTGGAAGCCCAAGGACGTGACTGTTGCTAAAACTAAAACAGCATGCAAAATAATTCCCAATAATTTTTTTTTTTTTATCCCCAATGCTTTATTAGGATACACAAACATGAAGTATTTAACAAAAACATATCACCTTATTAAAGAAAAACACAAGACTGGTTTTTAACAAGACTGTAGTTTCGCAAGGCTTAAAGTTGTAGTTTAGTTCAGTTGCGTCTCACGTCATGACGAATTTAGACGAACGCGCTTGATGTGTATATATGGCAACGTTCTGTTTGATGTTTTCTGTAAACCTGACCGTCGACTATTCGACCATTATTAAGTTGATATATCTGAGTTGATCGATTGATCGGTTTGATTTCTGTGTGGTGGAATCTTAACACAAGAACTGAGTCAACATGCCTTGTGTTCATTATAAGTTTCCAAGTAAACTCACCCACGACACGATCCCGTTTGAAGGACTTCACATCACCCTGAGAGAGCTGAAACGCCAAATTATGAGGCGCGAGAGGCTGAAGCTCTGTGACCTGCAGATCAGCAGCGCACAAACTAACGAAGGTGAGTTGAGCTAGAGATCAGTTCAACTAAACTAAACACATTTGATGCATGATCGGAGAGAGAACAAACTAGTTGAGATCAGTTCAACTAACAGAGCACAAACTAATGCTTTTAGAAAAACGCAATGTTCAATAAAACATTCATTCATCTGCTGCTGTAGTGCCAGTGCTGTAGTGTTATTATGACAGTGATGGTGTCAGATAGTAATACCTTTTGATATATTTAATCAAACTCAAAGAAACGATGGTACTTTCTCTCGGTGTGTGTGATGATTGTGTGAGTGAAACTAATGGTCTTATTGGTGTTTTTGCTGTCAGAATACACTGATGATGAAGCCCTTATCTCCAGCAACACGTCCGTCATCATCAGACGAATCCCTGCTGCTGGGCTGAAACCCACAAACAAAGGATTTGTCAAGTAAGTCACGTGACATGAACACAACTTTCATCGTTTAGCTGTAATGTGATGAATCACCAGTCTGTCATTGGCGTTTTAGTCATTTGAACTCTTTGGTGTTTTGTTTTGCAGTAATCGGGCCGAACCATCAAGTGGATCTTCCAAAACCGTATGTAGAAAAGCTGTTGTATTGATCTTCGTGTTTAATAAGTCTAATAACTCCGGTTGGTAAAGTTTTTAATTGAATATTTGATTCTTAGGATCATTTTTGCACTTTTGCTTGCTTTCCATTTTAATGTATATTATTATTTCTACCGTATGGCACATGGGCGACTGGTTCCTCCAGTACGTGACAGATAAGCGTTCACTATATGTTTTATAATATGTTTTGATCAAACTGTCAGGAAAATCCATTTGCTTGTTGCCAGACGAAGGTAAGACAGTTCCACTTACACTACGGTTTTAAGTAATATTTTCGTTTTGTATGCACCATTGTAACATTTCAAATGACATTGTCTGTATGAATAAACCTCATTCGCTGTATATTTACTGCAACACTATGCAATAAAACTATTATTAATTCCATGACATTCAAGGCCCTGCGTGTTCATTTGGATTGGCTTTCTGCAGACAAGCGTCTAGACCGACTGACCTCAGTATTGTCCTAAATAAGCCTTGTGTCTCTTCATAGACGTAAACTCCTGTTTGTGTTCATGTTGATTTCAGCAGCAGATTCAGCGCAGTGATTCTTCACCCGTTCCACTGGATCAGCTTCTAAAGGTACTGAAATAAGTGAGAAATACTCCCTGCTGCACTGTATTGAACTTCAGTGTTTGGATTTGAAATGTCACAAAATGAACGTGACAAAAATAAAGTGTTTAATGCAGAAAACTAAAACACAACGTACAGTGAAGTTGCCTGTGTAAAACTGCAAAGTCAAACTGAGCAGGAATCACACAATGACACACACGCAAGCAGCTTCTTGCGAGAGGTTTGAGTGTCTCTGTGCTCTTGAGCGTATCAGTGATGAACATTAAAGCTTGCAAATGCCTGTGAAACAGACTGAGAATCTGGCTGAGGCAAATGCGTCGGAGGAGGACAAAATAAAAGCTGTGATGTACCAGTCCAGTCTGTGCTATTATTCCAGCAGGTGAGTGTTCAGACATTGACAGGGTTTGAAGTTGATGTATGACATTTGTGAGAGATGCTCATGATTCTGACATTCATCAGTGATGCGGTGAAGCTGCTGGGACTGCTTCCACCAAACTACGTGTGTTTCCGCTGTGGGATCCCTGGACATCACATTAAACACTGCCCAGCCAATGGGGTATAACTGGGCTTTCAGAGATCACCGCTGTTGTGAACTTGAGCTCTTTTGCCCATTAGTCTGCTTGTTTGGTCAGAGTTTGAATGTCACTGGTGAATTCACAGGACCAGCGTTTTGCTCCTGGTAAATGCATACGGAAATGCTCAGGGATTCCTCGTAGTTTCCTGGTGGCAGTGAAGGATCCTGACAGAACGGGAGTCATGATGGACCGCAGCGGGAAATACGTCATTCCCATTATGGATGCGTGAGTATACTGTACTTGGCCTTGGCGCACGTTCTAGTGTTTGTTAAAATCTCACAGTCGCCCATCATGGTACACAACGTCTGTTTGTGCTTGATCTGTTCAGTGAGGCCTACGCTACTGGGAAGAAAGAGAAGCCGCCCTTCCCGGAGTCGGACCAGCCTTCATCCTCATCCTCAGAAGATCCAGTGCCTGATGCGCTGCTGTGTCTGATCTGTAAGGATCTGCTGACTGATGCGGTGATGATTCCCTGCTGCAGGAGCGGCTACTGCGACGAATGTGAGTGCCTGTTCAAGCAAACGTCAGTCAGAAACAAACAGGCTGTTTTTGACAAAACCAACACAATCTCTTGGTCTCAGGTATCAGAACGTGTTTGCTGGAGTCCGACGGACATGTTTGTCCCACCTGCAGACAGTCCGATGTCTCTCCTGATGCTTTGACAGCAAACACTGTTTTGCGTCAAGTAAGACCTAAAACCTTATTTCTTGTTGTTCATCGTCTGTATGTTCACTTCAAAACTACTTTATGATTATTTCTCACACAGGAGGTGAATCATTTTAGGAATGGAACCAGATCATCACGTTCCTACAAAAGTCCAAACCACAGCCGTCCATCCCGCTCACCCATTCCAGAACCCTCATCAAAGAGGGGACGGGATGTGAGACGGAAACGGTCCCGCTCCAGATCTCCTCTAGACCAGACTATAGAGCAGAAGAGACCACGACACTGAGAAAGAGACTTCCAGTCCTGCATTGGAGAAACATCAAGCTCTCTCACTATATCTATATAGTTTTTAACAAATATGTGTATATATTGTATATATTTTTGGAATAAATGTTATAGAAACAATAGCAAATAATGATAGATTTATTGAAGAAGTGTTACCACTGGGATACATGGAGATGCTCTGAAGAACAAACTTGACTTTGATTCTCCACGTCCCACTTGGGCAGGTTCCCTGTCTGCCACATACACTCTTTTTACAACTTCAACCACATACACACACACACACACACGTCTGGTTCACTATCTTTGTAGGGACTCTCCACAGATGTAATGGTTTTTATACTGTACAAACTGTATATTCTATCCCCTTACACTAACCCTACCCCTAAACCTACCCATCACAGAAAACTTTCTGCATTTTTACATTTTCAAAAACAAACAAACAAAAAAACTCATTCTGTGTGATTTATAAGCTTGTTTCCTCTTGGGGATCTCAATTTAGTTCCCATGAGTCTGTGTGCATTCAGTCCCCACCGGGATAGAAAAACACACACACACACATTTTTGTCACATCCAGTTATTCCAGAATACAGTTGATACAATATAAAATACTATAATGTGTATATTTCACCAAAAGTAAATTGTTTTTTATGGGCCATGTCAATACTAATACATGTACACACTGTCAAAATAATTTAGATGATTATATCCACTCCTTCTGGAACTGTACATAAAGAAATTCTGGTCAGAAGTCATATATAAACTCAGCTATAAAAAAGCGATTGTGTCTCTTTAGAAAATTTGGACTAAACCGCTCAATTCATATAGATTAGTTTTACAATGCTGAAATAAATTCAATTTTAAAATATTCAAAACAGTTTTTAAAATTGTAATATTTTCACAATATTACTGTTTTACTGATATCAATACATATCTGCATCAAATAAATAGAGCCTTGATGAGCATAGGAATTTTCTTTCAAAACATTAAAAAATCTTAAAGACCCCAAACATTTGAACGGTGGGGTGCCACTGAACTAGGATAAAAACCTTGTGAAAAAATATAGAGATTTCAATTCTATATTTTTACTAATTAGGAGACTCACTGGAACTGTGATTCTCTCCTTACAGTACGAGCAGGAAGAGCCGAGATGCAGTGAACACATACGAAACATGCCAGAGTTTGTTCACGTGCGGGAAAACCTGAGACACATCACCATCACAGGCTACTGAACCAACAACAGAAGAACAAAATGCGTACACAAGAAACTGCTTGTTCTATCAGAAGCTATAATTATCATGAATATTATTCACTTTTATTTTGTGTTGTGCCCTCTCACCTTTAGTCCATATGCAATCCTTTGACTCTTTGGCTTTCAAAGTTCACAAATGACCTTTTGTATCACCATTCCGTGTTTTTAAGATTAACTTCTTTTTTTTTATAACCAGTCAAATTTTTAATTGCATTTATAATGGATTTAACATACATTTTAAAATAAAATACTGCATTCTGTAGACAAGTTTAAAACTTTAAAATCTTACATTGTAACTTAATGCATTTAACATTGTTAGCACACATTACTAGTCTTGTGGTGAACAATTACAATGATAATCTTAAAAGGAGTAGTTCACTTTAAATGAAAATTACCCCATGATTTACTCACCCTCAAGCCATCCTAGGTGTATATGACATTCTTCTTTCTGATGAACACAATCAGAGTTAGGTATATTAATAAATATCCTGATGCTTCCAAGCTTTATAATGGCAGTGACGTGATCCATTGAGTTTGAAGCCCAAAAAAGTGCATCCACCCACAATAAACGTAATCCACATGACTCCAAGGGGTTAATAAAGGCCTTCTGAAGCGAATCGATGGGTGTTTTGTAAGAAAAATATCCATATTTAACACGTTTTAAAGTAAAATATCTATCTTTCTGCGCAAGTTGAATACGAAAGGCAGTCTGGTGGAAGCTAGATATTTTACTTTATAAAGTTTTAAATATTAATATTTTTCTTACAAAACCCCCTAGCTGGAGCCGTGCGGAGTACGTTTATGAAGCATGGATGTGGCGTTTGTTCTTTCACAATGGCTGTGTCCGAAATCACATACTCTCGAGTACATATTTATTTTGAATAAGTAATTACTTCAGGACCACTAAAATGTGTGTTCTACATAATATAAATGTGTGTAGTATGAATATAATCCGGACGTACTGCATTCGCCATGTTGTCATTATCATCTGTATCATTAAATCGGTTCACTGCCATTCACAAATCCTCTCCTGTGGCCTCATGGGATAGTAAAGCGTCCATCGTATGCACACCTAAGAATCTCGCCAGAAGCAGTAGGTCATCCGGGAACTTTTTGCCTATTCTTTTATGAGTACTGTGAATTCGGACATACTTCTGTCACATTCGGTTTTTCACCTACTTTATAGTACGGAAGTATGCGATTTTTGGATGCACCCAATGTCAGTTTGAAGCTTTGGGCAGAACCACACCCCGAGGAAATGTGCTAAAATTAAACCCCACCCACTATTCAATATCCAGTTTCACTTGGAAATACATAACTTAAGTAAAGTCATCCGCAACTTCCAGTTCACGTGGACAAAGTCTTTTCATGGAAAAGAGAAATTTTGCAGACAAAAATGCAGCAAATTTGTGTGTTCAAAATTCAACAAACTTGAATCTGATGTGAAATGTGGGCAAATGTTTCACCTTGCATGGAATTACAGTGCAGATTCTAATTGAGATGAATGCATTTCGTCAGAGGAATTTCGCCATTCAAAGGTGATGTTACAGCATCCTAATGCTTGGCTATGAGGCTGCATTACAGTTTCTTTTAAATAAAAACTTCATACAAGGCAACAGGTGAGGTGTAAAAACAGAACAAACTAATGTTTAATAAAATCTGAGGTACATTATTTACAACTCGGTCACATCACATAAAATACTAAAAAATACTGCCAAACCTGGTGGTTTATCATCATATGGCAAATTTGTGAGCAAAACAAAGACAACCATCTCAGGTTCTTTAATCACAAATGGAAAAAATACTTTAGGTTCATTTATCATTTATCTTCAAGTTTCTTTCATGTTAATAAACTGTTTGTCTGGTTCACATTTCTTATGTTGATTTATTACAACATATACACTCAAAACTTCTCAGGATTACAAATGGAAAACTTTATCAGTGGACATCAAGTACAGAAGGTGTATGCAGGGAATACAGCAGAAACATCTGATCGCAAAGATCACTTTTCCCAGAATCCCCCAACTGACTCCATGTTGAATCAGCCTAATAGGGTCAGACCATCTCATTTACAGTTTAAATTATATTTCTCATTTCAAAAGCCTTTTCAAAAGGTTAAGTAACCTGTTTCAGGTCGACACTGACAATAAATAAATAAATAAATAGCAAGTGGAAAAAATGCACAAGAATCACAGGTGTCAAAGAGTCAGGGGATGCCATCCTTCCGTTGGCAACACTGGGAAGGTGGGACACCCCAGTCGTAAATATAGGACAGCCTCAGTTTGACTTCCTCTTTGCACAGGTGCCCATCTCGCTGAAGTGTCTGATGTTTCTCCAACATGTCCTCTAAACTCTGCTTGTGTGTGACTAGATACTTATTGCTGCAGCCACGCGACTTGTACTCCGTGTCGAAGCGTGGATCGTGAAGCCGCTTCACGTCCACGGGGGCCAACCACGCACCCAAGGATACGTCCTCGCTCTGCCAGATCTTTAGAAACCCCACATTAAGATGTACAAAGTGCACGAGGTCGGCGGATAGCACATAGCCCCCACCCAAAGCATATGGTAAGTAGTAGTCGCACAGATCCCAAGTACTTTCTTTCCATTTCCCGGCCGTTTTCACTCTCCCACGGCCAGAGAAGAAGCCCCAGTAGAGGCGACTGGGCTCCTTGGTCTTCAGCTCCTCTTTGAGGAGATCCAAGCGGGCAAAGGTGTCATCATCGGCTTTCAGAACGAATTTAAAGTCCACGTTTTGGTCTAACCACGAGTACATGTGAAGCAGTTTCTGCGTGAGGTTCTCGTACGAATCTCGGAGGTCAGGGAGCAAGAGGAGGTCATGGTGACGGACCTGCTCGGTTCCGAGGTTCTGGAGGTCTTCGGCAGGTAAGCCCTCTGTGCCAATGACAAACCAGTAGAGCACTTCGGGATCCTTCTTGGTCAGCCAGGTGCTCCGGATAATACTGCGACGCTCTGTGTACTTTGGCCCCGTGGTGATGAGAACGACCAGGAATGCCGAGAGCTCTCTGGCACGGGGAGGCCCTGCCGGCTGCCTTTGACGTGACTCGGCCCGCGGCGCCGACCCTGGGGACTCAGCTGGCTTCAGTGTCTCAGACGTACATTTGGCGAGGAACAAAAGGACGACAGCAAATAGGAAGAGGACACAGAGTGCCAGGGCTGTCTTATGACGACACACAAGACGGACCAAATTCATGATGTCACTGAGGAACAGAAGGAAATCGTACCACTTTTGAAAACAAGCCTTACGTAAAATATGTGCAACATTAAGGCCCGTTCACACCAAAATGAATGTTCAAACATTTTAATTTGAATGAAGGGCTGTTAATGTGTCTGTTCAGACGCATATGAGCATTCAATGCATGCCATCGGATTTGCTACAGAGAGGCGTTCTTATCTCTTTTTTGTTGCACTGCGAATAAAACTGGCCAATCAATAAGATTGGTGCATTTGGTCATGTACCCGAAGACTACGATTCTGGATAATCTTATATCATGATACGAGTAATTTTATTTCACAAACCTTTATATCACACTTCCTATTTTCGGTAAGTGAAGCAGTGTACCGCTATTTCCGGTCCCAAAGCAATCAAAACTAATGGCTAAACTAATCCTCTCGCCGGTGTTACTGCAGCGATCCGGCTGCTCTAATTCTAAACAACAACACCCTTACCTCAGTTTTCACATTTTCCATTTCATAACAAGTGTGTGTTAAAAAAAGTAAAGAAATGCTCATATTACTTCACTGGCCAACGGAGCAAACAACCCCTGTGACGTCACACGCTGTGGTATTGCAAGATGGCGACGCCCTTGCTCCAAAAGCTATAACAAAATATCCTTTTTTCTTTAAAATGGTTACATAAATCGTGTTTGTTATATAATTTATTAAAGTGGAAATCAGTTTACTAAATAATATAAACATGACTGCTTCATTTCCACTTAAAGAGGGCGTTCATGTCCAATTTTTTAACTAGGAACTAGTTACAATAATTCCGATAGCAAGTGAAGGCAGCATAATATTAACATAATATTAATAAGTATTAACCCATAGTAAGTATTTCTGCTTTTCTATAGGCGCCACATACTGTCAGAGAGTGGATCTGCATGTTCATTCAGCCTGTCTACCGTATTTACGTTTAAATAGACAAATCACATGCGAAAATCAGAGCGATTTTTCATGCTGAATAATATTCGTGTTGGTGTGAGCAGGCCCATGAAAACCACAATTTTAAAACTTTTTCTTCTTGTTGTTGTTGTGTACATTTTCCCACACCTTTTTGATTAGTTCACTAGTTAATTTAATTTGGCATTGGCATTTTTAAAAGTACAATTATTTCATGCAGTCATGGTAAACTGTCGATTTTTTTATTTTCCCAAAATATCCTCAAAATAATAAGGCCTTTAAAACTGCATGGATAATAATCATAAAAGAATCATTTAAACCCATTTTGAATTAAGTATAGCATGTGTGGAAACAGATTAGAAAACCAAATCAACCTCGTATCATAGATGATCATGCATCAATGCACATTACCTGGTAGATTTCCGCCAAAGTGATCATTTACTGTGTTTATGGCTCATCCTGTGCATCTTTATTAGAGGCTGTTTTGTTTTGCAGTAGCAGCTGATGTGCTGGAGATGTATCACAGCTGTCCGTCTTCTGCCCCTCCAGACAACACCAACAGTATTTACACACAGCAAACGCACAAACCTATCGCAACGACTAAAAAGGTCCGACTAAAATGGAAGAGTTTGAACGCGTCATTATTTCTTCATTTTAGCTCAAATACACACACAAACACACACATACACACTGCACTTCCCGTTCACAAGCACAGTTTGAAATGCTCAGACATCTATTTTGACGACCTGCGCCACCTACCGGAAGGGATGATTAAAGTTTACATCATTGGTTTCATGTCCACAAAATCTTAACATTTTATAAAACATTAAACTCACAGTTTTTAAAGATGTAAACCACATTAAGTTGTTTTAATGTATCACATCAAAATGATGTAAAAATTGCTGTGAATTTTAAATCATTTCATTCGTTGGAGCGGATGTTACCAGTTTTCCTCAGCTCTATGGTCCTCAGGTCCCACTGTTCTAGACATCTGGGTATGGCAAGCCGTTTTGACTTTTATTCATTCCCGGGATATTAATTCTTGATATCAACAATTCAATTTTTTCTAGTTAAAATGAGAATTCTTGATATCAGGAATTAGATTTCTACTAGTAACAATGGCAATTTTTGATATCAGGAATTACATTTCCAATAGTAAAAATATTAATTCTTGATATCAACAATGACATCATCACTCACAAAAATACAAATTCTTGATATCAAGAATTAGACATTTCAATTAGTAAAAACTTTCTGGATATCTGTAATTGTATTTTCACAATGTCACCATAGGCTGCCATTCTATGGCATATGGCAAGCCGTTTTAGCATTAAATACCTCTGGTTGTACTAGTCATAATTTAGTTTTAACTAGTCAAAATTCCAATTCCAGATTTCACTTCTCCAATTGTGACTAATCGTAATTGGAATTAAGATATCTACAATGTGATTATGACTAGTAATAATATGCATTGAAGATATCTACAGTGTTATTTTGATTAGTCCCAAATGTTTTTGAAACAAAAAAGCTTGTTGAATTGCACTACTTGAAAAAAAAAAGCATTGCGTTAACCGTGCTTGCATTTTAATGCATTGTATTTTTAGGGCTTGCATTTTTATGGGCTGAAATTCAACATGGTTGTATATTTAAGATGTGAATATTTCAATTCAAAACATTTCACACACGTTTTCATTATTAAAAATTCAATAATCCATATTCACCTCTCAGATTTCACTTCCAAAATATTCATTCTGTTTAAAAATACAACCTATAATATTCGACAGGCAATTTTCGGTCTATTTTGTTTTGCTTTACAAATTCGCTTCCACAAATTCAGTGTTTCAAATTCGACAGAAAATTCAACAGTTCACATCCGGGAACTGCAGGAATAGCAGTAGATTACCGAGCATAATCTCCATCTGCTGTTAGTTGACCTCACCAGCAGGTGGTGCCTAATTTAAGTCTCTCAGATCCTGACACCTTGCACTTCTGGAGACTCCAGGTAGGTTGCAGTTCTGGAAAATGGTGGCGCTGCAGACTAAAGGGTTCCTGATGGTTTCACACTTAATTCTTCCTTAATTTCTTGATTCTCTTGCAGTTAACATGTGTCTTTTCTTCACCACCTGTTTTTGTCTGACCCTGCTGACCCAGTGAGCATTTCACGGTCCAATGGTCATGCCTTAACTGCAATTTCTAGTATTGCATTAGTATTGCATCCTTCTCATGGGCATTTAATATATTTCGACTTTTCAGTCTGAGTTAAATCTCTTTTTTGACTCATTTTATCTGTAAAAGAAAACGTGCCTAATAATTCTGCACACCTGAATATAAGGTGTTTTTCATTCCCAGCCTTCATGAACAATTATATATCACTTATAAATGATTAAATACAAAATTAATACTAGTTATTAAGATTAATGTGGTTTGGAATCGGTAAAATGTGCGTGGAAAAAAAATATGATCAAAAAATCAACGTGCCTAATAATTCTGCCCGCGGTCTATACACCGATCAGACATAACATTATGACCACTGACAAGTGAAGTGAATAACACTGATGATCTCTTCATCACGGCACCTGTTAGTGGGTGGGCTATATTAGGCAGCAAGTGAGCATTTTGTCCTCAAAGTTGATGTGTTAGAAGCAGGAAAAACGGGCAAGCGTAAGGATTTGAGCGAGTTTGACAAGGGCAGAGCATCTCCAAAACTGCAGCTCTTGTGGGGTGTTCCCAGTCTGCAGTGGTCAGTATCTATCAAAAGTGGTCCAAGGAAGGAATAGTGGTGAACCAGCGACAGGGTCATGGGCGGCCAAGGCTCATTGATGCACGTGAAGAGCGAAGGCTGGCCCGTGTGGTCCGATCAAACAGACGAGCTACTGTAGCTCAAATTGCTCAAGAAGTTAATGCTGGTTCTGATAGAAAGGTGTCAGAATACACAGTGCATCGCAGTTTGTTGCGTATGGGACTGCATAGGCACAGACCAGTCAGGGTGCCCATGCTCACCCCTGTCCACTGCCAAAAGCGCCAACAGTGGGCACGTGAGCATCAGAACTGGACTATGGAGCAATGGAAGAAGGTGGCCTGGTCTGATGAATCACGTTTTCTTTTAAATCACGTGGATGGCCGGGTGCATGTGCGTCGCTTACCTGGGGGGCACCAGGATGCACTATGGGAAGAAGGCAAGCCGGCGGAGGCAGTGTGATGCTTTGGGCAATGTTCTGCTGGGGAACCTTGGGTCCTGCCATCCATGTGGATGTTACTTTGACACGTACCACCTACCTAAGCATTGTTGCAGACCATGTACATACTTTCATGGAAACGGTATTCCCTGGTGGCTGTGGCCTCTTTCAGCAGGATAATGCGCCCTGCCACAAAGCAAAAATGGTTCAGAAAAGGTTTGAGGAGCACAGCAATGAGTTTGAGGTGTTGACTTGGTCTCCAAATTCCCCAGATATCAATCCAATCGAGCATCTGTGGGATGTGCTGAACAAACAAGTCCGATCCATGGAGGCCCCACCTCGCAACTTGTATACACAAAAATTTGTATATTCTCAAATGTCAGGGTGGCACAACTGCAAACATGGCTCTTTTATTATGAACTGACCAGGTAATAATAGTAAACATGATGATGCATCATCCCAACTGATCCTTGTGAAAAGGTTTGTAGATCTCTCTCAAATACTGATAAAAACTGCTTATGTCAAGTATGGGTAGGCTGGTCACTTTCCATGTCAGGTGGTACAACTACACTATATATACATGCAACTATTTGGTTGTAGCGCCTGACATAAAAACACGGAAAACACTTTGAAATGTTATTTAACAACTGAAATTTGTTTAATCTGCCTATGGATCCAACAAGGTCATTGTCATGTGATTTACTTGCATGCAGCCAAAAACTGACATAATTTGATGAAGTATTTCAAATACAAAATGCAGTCTCTCAAATTATTTAATTACATCTGTTTATTTTTTGTCCAGCAAAATACAAAATTACTTTTGTTGACTTGTGTACTTACATTATCCCAAATGTTTTCAAGAATGTTTAAATCAAGAGAAATAAGTGATTTTAACCAGGAGACGGACCGCGCGTTGCCTATCAGTGACATCATTACCCTCGATTTCCGGTTTCATTTTGTAGAAACCATGGAAACACTGAAGACTTTAATATATTATGTGTTTTATTAGTCAGGTGAGCAACTGTTTGGAGACATTCATCGACAGAAAACTAATAATTGTTATATAGCTCAACAAAGCTAGTTGTTTAAATCTTGTTTTCTTGATTTACCACGAGTACCATGTTTTACCATGCCTAATATCGATCTAGTTTACTGCAGTGTAAACAAGTGTCTCATAGTAAATCAAGGGGTCATCAAGCTACGCCTTTGTTTTGAATAAGCGACCTCTAGCAGTGAAAATTACATATTGTGGCTTTAACATGTCACAACTTAAATTTACTCTAAATATTTAACAGTATTTAATAATAATTTAATAATTAATTTTTTTTTTTTCAAGAAGAAAATTCATAGACCGACCGAGTAATCTTGCTTGCCAAGCGGCAGTACACCGTGCAGCATAGAACACGACTCAAAATTGACCAGTAAAAAGGCGCGAACAGTTGTCATTGGCCAGTTCTCTGGATGACAGTCAGATTAACCAATCATGATCAAAGCAAAACAGTGAAACCATTTGTTTCAGCGTCTGCATTGAACTAAAATCTCACAGCAGATTGACAATTTTTAATTTAGAAATCATACTAACATAAGACAAACATAAAATAATTTATATATACATACAGTGGGGAGAACAAGTATTTGATACACTGCCGATTTTGCAGGTTTGCCCACTTACAAAGCATGTAGAAGTCTGTAATTTTTATCATAGGTACTCTTCAACTGTGAGAGACGGAATCTAAAACAAAAATCCAGAAAATCACATTGTATGATTTTTAAGTAATTAATTTGCATTTTATTGCATGACATAAGTATTTGATCATCTATAAAATACTTGTTCTCCCCACTGTATATTATAAACAAACTAATAATAAAAAATGCAGTTCATGACCCCTAATGTTTGTTGCATAATGATTAAAGAAAATTAATAAATGAAATATCCAGTCACGTGACTGAAAACGATGAAGCCCATTTACCATGAACTGATTCATCATGTGGCTTTCTATTGCACCAGCATTATTTTGGGGTGGTTATCAATAAGGAAAAAAGGTACAGGTAGATTATATATTAATTAGTTAGATGCAACAATGACATCTCGTAATACCAGAAACACTAACAGTGTTTTTACAGTAAATTTCTGGCAACCACAGCTGCAGTTTTTTTTAAACCTTAAAGGGATATTTCATCCAAAAATGAAAATTATCCCATAATTTACTCATCTTCAAGCCATCCTAGGTGTATATGACATTCTTCTTTCAGATGAATACAATCAGAGTTATATTACAAAATGTTCTGGCTAACCCAAGCTTTATAAATGTCAGAGAAGGGATCCATTGAGTTTGAAGCTCAAAAAAGTGCATCCATCCACTATAAAAGTAATCCACACGGCTCCGGGGGGTTAATAAAGGCCTTCTGAAGCGAATCGATGGGTTTGTGTTAGAAAAATATCCATATTTAAAACTTTATATAGTAAAATATCTAGCTTCTGTCAGAAGTGTAAGGCCTCGTGCAGTTCAAAACGCTTACACTACGTCTGACGTCATCGTCGTGCCAGTTGCGCTTTTTTCATAAGTTGAATACAGAAGGCAGTCTGCTGGAAGCTAGATATTTTACTTTATAACATGTTAAATATGGATATTTGCCATTTACTGCCATTATAATGCTTGAATTAGCTAGGTAGGACACTTTTTAATATAACTCTGATTGTATTCGTCTGAAAGAAGAATGTCATATACACCTAGGATGGCTTGAGGGCGAGTAAATTTTCATTTTTGGGTGAACTAAAGTGGCCGTTTACATTACAGAGTGTCAACTAAAAAAGGAAAACGTATGCGTTTTGGCCATTCATTTACACAACAACAGCGTTTTGAGGGCCTGAAAATGCAAACTTTTGAAACTAGTTTCAAAGTGCAAGTTTCAGAAAAACAATACTGTTATCGTCTCTGTATAAACTACAAATTTGTGAAAACGGTGTCGTCACGTGCATGCATATTATGTGTTCAGTCTATAGGCACGTAGTGTCACTTTGTAAAGAAACAGACACGCTGTCGTCTGTATCCAAAAAACACAAAGGAAAAACATTTTCGTAATCGTATTTTTGTAAACATACCCTAAATTTAACTAGATATTTTTGGTCTGAGAACTGAAAAAAAAAAAAAAAATTCCCAGAAAACAAACTAAGATTAAAAGCTTAATGCAAGCAGATACAAAGCTGAATTGATGTTTGTTTATTTGATGGCATTACAATGGAGGTGTTTTTTTTCTTGTCATTGTTTGAAATTACAAAATGTGTACAGTACTTTCTTGGTTGATGCTAAATGTTCTCTGAACTCAAAAACACAGCCAAACATGTTCGAGAGAATGTCAAGGCACGTCATGTTATTGAGACCAGAACAAGGAGGACCGTAGAGGTCAGTCACAGTGTCATTTTGAGCAGAATTTCAAAGATCACATTAGCTGTCCGTCACTAAGACCACAAACAGAGGTCAAGGGTCAGCAACATTTTTGGTGTACTCTAGTTTGAAAAGCAGACTACTCATAAATGCTGCAAAAAAAAAAAAACCCACAATGTCAGAAAACCACTCGTCTGTGTGTGATTATGGTTTCCAAAGTAGCATCACATTTTCATTTGCTTTGACATCCCATCTCTTCTGCTAAATATCCTAACCCTTGTTTCTCCAAGGAGAATTCATGAGCACTGACATTATTACAGAATTTTAGCATATTAAAAAAAACAGGAAGTTGATGTTACTCATCCATTGATATTCCTCACAACATACACTATGATTCTACTAGGACTTTGATTTGAATAACATAAAGAGCTAACTTAAATAACAATACGACCAGGGCACATAACATTTTTTTCCCCCTTTCCGTCTACTTCTTGACCTCCCAGTAAAGTGGTTGAGAACCAGTCAGCTTCACAATCAAACATAATTTAAAAACCAAAGAGATCCTACGACAACAAAAACACGACACTGAATCAAAATGGAGTATAAAACAAGTCAAGGATTAGTGTAAGGATTTTAGTTGAACAGGCAATATTACGGCATCACGATCCTCGTTCCTTTATGTCAGCATTATTCCGCTATTGCTTGCGAATTGAAAACACATCAGCGTTCCTTGAGCTAAGAAAATAAACTTACCTAACCAGACACTGGATTTCTCAATGAACAAATGCAAATAGTATATTTCTAAATATTAACAACGTTCTAAAACATAAATAGGATAGATAAAAACAGTTGCAGCAGTTGACGGCAGGTCTGTCGGTCGTAAAAGTGAAGATGTGGTCTGTGCGTCTCATATGTAGGGGTACTGAGGGACCCTCCGGGGACTGAGCTGATAGCTGTTGTACACCCCGCTTCCTCTAGTGGTGCTGGTGCTCGTGGTTACATAAGGGTGAGCGGGGTAATGTTGCTGGTAGTGGGCGGAGAGTCTGTGGACCACACCCCCAATGGAGTCCTTTGGGATAAGACTGGCTGCATAGTGACTAGTGGGCGGGACATGAATGGAGGGGGAGGAGCCCTGGACAAGCAGGTGCTCGATGTGGGATGCAGGGGTGGGGTAGGTGTACAGGCTGGGGGTGCTGGTGAACGAGGGGGCCTCCTGGAGACAGTAATGAGAGGAGGCCGGAGGGTATGTATGCTGTCGACGCAGGGACGACGAGCCACCAGATGGTCCTTGTGATGAGGAGACAGTGGTCTGGAAAAAGGAAAAAGAAAATAGGAAATTAAAGCACACGTTCTTTACCATACATTTGGCGGCTTGATTTAACCGATGTGCGAGATTTCATGCTAGGAGACGTGAAGTCGGACACTTTCTGCTTTTCACAGTGTTTGCGTACTTTATCAGCGATGAAGCGGATTAGATGCAATATTTGTCAAACACACAGATAGTTCAGATGTTTTCATGCTAACAGAACGCTTCTTATTCAATACTTTATGTACCGCTTAATACAGTGCCTGTACAAAAATAAAGTTCAACATAAGCCTATTTCAAGGGGGATCTGCATTCATCCATTTTAATTTGATAAACATGACAACATAACGTTAAAAATCAGTTATTGAGCAAGTACATAAAACGGTGTTCAAAACGGTCTCGTAATTCATAATTTGAGCTGGCGGGTCCGATTTCGCAGGAAATGTCAGTTTGAGGCAATTCATCTTTGTGTGCATACATCACGTCCATAAAGACGACCCGGTGTGCTGAGGAAGCAGCTGCATAGAAATACAGTACATCTCGCTGGATGCATACGCATTACATAATTCAGAGAATATTTGTTTTTCCATTTGAATTGTTTCATTTAAAAATTATTTCAAGCTTTCTATAGACATGTTTCACATCTCTGCGAGGTAAGCATACACTGGGTTTCGGTGCTCGTGCTCAGCCAATAGTGAGCCATCTTTCTGCCGTAGAACTAGGAAGCGCTGCACTGTGTGAATATCCCAACAACGTGAATAGCATACGAGAGTGACAAGGAAGAGAAGACATTGTTGAATAAAAGTCGTTATTTTTGTTTGTTTTTTTGTGCACAAAAAGTGTTCTTGTCGCTTCATAACATTAAGGTTGAACCACTGGAGTTACATGGACTATTTTAACAATGTCTTTACTACCTTTATGGGCCTTGGGATCGCTGTGTTGCTGTCTATGTGGGGTCAGAAAGCTCTCAGATTTCATAAATATCTTCATTTGTGTTCCGAAGATGAACGGTCTTACGGGTTTGGAACGACATGAGGGCGAGTAATTAATGACAGAAATTTCATTTTTGGGTGAACAAACCCTTTAAATACAGAAAGAGATCCCCTGTTAAAACAACAAACCTCGAACTGAGGAGAGCCTGCAGTCAAGAAGGGAAAGCGACAGATACTGTGCTAAAACGAGAGTAAATATCGGCATGGCTTTTGAGAGGTGTCGACAACTCTGAGATCTGAAGGGATTGAAGACTGCCGCAGAGATGGCTTATTTCTGCTGAACAGGTTTCAATAGGTAGCTAGATCATTTGCAATGTGTGCAAATCTGATCTGACTGAGCAATCATTAGATATAAACATCAGTAACGATTTAGTTTAAAATGTACAGTGGGGAGAACAAGTATTTGATACACTGCCGATTTTGCAGGTTTGCCCACTTACAAAGCATGTAGAAGTCTGTAATTTTTATCATAGGTACTCTTCAACTGTGAGTGACGGAATCTAAAACAAAAATCCAGAAAATCACATTGTATGATTTTTAAATAATTAATTTGCATTTTATTGCATGACAAGTATTTGATCACCTACCAACCAGTAAGAATTCCAGCTCTCACAGACCTGTTAGTTTTTCTTTAAGAAGCCCTCCTGTTCTCCACTCATTACCTGTATTAACTGCACCTGTTTGAACTCGTTACCTGTATAAAAGACACCTGTCCACACACTCAATCAAACAGACTCCAACCTCTCCACAACGGCCAAGACCAGAGAGCTGTGTAAGGACATCAGGGATAAAATTTTATACCTGCACAAGGCTGGGATGGGCTACAGGACAATAGGCAAGCAGCTTGGTGAGAAGGCAACAACTGTTTGCGCAATTATTAGAAAATGGAAAAAGTTCAAGATGACAGTCAATCTCCCTCGGTCTGGGGCACCATGCAAGATCTCACCTCGTGGGGCATTAATGATCATGATGAAGGTGAGGGATCAGCCCAGAACTACACGGCAGGACCTGGTCAATGACCTGAAGAGAGCTGGGACCACAGTCTCAAAGAAAACCATTAGTTACACACTACGCCGTCATGGATTAAAATCCTGCAGCGCACACAAGGTCCCCCTGCTCAAGCCAGCGCATGTCCAGGCCCGTCTGAAGTTTGCCAATGACCATCTGGATGATCCAGAGGAGGAATGGGAGAAGGTCATGTGGTCTGATGAGACAAAAATAGAGCTTTTTGGTCTAAACTCCACTCGCCGTGTTTGGAGGAAGAAGAAGGATGAGTACAACCCCAAGAACATCATCCCAACCGTGAAGCATGGAGGTGGAAACATCATTCTTTGGGGATGCTTTTCTGCAAAGGGGACAGGACAACTGCACCGTATTGAGGGGAGGATGGATGGGGCCATGTATCGCGAGATCTTGGCCAACAACCTCCCTCAGTAAGAGCATTGAAGATGGGTCGTGGCTGGGTCTTCCAGCATGACAACGACCCAAAACACACAGCCAGGGCAACTAAGGAGTGGCTCCGTAAGAAGCATCTCAAGGTCCTGGAGTGGCCTAGCCAGTCTCCAGACCTGAACCCAATAGAAAATCTTTGGAGGGAGCTGAAAGTCCGTATTGCCAAAATCCCTGCTGCAGTGTGTGCAAACCTGGTCAAGAACTACAGGAAACGTATGATCTCTGTAATTGCAAACAAAGGTTTCTGTACCAAATATTAAGTTCTGCTTTTCTGATGTATGAAATACTTATGTCATGCAATAAAATGCAAATTAATTACTTAAAAATTACAGACTTCTACATGCTTTCTAAGTGGGCAAACCTGCAAAATCGGTACATGGTACATTCATTGTATATAATCACAGCGATGTGACGTCGACGAGTCTCAAGTTAGGCTAAATTTCTAACCGGCATGCACTGCTTGCTGTGTTGAGCATTGACAGACGTGGTTACCTGACTGAGGTTAAGTGGTTGAGATCTGCTGGGCTCCTGTTGGGGGTCAGTGACGCTCTCTCCTGAGCTGCTCAGCTGCCTTGTGGCGGCAGTGGCTCTCTTAGGCTTCATGTAGTAATTCTGAGTAAGACCTAAAACAAACACATCCAATGTAGTTTTTCAAAAAAAGATAAAAGTATTTGTTTAATAAAAATACACCAAATAGCTGCTGACCAACCTACACTGAATAAAAATGTAACCAAAGTTGATACTCACCTACAGCAGGTGGGATTTTGGCTGATATTGAGCTTTCCACAGGCTGCACTTTCACAGATGGCGCCACCACTGCCAGGGATTTGGACAGTCGTGAGGAATGGACCCCCACATGACTGTTCTGGGGCTTGGGAGTTAGAGGACTGGCAGTGGAGGAGTCCGAATCGTGAACAGTTAGACAGCTGATCACATTAGTCCTGTGGCTGGGGCCACAGCTGCCAAATAATAAAAAAAATGCTGATTTTTAAAAATCTATGGAATTTCACAGATGAAAGGAAGAATAAATGAGGCAAAGCAAGCACTACATTCTTACTGGTAACATTTATCACATTTGAAAAAATTAAACTTCAGTGTGATTTACTGAAGTTAGATGAAGCTACTTTGACAATGTCTGAAACCTCCTTTCACAATCAGAGTGTAACTTATTATGTAACGTTAACGTATTAAATGCATACACAACCGTTCAAACGTTTGGAGTTGATAAGATTTTGTAAAGTTTTTTTAAATGAAGCCTCTTCTGCTCACCAAGGCTGCAATTATTTGATCAAAAACACACTAAAACAGTAATATTGTGAATTACAATTTAAAATAACTATTATAATGATATTTATTCCTGTTATGGCAAAGCTGAATAACTCCAGTCTTCAGTGTCACGTGATCCTTCAGAAATCATTCTAATATGCTGATTTGCTGCTCAAGAAACATTCCCAGAAAAGTCAAAATAGTAGCATTTATTTGAAATAAAATATTTTGTAGCATTATAAATGTCTTTAGTCAACTTCCTATCAATTTAATGTGTCCTTGCTGAATAAGAGTATACATTTAGCATAAAACTGGTTGTGTATGTACAGTGGGTATAGAAAAGAATCACCCCCCTTTAAAATAAAGTGAAAAGCAGCCTGAAATGAAGATGGACAGTTTGTTTTATTCAGCTGTATTTACTCAGTGCAACTTTTAACATCCAAGTGAAAGATATAACACCAACATGTCAGAAAAAAAAAAATTAATTAAAAAACAATCACTGAGTTGGAAAAAGTAAATGACTTGTAAACCCAATCAGGTGTAGCTAATCACCTTCTCAATAGCACCATTTGACTTTCAACTGTGGTCATTTTGATTAGATCAGCATGAAAAGAGCTTTTCCTGGAGCATATCAGTCCTTGGTAGTGCAACTGAAGAAAACAATCAACTATGGGTGGCAAGTCATTGTCAAAAGATCTCCGGGATAAAGTTGTGGACAGGCACAAGTCAGGAGATGGATACAAAAAAAATGTCAAAGTCTTTATTAGTGCCTAGAAGCACAGTGAAGTCTATTATTAAGAAGTCGAAGGTATTTGGTACAACACAGACCCTCCCTGGATCAGGACGTCACTCCAAACTGGATGAAAGAGCCAGGAGGAAACTGGTGAGAGACGGTACCAGTTGCAGGAATTTATGACAAAGAGTGGTCATTGTGTGCATGTGACAACAATATCACAAATTCTCCACAAATGTGGCTTGTATGGGAGGGTTGCAAGAAAAAAGCCACTCCTCAAGAAAGGCCACATGCAGTCACGACTGAGCTTTGCCAAAACGCACGTTGAAGATTCTGAAGCCACATGGAAAAAGGTGTTATGGTCAGATGAGACTAAAATTGAATTATTTGGCCTCAACGCCAAAATGATATGTCTGGCGGAAATCCAATACAGCTCACCATCCAAATAACACCATTCCTACAGTAAAGCATGGAGGTGGTAAAATCGGGGTTGTTTCTCTGCAGCAGGGACTGGAGCACTTGTCAGGATAAAAAGGAAAAATGGATGGAGCAAAATACAGTCAAATTCTTGAGGAAAATTTGCTGCCCTCTGCCAGAAAGTTGTCAATGGGAATAAGGTTTACCTTCCAACATTACAATGACCCAAAGCACACAGCAAAACTGACCACACAGTGGTTGAAGGAGAAAAAGGTAAATGTCCTTGCATGGCCTAGTCAGAGCCCAGACAAACCCCATTGAAAATCTGTGGAATGACTTGAAGACTGCAGTCCACAAACAGTCACCATCAAATTTAACTGAACTTGAGCAGTTCTGCAAAGAAGAGTGGTCAGATATTGCAAAGTCTAGATGTGCAAAGTGAGTAGAGACATATCCCAACAGACTAAAGGCTGTAATTAAAGCAAAAGGTGGTTCAACAAAATACTGACACAAGGGGGTGATCATTTTTCCAACTCAGTGATTGTTTTTTTATTTCTATTTTTTTCTGACATGTTGGTGTTATATCTTTCACTTGGATGTTATAAGTTGCACTGAGTAAATACTGCTGGATAAAACAAAAACTGTGTCTGTCTTCATTTCAGGCTGCAAAGCAACAAAATGTGTAAATGTAAAAAAAATTTAAAAGGGGGGGTGATTCTTTTCTATACCCACTGTATATTACCAGGTAGTGACCTCACCTAGCGGGGTGGAACTTCCTTTCGTCCTCATCGTCAGAGTCACTGTGTATGGTGATGACACTGACAGCAGGACTTGGGGTGTCAGAGATGATGATGGGCTGAGTGAGAATAGCACTGTACGACTGAGAGCCCACCAGAGCACTGCTGTGAATACAGAAACGGTCAGATGGTAAATTAAAGGATCTCCCCACATACAGTGGACACTTACACTAATGCGAGGATGTACATTAAGCATGGTTTATCAAATCATGCGTTTCTTTCTTCTAAATATAGCTTTACAAGCAATAGGAGTTCAAAATGACAACAAAAATTACTGTTAAATGTCACTGTTTAAACTACCAAATATACCATTGAAATATCTGAGTGTAAAAAGTAAATGGCACAATACCTGCTGCCAGTGTCACAACAGATCCTGCTCCTCTTGTTCTGTGACCGCGTGACCGTAGAGGTTCCTCGACTGAGGGATTGAGTGGAATTGAGGCCGCCAAGGATGTGTGGGTTCTGCTGGACAACACCATTGTGCTGACCACTCTGAGACGCCCTGCAGTACACAACCAACCAATCAGTATTAACCCTTTCACATGTATGCTTTATAAATTCTAGCTGGGCCCCCAGCGTGAGTTTAAGTAGACGTTATTTTAGAATGCATCGCCTTACTTACATGGCGACGCGTCATGTGACAGCGCAGCCACTATAGCAGGGGTGTCCAAAGTCCGGCCCGCGGATTAATTTAAAACGGCCTACAGCTTGTCTATTAACATATATTATATGTGGCCCGCCACGCATAATTTACAAATCGTGTAGTTTCACAATGTCAACACAAGGAGGCAGTACTAGATTTTAGGCCAGGGAAACAAACGCGCCAAAAGTGGAACACAGCGCTACTTGTGTGCAGCGCAACTCGCGAACTCTGAGTCTGAACAAATGTGTTTACTTGCTGAGTGTCTCGATCACACGACCACTAAACAGCCAGAAGTGTTCGAGTTCGGCGTAGAGGAATCTGGTAAAATCTCTCTGTGATTTAATTTAGTTTAAAGCCAGTTGAAACAGCGCCAACTTAACACTACTAACGTGCAAATCAGGAGAAACATTGAGCCGATCCAGTTAGAATACTTTTCAACCAGCAATTCACCAACATTTATCATGGATTTACTGTGGTAACACGAACTGTAATGGTATTTTGTCAGAAATGTAGGTTAATCTCATTTCATTTAATTTTTAATGTAGACATGTATTAAATGAGTAATAAAGGTCAAATTACAGACAATTTTGTATCATAAACTTGCAGTTTTGTGTATTTATGTATATTAAATGTGTTTATAGACTACCATAAAGCCATTCTAGATATAGAAACAATATTTTTTACCATGTAGTGAGGTGCCATGCGTGGTTTTACCTGTGGTGATCTAAAATAGAGTACCTGTTAATTTAAATAAGAATAGAGTTCTAACTCAGTAATAATATTTAAATTTAACCCTTTAACAACGAGGTTAAGAGTTTTACAGATATTGTTTGTGTATTAAATTTACATGTGTCGCTACTCTACTGTCAGCTCAAGCTTTTGTCAAATCTGTCACGTTTCCAAGAAACAAAACGTGAGATATATATATATATATATATATATATATATATATATATATATATATATGGAACCGGCCCCCAGGTGTCCACAACATCGAATCTGGCCCCCTTTTAAAAAAGTTTGCACATCCCTGCACTATAGCACTGTATGACTGATGTATCGCTTTTATTTCCTTTTTCCTTTATTCAAAATATCCACAAACCTGTCAACCATGTCAAGAACTATCTGATATCACAATTCTCAAAAATACGTTTTGTCATTTAAACACCTTTATAATGATCTTATTAGTCAATCTATAGCGTGTGTTGCCATGTTAGTTTGCGCCGCAATTCAGATAATCGGATGTGTTGGATTTACAACACGTAAATTCATTCACTGCTCCCGAAATACATGAAAGTGGCCGTTGAACTGGGAGAAGAATAGAGTAAACGTTCTGAAAATGTTAATTTCTGCAGTATATTTAAAAATAAAATTTTTTTTGAATGAATGATTCAATGACCCAAAGATTTCTCTTGTTTCCTTGCTGTATGAATCAGTGTTTTTGAGCAAATCTCATCAATGAATAATTCAGACAAATACAAAAACCTACTGGTGTAACAACGTAATTGATACAATCTTTATTTGAAGCGTCATTTTGACCGCTAAAGTAGACATCAGGGTCTTTATCCAAACTATAAACTTTTATGCCGAGTACTTCTGTGATAATTTGAATTAATCCTAACAGAAATATGTGGTTGAAAACCCTATACATGACAACAGCTCTCTCTGGCTAATGTAAATTTAAATGTTCGCTGTGATCGTACTTGTCCATAGTTTAATAGACATAGCCGAATCGTTGTCATTTAGGAATAAGATCGCGTGGGTTTTTGAATTGAGATTGCAATCTTTTAACGTTTAATTGTGCAGCTCTACCTCCAGCTTGATGTTTGCTGTGTAGAGTTCTCGGACAGTAGGGCCTCCAGAGGTGATTCGGTCACTACGGGCTGGTGGCTGGAGTTGTGGATGGTCATGCCAGGCACCTGCTGCCATGCAGAGGGTATGAGGATCTGCTGGGTACCCGCTGGCCAGGTCTGCTGGAGGATCACAAAATATCCTCTTTAGTAACACTGGCACTTAAAAATATGCTTAAACAAGTCAGAGCGTACCACAAATTTTCAATCAAATTTAAAAACAAGTTTCACTGGCAAATGAATAAAGGATAAAAACAGCTATGACCAAGCCTACACCACACAATGAGTGACATAGATGCATATGTGGCCATTTAAATCTGTATACATCATTTGTGCCATGCTAGAATGGTGAAGAACCTCATCTAACATGCTGATGAAACACGCAGTGTGACATCACTGCACACAGTAACACCCCAATAAATAAAATGAATGAAATAATCCATCAAATGCACAAATTCTGCAATTCTCTCCCAGAGACAGCTTTAGATGTAGCACAGCCATTTCATATGATTTTAAAAGCCAAGACAAGCACAGCATGCAACAATCATACACAAGGGTTAAAAATTAAGATGGGGGTGAAAGAGTAGTCCGGCAACCTGTTGGGAAGAATCATGGCTGTTAAATAGTCAGAAAACAATGAGTGTTTCCACAGCGCAAAACTGGTCAAAAGATCTGCCATGCTGGTACGGGCAGCACTAGAGTACCTGCGGACAGACATGGCTATGAGAGGGAGAGGAACATGGCTGCAAATGTTTTTGAGCTGTAGACAAGGTCAGTCTCCTCCCCTGAGAGAAGAGGGCCAAACAGACAGTGGGGCTGGGGAAGGAGGGGTGGGAGGTCAGAGAAGGGATATATATATATAAAAAAAATAAAATAAAAAAAAACATTTCACACAACAAGAAGCTGCAAGCAAAGCACAGAAGAGTCAGCACATGCCTCCCATGCCTGTAGCAGACCTGCAGTGAGAAAGAATGATGCGGGAGGGACCGAGAGGGAAGAGAAAGGGAGAATGATCAGAAAGAAAGATTAGAAACACAGAAAAGAATTAGAGTAATGATTAGAAAGAAATAACAGTTTAGAAATGAATGCAGACATCAGGAGAAGAAGAAAAAAAGTGCAATCAGAAAGACAAGGAAAAAAATAAGAAAAAGATCAGAAAAAAAAAATGGGGGGATATCAAAGATCGATCAGGGGAAAAAACGGGTAAGAAAAGATCAACAAGAGATCACAGAGGGTTCCAGAATGATTAAAGAGAGATCAGAAAAAAGATCAAAGAAAGACTGGAAAACAGAGATTAGAAAGAAGATCAACAAGAGATCACAGAGGCTCCAGAATGATCAAAGAGAGATCAGAAAAAGGGGAGAGAAAAAAAGGTATCAGTAACGATGAAAGAAAGAAAGGTAAGATCAAAGTGTTCGGAAAGTAATACAGAGAGACCAGAAAGAAAGGAGGATTTTGGAAAGAGGGGCAATGAGAAGTGATGTTAGTGGTAGAGCGCTGGGTGGGTCTCTCTTTACCAGCACTGTGGCTGTCTGCTCCAGTAGGGCAGGCCTTCCTGCCCCACAGCCCAGTGCCAGGGGCAGCGGGTACTGGGATGCCACTCCCGCTGTGTGGGGGTGCAGTGTGGCCACCATCAGAGGCGTACAGGAGCCCTACGGAGGAGGGGCACCATGGAGGAAAAGGGGCAAAAAGCATGGAAAGATTAGACAAAAGGTCAGACTCAGGTCAAGGGTACAAGGCTGTGATCTCACGTGCCATTTACCGGCACTTGCCAGTAGCGGATCAGGTGTCCATGCAGACTTTAAGAACGGATGTTTCCTCTCCAACTCTGGATTCATTTGCAGTTCATCAGATTGCAGTGATGAGTTAGATATTATGCCAGAGTTAGATATTATACACAGAGAGATTGAGAGATCAGCTGCATGTCTTACCTGTGTCAGCATGCTGGGTTGAATCTGAAGGGGTTGCGTGGACTGGTTCTGCTGGACAACAGGAACACCATTCTCCATCCTGACAGGATAGCTAGAGGTTTTGTTAGAAGATGGAAGCCCTTTGGGAAAAATAAAAGCATCTTAATTTATGGGACCATTTCAGCAATTAAAAAAATACCCAATAATACCCAAAAAAAAAAAAAAAAAAATTTAATTGTTTGCTTCATTTTAATTCCACAATGTGACGTCTCTGAGACAGGATATTTAACGAGAAAAAAATGAAATAATGCTTTAGCTAGAACTAATGGACTGCGTTCAAAAACTGAAAAATGCTGTCTCTGCAGGCAGCATACGGAGGAAGGCAACAAAGCATGTCCAAATCCAATGATTGTGTCACATCCTGTCTAATGAGATGTTTCATAGATGTATCCTTCACTGCCTATGCTATCCCACAATTCTGCATGTTAAATTCTGATAGTGGAGCTAAAATATAATGATGCCATCATTTGGTGGTCAGTTTGTGTTTTTTCTATGACTCGTTTAACTTTTGAATCTATTTAGAGCGAGAAAGTAGTATTGCAGTATTAAATATTCGCTCTGTTACCACCAACTCCCATTTCGTTGAAGATCATTTAACCGTTATGCTGTCTCAGAAGTCTGTCTGAAAACAGTTTCAGGAGGTACCGTCGTACGCAAACGCTGCCTGTAAAGTCATTGCCTGATAGGGCGGCCAGGCAACAAGTCAGCTGCCTAAGCTTTCCATAGAATCTGGCCTAGAAATCCATAATGCACCATGCTCCAACTCACCTTGAATAGTGGTGGGGGGACAGACAATGAGGGTTTGCTGGAAAGGTTCAGTCTGAGCACACAGCTGTGTGGGGCGGGTCTGCATGGGGATGCTGGGTTGGGCCAGGCCTGGGATGTTTATGGTAGCCTGCTGGTAAAGGGCTGGCTGGTAGTTGAGGAGAGGAACGGCTCCAGCAGCAGATGGAACCTGGCTGTGCTGATTAAGCTGACTACTGAAGGTCACAGTCAGGTTTCCTGCAGTTCCAGGAACAGCGTTAGCAGCAAACAGGGCCTTTCCACTGTCAAAGCTACTGTTCCTTCTCTTGCAGATATCCATGTTCTGGAAGCACGACTTCACACTACAAAAATCAAATGACAACCAATTTAAAAACACATCTCTCTCAAAATGAACAAAAGCTAGAATTCTATGTCTTCTTCAAAAGGACATACTGAGAGCTGTGTGGGAAGTTTAGCAAGTGGCTCATGGTCACAAACGGATGTGCCAGGGTCTTTGTGGGTGTGATTCTTTTATCAGCGTCCAGTCTCAGCATCCTTTTCAGCAGGTCAATCAACTCCCGTCGGTCCGCCTTCTCCGCCAACATGTCCGTCCCTTCTAAATGAGTAGGCAGATTGACCTGGAAACCGATCAATAAATTTAGTATTAGAGATTTAGTATTAGATGTCTAGTATTGACGCATTCCATCCTAGACATGTATTTCTAATTACCTGCATCATGTCATCTAAACAATTGAAGATGTATTTTCTCGCTTCTTTGGACTTTATGCCCATTTCAGCCTCATGTTCAGATGGGGTCTAGAAAAATACACAAGTGTCAGCCTAGTTAAATATTCACCAAAGAGTAACTGTTGTGTCATTCAGCATTAGTTTTGTTTTAACCCCCCCCAAAAAACGAGTACTGACTTTTAATCTCCACAGTGGATAGCTGGAGTCTGGTCCTCTGTTGAAGAAGCGGCTTGTCTTTGTGCCAGCACTCAAGAGATACTCTGGAGGCAATCCCTGTGTCTGAGAAATGTACCGAATCTGAAGAGGGAAAAAGAAAAGGTCAAGTCAAAGACTAAGGAAGATTTCAACATAAAGGACCCAGAAACCGATCAAAGCAAGCCATATTGAAAAACATCTCAATTCTCTAATTGCAATACAAGGCGCGTATGAAAACCTGACGCACGTATGAATTCCCCTCCCCCTTCACATCTGTCACAATCATTTTAATAAGTTTTAATAGTTTTAATAAACCATACATGTAGAGTTCTTGCTAGAACCAGGAAGTATGACCATATTATAGCCCGGTTTGGTCAACACTGCATTAGCTCCCTATTTAAAATTTAAAAATCTTACTAATTACTTACAAAGCACTAAATGGTTTAGCTCCCCAGTACTTGAGCAAGCTCTTAACACATTGTCCTTCATATCTATTGCAATCTCAAAATTCTGGCCAGTTGAGAATACCTAGAACATCAAAATCAACTGTAGGCGGTAGATCCTTTTTCCTATTTAGCACCTAACCTCTGGAACAGTCTTCATAGCACTGTTCAGGAAGCAGACACACACTGTCAGTTTAAATCTATACTAAAAAAAACAAAAAAAACATCCCTTTAACCTGCCATAACACATTATCACATTTCAATTGTTCAAATCAGTTAAATGACTGTTAGGCTGCATTAACTAGGTCAGCCAGAACCGGGAACACTTCCAATAACACCTGATGTACTCGTTACATCATAAGAAGAATGGCATCTGTGCTAATATTAGTCTGTCTGTCTCATCCTCATCCTGATTTCCGAGGTTACCGTAGTCAGCCGGATCCGGTCCATATCCAGATCAGATGGTGGACCTGCACTTACACACGACCACAATGCAGCCCTGAATGTCAGCAGAGGCCATGTTCTACTAGACAATCCCTTGTGAAGACCTCGTTGACACGAGCCATCGGCACTGATCCTCAGCAAAGACCACAAGAACCTCCGCACAGACCCTATGGCCAGCTTTGGCTCCATACTGGCGTGATGAATTGATCTTCAAGCAAAAAGAACTGGATGAATATTTGAATGCTACCGATCCTGATCTGAATTGTGACTTGTGATGCAGCCTGAAACAATCACAGCGTGTTCATTCATTGGCCAGAGGAGAATTGGCCCCCCGACTGAGCCTGGTTTCTCCCAAAGTTTTTTCTCTCCTTTCTGTCACCTAATGGAGTTTGGGTGCCTTGCCACTGTCGCCTCTGGCTTGCTTAGCTGGGGATTCTTAATATTGTCTAAACACTGTTGTATGAGAACTGAACTGAGCTGGACAATGGCATCACTGTTTTCTGCAGAATTGCTTTATAGATTAAATTAATTAATTTATGTTCCAAATGAATTAATTTACTTCCAAACACAAATTAAGATTTTTTTATGAAACCTGAGAGATTTCTGTCCCTCCATTTAAAGTCCATTCCTCTAAAACCTAAAAGATCCCAAAAAATGTCAAAGGCATCATAAAAATAAGTCTAATCCAAATCTTCAGAAGACACATGATAGCTTTATACATGATGAACAGATTTACAACGACACATACTATAGTAAACACGGACGTTCAAATGCTTGCGTGATGACCAGAAATAACATGAGAGTGAGCAAATGCAGAATTTAAATATTTGGATGAACTAACCATTTACAGTTTGGGAATATTCATTTTGACACGCTTTCTTGCGATTAGAACTATGATTGATTGCATTAAAACGCTGTTCCAGCACATGCGTTTCAGATGATCAGTGACATTACTACATTAAACTACTATATTTAATGTTGAATATAATGTATAATGCAATGGGGGAATATTTATGGGTCCTGATAATAATAATAATAATAATAATAATAATAATAATAATAAAAGCTGCAAGCAGCGATGAAAGGGCCCTTGCACACGGGAGCACCGCCACCCGGTGGCCTCAGGAAAACAGCGAATAGTGGGCGACATGCATTTAAGCCGGTAAATATAGGAGAAATATGGCAAAGCCACTACAATGTGCCACATTTCCTGCTGCCAGCAGGTGGCGCTTTGACTAACCGAATATTGGCATGTAGATGTCTTCAGGTCAGGACTATTATCAAACATATGAAGTTTGGGGCACATCAGACATTGTATGCCTGAGTTACAACAACTTCCTGTTTCGTGGCGTAAATCGCATACATTAGCACTTAGCCACGTGTTGTATGATTTAATGTGTTTCTAGCATGTTTGGTACTTCATGGCATATTTAAATGAGTTTCTGGGAGTGAATTGTAGTGTAAAGCATGCCATTTCCTGTTTCCAGCAGGTGGCGCTATGACTAACTGAATATTGGCATGTAGATGTCTTCAGGACAGGACTCTTATCAAACATGTGAAGTTTGGGGCAGATCAGACATTGTATGCCTGACTTACAACAGCTTCCTGTGTCATGGCGAAACATCAGATTTTGTCAGGCCGCGACGGACACGCCCTTCAACGAAAACTCAAGATCTTCACAATTTAACATCACCAAGACCTTAAGATTAGACTGACCTAATATGATGTTGTTCTGGTTAAATTTCAATGAGGAGTTAATCACAGTGTAAAGCATGACATTTCCTGTTGCCTGCAGGTGGCGCTATGACTGTAACTGAATATTGGCGTGTAGATGTGTTCAGGTCCGGACTCTAATAAAACGTGAAGTTTGGGGCAGATCGGACATTGTATATCCGAGTTACAACAACTTCCTGTTTCATGGCGAAACATCAAACTTTGTGAGGCCGCCACGGACACGCCCTCCAGGGAAAACTCAAGATCTTCGCAATTTAACGTCGCAAAGGCTTTTAGATTAGACTGTGCAAATATGATAATGATCTGATTAAATCTCTAGGAGGAGTTCGTTAAAGTACAACGTCTGGAAAGTACAAAATTTGCAACAATTTTGCAAAGAATATTAAAAATATCTGACTTCCTGTTGGTTTTCAGATTTCGTACCAGGAGACTTTTTTGTAGGTATTGGGCTGTTACATGTGTCTCCGGAATTTCATACCTGTACGTGAAACGTAGCGGGAGGGGCACTTCGTTTAAATTTTGTAGGTGGCGCTATCGAGTCATTTTGCCACACCTAATTCTGAAACCCATAACAGACGAAAATTTTCGCCACTTCTGACGCATGTGCAAAGTTTCGTGAGTTAAAAAAGCCATCAAAAAAGCGATTCATTTGGGAGAATAATAATAATAATAATAAATAATAAACGGAGCAATTCCAATAGGGTCCTCACACCATCGGTGCTCGGGCCCTAATAATAATAATAATAATAATAATAATATTATTATTATAAAAATAATAAAGTAGGCCCAATAATAAAAAAACAACTTTATTTTGGCTTAAAATATCACGATAGTATCGTATCTTGAGTTCAGCATCGTGATTTGTATCGAATTGACATGAGTGTATCGTTACACCCCAATCCAATATACAAATAAGATTTCTCCGTCCTCATTTTATTTCCTTGCATAGTTCCCTCGCATCCTAAGGGGGGTGGAGCTGAGACGCGAGGAAAGGAAACAAAAATACACAAATAAGAAATGAGAAGCACCCATAGAAATAATGCCCAATGACATTTGCACATTGTCTGCATTGTTATTGCAATTGATTATTTTTACGATGCCTTTATGACCTTTTTTGGATCTTTTAAGTTTTAGAGGAATGGACTTTAAATTGAGGGAAATCTCTCAGGTTTCATAAAAAAAAATCTTCATTTGTGTTTGGAAGTTGAACAAAAATCTTATAGGTTTGAAATGCCATGAGAGTGAGTACATGACAATTTACATTTTTGTGTGAATTATCCCTTATAAATACAGTAAGCTGAGTCTTGGATAAAACTAACTCTATATCTTGAATCATATTGTTTACATCACCAATACACCACTGATACAAAACTCCAAAGTGTAGAAAAGATGCAGTTGTATAGCTACTTCATATGAAAATTAAAGGAACACTCCACTTTTTTTGAAAATAGGCTCATTTTCCAACTCCCCTAGAGTTAAACAAATCCATTCGAATCCATTCAGACGATCTCCGGATCTGGCGGTAGGACTTTTAGCATAGCTTAGCATAGATCATTGAATCTGATTAGACCGTTAGCATCTCGCTCAAAAAAAATGTCCAAAGAGTTTTAAAATTTTTCCTATTTAAAACTTGACTCTTCTGTAGTTACATCGTGTACTAAGACCGACGGAAAATGAAAAGTTGCGATTTTCTAGACCGATATGGCTAGGAACTATACTCTCATTCCTGCGTAATAATCAAGGAACTTTGCTGCCGTACCATGGGTGCAGCGGCGCAATATTACGCAGTGCCTGAAAATAGGCTAACTTCCGTCAACATAACCAACGTGACAACCTGCTTGCACAGGCAGCGTAAACTCACGTAAACTCACAATAACAACATTTTGAGTTTACAAAAAACGGAAGACGACCCCAGTTTTGATTGATGCATTACTCTTATCTGTATGACCAAAAATGACAGTATTTTAAGTTGCTGTTATCACGAAAAAATGCAAAATGCAAGTGATCATGCCGGTGCCACCATGTCATGCAGTAAGCATGTTATACTTTAGCTTCCACACTCCGCACAAACACTTGGATAAGCGACTAATAATAGTGCAAATGATAAGCCATATTTAAGGTCGAGGGATGATAGGCGAACATTTGGATTTCCCGCCTGACATGCTGTAATTACCACAATGAATTACCTCCGTCAACAATCTGTCCCTCACAGCCTGCGTGACTTCGCCACTTCCTGTGGAGGTTTTTTTTTTCCTGCAACTAACAGACTAAGAAAATTTTGGTCGACTAAGCCTATTCTCGCCGACTAATGTTTAGTCGACTATTAGGTGGCAGCCCTAGATGAGGATTATTTTTCCCCCCTAATAATAACAACAGTATAATATTATATGTGACCTGGTCATATTCTGAAGCTCCTGGATACAGTGGCCAGCCCAGAAAAAGCTCTGCAATCACACAGCCCAGCGACCACATGTCAATGGCTTCACAGAATGGCAGACCCAGGATGATCTCGGGGGCTCTGAGAATAGAAAGTCGAAAAAAATACTTGAACCATTTCATTTACAATCTATGCATATAGGCTGTATTTCTTTTATCAATCATTTAGGATTCCATCGGGTAATCTCTACTACAGGCATGCGTTGTCGTTAAACATTTACAGATTACAGATAATCCCTCCTCACCTGTAGTAACGAGACTGGAGGTAAGTCGAGCAGACGGCTTTGGAGACGTGACTGGCTGATCCAAAGTCGATAACCTTTACCCTGTAGGGCTGTCTGATGGGGTCCACCAGCATGATGTTCTCAGGCTTCAGATCAGCGTGGATGAGACCCAGGCTCTTCAGCTTCATCAGGGCCGTGGCCACCTGCTGCAGGATGGGGCGGATGTGCCTCAGAGGCAGTGGGCTGAATTTACTGTGCTTCAGGAAGTCGTAAAGGTTCTGCTCCAGCATTTCAAACACCAAGCATGTGTGGCCCTTGTGCTGGAAACACTCATAGGAGCGCACAAAGTTGAACTCGTCAGCGTTCTCCGCACTGAGCCGGTTCAAAATGCTCACCTAGAAGAGGATTGATAACGATTAAGTGTCCACAATTAAGAAAAGGGGAAAACAATTTCTTAATTTAGATTAAAACATGTGGAAGTTTCTTAGAAATGTCTTAGAAATGAAAAATCAACACTACTGCATCTCTCAGACACACAGTGAGCTGTGTGTAAAGCAGCGTTTCTCAATAGCGGTGCTTTCCCCTAGGGGGCGTTCGGAAAACATTGAGGGGGGGCATTTGTTTAAGGCGAGTTTACATCAGATTTACAAGATTCTTTGAAAAAAAAAAAAAAACCTGCAACGTTCTGTAACACCGGCACGTCCTTGGACATTTTAAAGTGAACGTTCTAAATGCATTTGTCCTGTTGTCAGTAGCGCAAGTGCGCGGATTGGATCGAGTGAGTCAGAAATAGGAAGTAGCATCCGTTTACTGCCGGTGACTTGCACGTCCAGTGCAGTGTAGACAGAATCACAGATTATAATGTGTTCTATGTGCTTTTGACGCAACCTGTCGCACCGTTTGCAAAGGCTAAATAAATTAGTTAATTTGACACAAATGCAGTCACCACTGCAAGCCAGCAGTGCACTGCAATACAGTGGCGGCTCCAGGATTTTTTTTCTTGGGGGTGCTTAACAGGTCAAAGGAGGTGCTAAGAAAATGTAAGTGCATTAAATTCATAAATTCATTTTATTACATTTTCAGTTTTACCTTAAATCATTTACAAGGTCACATTGTAAAGTGTGCACGTTATTAATTTCGCTGAACATCTTTATTAACTTATTAGCTCTCTGAATCAATTTATTGAAACCTGTCAACTAGACAGTCCCATAGACAGACATATAGGCTTCTATGTATTTATTATGTCTATACAGTCCCACCTACCGGCCGGAACAGATAAAGAGGGCTTTAAAACTGTAATGAGCGAATGCTTTATAAACACGCCACGGGAAACTGAAAAGGCATGATTAGAAAGAAAATGATTAGGAAATCCTATTTGGCTGTGCCGGTGCTATGAAAATCTGTCGGGGCTATAGCCACAGCAAGCCTTTTGCTCGCGATTAGAATCAATGAAGCTGCCATAATGTGATATCTACACTGCCACCACCCTCGTTCATAGTACGAGAAGATTGACAGAAAGACCACAGCAGCAGTAAAATGTGTCTAATGCTATGAGAGGGAGGAAGGACACTTGTGATACCAGTTTTGCCCTTTTGAAATCAAACTGTCTTTCGTTATTGTGTAGGCTATAATATAATATACTGTAAGTATCTGTTAATGGCAAATTTATGCATCTTCCTAAATCAACAATATAAATATGATTCAGCACAATTACATTTACAACAAAAAAAAAAGGAGCGTAATGTATAGTCACCTTTGACTTTCTCACTAGGCTGTTGGTAAGGTTGTTCTTTGTAAAATTGCTTAAAACAATATGTATTGTAAAAACAAATACATTGAATTGAGTGTGCAAACAGTTTTAGTCCTCTGCTGGTTCTAACCCACTACAGAAACACAGATACTACCGTAACATACCTCGATCTGTCCTTGACGTGCATATGATGGATGGTTCTTCAGGATTTTGATGGCCACAATCTCATTAGTTCCTCTTTTCCAGCACTTGGCCACCTGCCCAAATGTGCCCCGACCGAGAAACTCAAGAACTTCATAACTGTTGGAGACGGAGCAGAGGATCTCGTGTTGGACCAGCTGGTAGTCCCCTTCCCCATTGGAGCTGCTGCTTTTGGTGGTGGGGGCTGAGTGGGGGATGGACTGGGCGGTGGTTCCTGCTCCTCCCGTACGTGCAGAGAAGGCAGGAGCTGAAAGCTCCTCCAGAATCTGAACGCTGCCGCTCCCACTTCCGCCTCCTCCGGAACTCTCCACTTCCTCATTCTTCCTCTTCACACCGTACCTGTGCCCGCGAGAAGAGTGGGATTCCGAGTGGTGGGTGTTGTGGGAGGTCCTGCGACTGGACCCACGCGGGAGGCTCCCGGTGCTGTCTGCAGCACGGACCACAACCTGACCCCGGGACGCTGGGGGGAAGACCAGGCCGGAGGTGCCGAAAGGGAGGCCCGCTGCGGGGTTGAAGCTGTACTGGCCCACAGAACTATAGGCTTCATTGGAAGCATCCCAAGCACAGCTCTCCACCTTCATTTTTTTCACCCTGCAGAAGGCACTGGAAGACACAGATGGAGGGGAGAAAACCTGCAGCTGTGAAGCCATGCCTGTGAATATTGGATAAATAAGATTTGGCATTGTTGAAAACAGAAAGAACAAAAAAAAAGCACTTTTAAATAGCAACACTGATATCAACACAGATGAACCGTCACAAACAAAACTTGTGACAGAAATATATTACTATTGTATAGTACGATGCACTATTGCAGGGGTTTTTATACTGGGGTCCAGGGACCCCCAGGGGTCCTCCAGAAGGTTCTAAGGGGTCCCCAGAAAATTTCAGAGAATAAAAAGACAAAGCAAAAATGGATAAAGTCTACTGAACATTCTAACAGTTTCATTTCTAAATGTTTCTCTCTCTCCTTTCTTGCCGTATACATACTGTCCAGAATTGTATGTTTGCTTTCTAGTGAGTTTCTCACTATAGTCCCCTTTATCTCGCTCACTGGGGTTGTAAGGCAGTATGCTTAACGCAGTACGTAAGCTGCATACATACATTAATTGTGAAAGTTGCTTCTACAAATAATTTAATTAAATGTTCTTCTTCAGGTTTATACATCCAATATTAAGTATAGCCAATTTAAGTTTGGAAACAATATGTTGTATTTATAATATCACACTTACTATTTATCTAACATTTTAAATGTTTTTTTGCATACATAAAAATATATAGATGGATTTTAGGAAGGGGGTCCCTCATAAAAGGTTCATCATATTTGGGGGTCCTTGGCATCACAAAGTTTAAAAACCCCTGCACTATTGTATTACTATCATACAGTATTATGTATGTATTAATGTAATACTACTAGTAATAATAATAATAAAAATTATTTTAACAGTAAACCTCTGTTGTGCACCACTTTGTTTTCCAAAAAATGGAAGGGTTTATTTAAATTTCATTTGATTAAAAATAAATTAATGTTTTATGCCTTCATTTGATTACCAGAAAAACTAAAATACACAACACAGAATTTGTGTTAAAAAAAAACAATGCATAGGGCCCTATTATTGTAAACAAATCAATAGTTTGTGTTTATTTCATGTTGTTTGAAATGTGAAATGGAAATCCAAATGTGTTTATTTGTACTTATTTTATTACTGTCTTTTTACTTTTTTTTAATGAAAATAAAATTTTGCATTGCAGAAATCAATTATAGTTCTTTGAAAGAAAATCGGAATCAGCAAAAATCGATATCAGCAGGTCACACTTACCAAAAAATTCGGAAATCTGCCAAGAAAATTGCAATCGGTGCATCTCTAACCAAAACGCATCTTAAAACCAGGTGTAAACAGGGCCTATCATTCACCTGAATGAATGAATGAATAATGAATGAATGAATGAATGAATAATGAATGAATGAATGAATGAATGAATAATGAATAGAGACCTCAGAATGGTATCAAAATGATTTACAGCTCCATCTAGTGAAATGTCAATACCATTTAGATAGAAAATCTTACAGTGATGATTAGGGTTGCCAAACTTACCAGTACTTCGGTACTGAAAATTACTAATAAAGTGTAAACATGATGTAAACAAGAGATTTATTGTGCAGTGTTCTGTTTGTTCTAACCTCGTCTGCCACTTTAAAAGCTCAAGCTCTTTGAAACAGGATGGATTCTGGATGGCGGTCAATGTTTTTATCGTTCATCAGCTGGAAAAAATCATTCTGAACGGGATTCCAACTATATCGTTTCTCTGTGCCATTATAGTGGTGTACTCTACTTTTCTTTTATATTTAGAATAATTTTTAGAACTATATCTTTGTCATATTTATCATCCTTGGTGTCAACAGGCATTAAGACTTAATGCACAGACCTGCCACTTGTTCGATGTAATGTGTTTCTGTGCTTCCTTTCAAATTTTTCACTTGATCTTTTTATAAACAATGTTTACTTATAAACATTTGAAGGCTACATGTTGTTTATATGTATTATTTGCTTATCATCATCATTACTAAACTCATTTACTTTAATACTCTTATTTTCAAAGAGGTAAATAAGATGGTTAAAAGAAGAAAAAAAAAAAAAAAAAGTTTTTGCTATGGTACCGAAATTGGTACAGAGAACAGTTACATTTTACTGGTATTGGTACCGACTACTGGAATTTTGGTATCCGACAACCCTAGCAATGATCCAATATCCATATTTATTCATATACATTATATCCATATTAAATTCAGTAGTCATATTTTGTTTTGCTTTTTCTGGTGTTGATTCTAAAAATTGCAAACAATTTCTTTATAATTCGTGACAGAGCAGGCATACAAAATATTATGCAGAAATTACTATAAAAGAGTCTGTGATGTTAATCTTTTAGATTTCATAAATATATGATATGACAACTGGTAGGGACACGTGAAACCTTAAATGTGTAGGATTTCCTTTATGAATCTTTCTGTAAAGATTTAAGATACAGTAGTAATATTTTTTGTTTTTCTCAAGTTTAATGTGTATTTTTATTCAGTACCAACTACCAAGCTATTGTCTCAAAGCAAGTAGCTTTGGGGGTAGTTAAATAATGTAATAAATAATAAAAGAGAAAAATCTGTAACAATAGCTAAATTATTTTATAGAGATGTTGCTTCTTAAACTAGGGAGATAAATTGTGAGGCATGTTTCATCCCATATCTGTGTAATACCTACACCCAGGGGGTTCAACGAGATATAATAATAATAAAAAAATATTATTATTAAATTTTTTAGAATTTTTTTTTTAAACCAGTCTGGACTGAGGGTCTCTTTTTCTGTCTGAAATCCGCTGATTCACACAAGCACATTTACACTGAGCAAAGTAGGCATAGGAGCGCATCTAAACATTTATATCAAATAAAAACATCAAAACAGAACCGAAATATCGAAGATTACCCACGACCTACACGGTTGCAAGTCGTAAATTGTTTTTTAATCGAGTTTTACAGTGATACCAAACCGCTGTATGTTTACAACCACCAAACGACTCCACCCTTTTCGAGAAAACTGCGCTATTGTCACGAAGCAAAAAAATAAATAAACACAAAATTAACTCAAAAGCACTGAGTTTGTTCCTTGATATGTTAACATTAATATCGCAGTCGTTGAATTTAGTGACATTGTTGCCGATATCCTCGAATCTGCTGACGTTATAAGTTCACTAACGTTACATTTTACCATATGTCGGCTGATAAGCAACCAATCGTTAAAGTTAGTGATACAATATAACATATTAAATGCAAAACTAAAATTAAAGCACCACAATAAATGGGGGAAAAAAACCATTAGGAAAATAACCAGAGCTCAGCAAATCCAATCCCCTTGACAAAAGCACGTTCAAACGCATTATATGTCAACATTAGTGTCATTAAAGACACTCTGTGGATATATATATTATAGATGCTTATTGCTATATTAATACCTGAGCGTGTTGTTGATCCTTGTGTCTGGGACAGAGGAGAGCTTTAAATCCCTCGGAACTGGATTCTAGGCCTTCATTGTTACAGAGCTACCCCGGCCCAACAGTTAACTCGAAAATAAACAGCGATCGGTATATAAATACAGCTCCATCAGCCACTGTGACGCGTGACCGGTGCCACTGCTCATAAAATCGTCGATTTCTGTCCTTGTACTAAAAATAAACCTGATTAAAATCCAGGCAGAAAGAGGCTGTCGTGCTCCCCGGAACACCCGAAGCCCGATTATCAGCTGCTTCTATCAGGCTTCCTGTCCACGGGCGCAGGACTGCGCATGCGCATGCGCACACGGCTTTACACGTTTTGTAACGCACTGAGATTAGCAGTTGTGCAACTGTTGAGATGGGAAAATACCGTGCCACTGCTCAGCATGTTTCCCGTTTCTACTGAAAACACGCCATTGACGTACACGGACTATTTCACGTAACTGTAATGGAATATATTAGACAACCATGTCATTTTTATAACGTATCATTAATGAATTATGATACGTAATCATACAATATACACTTGCGATCAAATTATTCAACCCCAAAGACACTTTTAAGTCCCCCTGTGGTGAAAATCAAGTTGCTAATGTTGTTTATATGTCTGTTTTTTTATGCTTTAAGACAAACCATGTGCAAATTCATAAGTCAACACCATTGCAGAGTATTTTCTCTTTAAAACTGCAGAGATCTAAAAGTCTCAAAAATCGAAATCGCTGGTGTTTCTGACGTCACAAACTACCTTGTAACCAATCAAGTCAACATGCAGGCGGGCTTTAGAATATGATTAATGCTGCCTTCACTTGCTATCGGAATTATCGTAAATACGAGTTTCCTAGGTAAAAAATGCACACGAACGCCCTCTGATCTCGTGTTTACCACTGGGAAGTTCGGAAATAATTTTGATACCCAAATTCCCGAGATGGGAACGTCTTGTCTTGTCATTAATGTAGTGCAAATTTACATGTATGAGTAATCATTTGAAGCGTATTGTATGTTTTATACACAGCAAAAATAGCCTGCATTTGACTGAAATTACAGAATCGGCAGAATATAATAAGACTGGATAGTCTGTAATGTTTATATGGTTGTCAGTGCATGGGACACTACATATGATGTTGGTTTTAATAAGATTTTCCCAATAAATAGGCAAGAATAAACCTGGTGTCCTCCATGATTCCTGTTCTTTCCGACAACAAAGCACTTGAATGCAACAAGCTCGTAATCATGACTTCTAAAGTGGGAATTGCACGTGAAGGCTGCATAACCATAACCGCTCTGAAGCAGGGGAGTCTCAAGAGAAGCCAGGGGCTGGAGTCATGAAACATTCTTAAGAATAAAATTCTTCTTAACTGCCAATTTCTTCTTATTTTCTAACTTAAGAAAAAAGATAAGAATATTTTGTATTCCCAAAAAATCTTCTTAAGAATGTTCTTATCTTTTTTCTTAAGAATTTTTCAAGAATTGCACTTAGGAACATTCTTTTGAACTTCTTAGAATTTACTTAACTTCTTTCTTAAGAAGATTTTTCCGGCCCCAGATTATCCTGGTATATTTTTCTGTTGATATGAAAAATCGATAATTTAGCAATATAGCGGGTGTATGATGTGTATTACAATGTCATGATGAACTATATGCCTTACTCCACAGGCGTTCTGAGTTGTTCAAAGCTTTTCTAAGGATACAGATTTTTTTTTTAAGGCAGCTGTCTGACTCTGAGATGGCGAATGGGAACATGGTTTGTGTAACATTAGCAACACATTATTAGCTGTTTGATAATGTAGTCAAGCAAAGGCTAATCATATTAATTACCGTTATGTGTCCGACATTGTAAAGAGCGATACCATTGTGCAGCGTTTACCTCAGTAAAGTTGAGCGAGTGGATCTCTGAGCTGGTGTGAGTGAGTGGAGGCGGGGATCATTTGCATATTTATAAATTAAACAAGGGTGTAGAGTTACATTCAAGCTATTTTAAGGCATTGAGATTTTTTTTCCACAGGAAAAAAAAAACGTTTTAATGTGTCATTTTGGTGATCAAAGATGAGTTTTAAGGGATAAAATGATTGACTAAGGGGGAGTTTAACAATTTACAAATGTAAGCTTTTCTAATCCAGAGGTTGTTTTTTAAAAAAATGTTAAATAAACACTTTCATATTAAAAGTGTTAATGCCCACTTTTTTGGATAACAGTTTATTTTACAGTGTTCTTGTTACATATGTTGCATGTACTTACCATAGTAATAACAGTAAATTATGGACAAGCATAATTACATGCAACTAACCCTCAACAACCCCTAACCATATAGTAAGTGCATGTTGTTAATTAATATTACTCAGTACTTACATATATAATTACACTCTAACAATGGGTTCTTAAAATAAAGTGTAACCCTTTTTTGTTATAAACATTTTGTTTTATAATATAACTATGTCATAGTTATTTAACCCCTATTCAACACTGCTGCTTTTAAAACACTTAGCCTACTAGTATGGTAGGGTACAGAATTGCGTATTAAGCCTGTGGGAACTCTATGATGACACTTGACGCTTTAGACTTGTGACGCATGGATAAATTTAGCTTATGCATGTGCTGAAGTTGAGTAGCAAATATGGCCAAGACAAAAGAGCTCTCACAAAAGCTAAGAGAAGTTTTTTTTATATTACCTACATCAAAAAGGCTATGGCTGCAAGAACATTTCCAAGACACTAAAAAGTTCCTAGAGACACAGATGCCATCATCGTAAATTTAAAATTCATACCATAGCAAAACTTCCAGGGCATGGAAGTACAGTTACATCAAGGGGAATAAGACGTTTGATCTGAGACACTCATGAAAAACCCTGGATTACTGCCAAAGACTTGCTAGATGACCTGACGAAAGGAGGAAAAACATTTCAGTGCAGACTATAAGAACACTAAGCAAGCATTGACCCTATGCGCGGACACCTCGACAAACGCCACTTTCGACCAAGAGAACATAAAAGGCAGACCATACAGTTAGCCACCTTTCCAATGGTTTGATCACTTAAAGCGATAGTTCATCCAAAAATTAAAGTGGTCATCATTTACTCCCTCATGTTGTTCCAAACCTGACTTTCTCTCTTCTGCGGAACATAAAATACATTTTTTAGAAGAATGTTGGTAACCAAACAGTTTTGGTGCCCATTGACTTCCATTGTATTTTGTTGTCCATACAACGGAAGTCAACCAAAACCAAAACTGTTTAAGTTCCACAGAATAGAGAAAGTCATACAGGTTTGGAACAACATGAGGATGAGTAAATGCTGACTGAATTAACATTTTTGGGTGAACGATCATTTTAAGAGAAATAATCAAGAATCAGACAATTCTGAGATTTTTTTAAACATTATTCATAACATTATTTATTCAAAATCTCATAGTGATTCAACATTTTAAATTAGGAATAAGAAAATAATCACATACTTTAATACATCTGAGAGTAAGGCTTCACAAAGGACTTAAACAGAAATATAAACAGCTGAGTTAAAATCAAATTCACTAAGAAAAAAAAAAAAAAAACCTTTCCCATTAACAAAACCATAAGTGAATATTTTGAAAGCTGAATTTGGCATGGCATGACTGTTAGGAGAGTGCAAGGACCTGAAAGGAAAAACTGTCACAGATAATGAGGGGCTAAACAGAAGTGCTGTTGACACAGTTCATTCTTCCATCCAACTGGTCTGTAGTGGCCAGTTCAGTCAAGAACATAATAGAAGCTGGTATTCTCTTTCGTCACATCAGAGAAGACACTGCTGGTTTAATTTCAAAGTGGTTTTCACCCCAAGCCTAATTCCATGAACTTCAGAAAAAACACATTCTTTTCACATTCACATTCTCATTCATGCATTACCACAAGTGTCACCATCACCAGTATCCTCAGCACTACAACTCCCAGAATCCTCTGTAACGACTGAGACAAATCAGACACAATTATTTATTAAATATATTCAATGAATAATCCAGCAAACTCACTCTCCCAACAAAGGTTTGTGAACCATCCCCCAAAACTGCAACTAACATCCCTAGTGCAGCTAACACTGGGCCTCTGGTTACAGGACACATGGAGACTGATAAGGTTTATGACCAGAAGGAATTTGAAGAGGGTTGTGACTCTCACTTAATTCTTTTTGAAAAGGACAAATAAACCATCTTAAACCCATATAGCCTATATATAACCACTTGAGAAATATATAAACATATATCCATCTCATGATTTTTCTTTTATAGGGTTTGGTCTATGTATTAATTCAATCTCTGTGGGATTTATGTTTCTGAATTGCATACTATGGTTAACTAAAATCATGCGTATGGCATGTTTGGTCTCTACGAACTCCAAATGTTGTTCCCCATTTGTTAATTTACATTACATTTTGCTAACTCTGTGCTAAGAATCTTGAAGGTTCTTCTCTTTAGCACCCAATCAAATTACATATTCAAATGCCTTTCTAGAAGACAAAGGATCGTAAAACTTTCCCTCCGAAAGCCTAAGTACGATTGGCTCACTGACCCCTAGAGGCTATCCTCAGAGGTTAAAAAGGCCCCCTGCACAGATCTAGCTCTTCTCTTTTGCACCTACAACTGGCACGCTGCATCTGCTAGCTCCCACCTAGGCAGGCCTACAACACCTCAAGCCATGTGCAGCTTCCTCGACCATGACGGAGTCGAACTAACCATGCAAGCTCATCATATCTTCTTCAGTCAACGCAGAATAAATCGATTGCACCTTCAACACCATCGGACCGAACTATTAAGACTTTCTCCTGCGACGGTATATCCGGACGCTCTTCAACCGCTCAGGCAAATGCAAGTAACGTACGATATACTAAATTGCTGTTTAGTTAGTTAAAGCTGTGAACCCCTTTGTTCAAACAAAGGAGCTTGGAGTCATAACTGATGGTTCTCCCAGGTGTTAGACTCTTTTTCCATAGCTTCATTCCTCTGTTCTGATCCGGTTTTTCAGTCACTTTCACTTTCCATTCTACCCCATGTATGTGTGCTTGTGTGTATGTATTTTTGTTAGGTTAGTTATGTGTTCGTGATTTAGTTAATAAAACTTGTGCACAATACATATTTGGTTCTGACTACCTGCCTGCAAATAAATTGTCACTTAAATGATCGATTTTGTTACACGCTATAAGCGCTGTAAATGCTAAGGAAGAATTATTTTTCTGTGGCCATGAAAAATACCCTTCTCTTAGAATTAATTAATAATCAATACTGAGTGTTCACAGGATGAACTTATTGATTGATTGTAACGTTAATGTAGCTACATCAAGTTAATCTCGTTAACCAAATCAAATATTCATAATTAATCATAATGAATAATCATAATGAGTTATGAATAATTATTAATATTTCCCCTTTGAGCTAACTCGCTACACCTCCCTGCCAGAATCCTCCCTGCCACCTGCCAGCACCATCACCCTCATTATCTCACCCTTTATTAAGCAGTCACTTTCCACCTCACATTGTCTGGTCTCTCGTCGCATCTACAGTGGGGAGAACAAGTATTTGATACACTGCCGATTTTGCAGGTTTGCCCACTTACAAAGCATGTAGAAGTCTGTAATTTTTATCATAGGTACTCTTCAACTGTGAGTCAACGGAATCTAAAACAAAAATCCAGAAAATCACATTGTATGATTTTTAAGTAATTAATTTGCATTTTATTGCATGACATAAGTATTTGATACATCAGAAAAGCAGAACTTAATATTTGGTACAGAAACCTTTGTTTGCAATTACAGAGATCATACGTTTCCTGTAGTTCTTGACCAGGTTTGCACACACTGCAGCAGGGATTTTGGCCCACTCCTCCATACAGACCTTCTCCAGATCCTTCAGGTTTTGGGGCTGTCGCTGGGCAATACGGACTTTCAGCTCCCTCCAAAGATTTTCTATTGGGTTCAGGTCTGGAGACTGGCTAGGCCACTCCAGGACCTTGAGATGCTTCTTACGGAGCCACTCCTTAGTTGCCCTGGCTGTGTGTTTCGGGTCGTTGTCATGCTGGAAGACCCAGCCACAACCCATCTTCAATGCTCTTACTGAGGGAAGGAGGTTGTTGGCCAAGATCTCACGATACATGGCCCCATCCATCCTCCCCTCAATACGGTGCAGTCGTCCTGTCCCCTTTGCAGAAAAGCATCCCCAAAGAATGATGTTTCCACCTCCATGCTTCATGGTTGGGATGGTGTTCTTGGGGTTGTACTCATCCTTCTTCTTCCTCCAAACACGGCGAGTGGAGTTTAGACCAAAAAGCTCTATTTTTGTCTCATCAGACCACATGACCTTCTCCCATTCCTCCTCTGGATCATCCAGATGGTCATTGGCAAACTTCAGACGGGCCTGGACATGCACTGGCTTGAGCAGGGGGACCTTGCGTGTGCGCTGCAGGATTTGAATCCATGACGGAGTAGTGTGTTACTAATGGTTTTCTTTGAGACTGTGGTCCCAGCTCTCTTCAGGTCATTGACCAGGTCCTGCCGTGTAGTTCTGGGCTGATCCCTCACCTTCCTCATGATCATTGATGCCCCACGAGGTGAGATCTTGCATGGTGCCCCAGACTGAGGGAGACTGACCGTCATCTTGAACTTCTTCCATTTTCTAATAATTGCGCCAACAGTTGTTGCCTTCTCACCAAGCTGCTTGCCTGTTGTCCTGTAGCCCATCCCAGCCTTGTGCAGGTCTACAATTTTATCCCTGATGTCCTTACACAGCTCTCTGGTCTTGGCCATTGTGGAGAGGTTGGAGTCTGTTTGATTGAGTGTGTGGACAGGTGTCTTTTATACAGGTAACGAGTTCAAACAGGTGCAGTTAATACAGGTAATGAGTGGAGAACAGGAGGGCTTCTTAAAGAAAAACTAACAGGTCTGTGAGAGCCAGAATTCCTACTGGTTGGTAGGTGATCAAATACTTATGTCATGCAATAAAATGCAAATTAATTATTTAAAAATCATACAATGTGATTTTCTGGATTTTTGTTTTATATTCCGTCTCTCACAGTTGAAGTGTACCTATGATAAAAATTATAGACCTCTACATGCTTTGTAAGTAGGAAAACCTGCAAAATCGGCAGTGTATCAAATACTTGTTCTCCCCACTGTACATACGCAACCAACTACCAACCTGTGATACTCACCTGAGCTACTTTCCTGATCTTCACCTTCTCCAGTTTTCTGTCTTCCATCATCCGTCTTCAGCCGCCATTCTCCTGGGTCCAGTTCACCTGCTTCCTGTTCCTGATCTCCATCTGCATATACAAGTACCCTATTAATCATCTGCTAAATCTTCATCAGATTATCCAACTGCAGATATACTCAACATTGCTTCACTCCTGCTTCTTCCCCGGTCGCTGCATTAAATAAAGAACTGTTACATGCACTACCCTGTCTGTCTTCTTCTGTTGCATGACAACAAGGTTGTGTCAAGTTATTTTAGATGGTGTTCTGAATGGAAGCTCAATTTGGTACAGACCGAAAAAAAAAAAAAAAAAAAAAAAAAAAAATGTAGTCCTGGTCTGCTTGGCGTTCACATTGGCATTTTAACACAGAATCTAAAGATACCAAACCTAAAAGCATAGGAATACGTTCAAAACCTGATATTATGATATTTAATGATATTTTGACCAGCTGAGAACTGGTGAAGAGCTTATAAAATGTGTAAAGGAGTCAAAACAGCGGCAGGAATCCAAACGAAGATCTGCTGCGAGGAGACACGGTTCTGATGACTGTAGCGAACTGTGATGGGCAACATCACGACTATGATGAGAAAAAAACAAGTGTGCTTGAGCATTCTGTCCTTTTTAGACATCATGCCCGTCCCAGTTCAGTTACATGTCTTTGGTCCGTGTTGAGTTCATATTTCATTCGAACCACACCAGAGTTCACTTGGAAGCGGACCGAGACCTCTGAAAAGATGGTGTGAACCAGGGTCTGGATGGTCAGCATTCACACTTATTCAAATGACTCCGCGTAACAGAGCAATCGCACCAGGGTTCGTTTTAATCCAACCAAATATGCCAAGTGTGCTTGTTCATAAGTTCATAAATTGGCATAAGTTCTGTTGCGAAATATACATAATAAAAGCCGACCAGTCAGGCTGTGAACATATCCCCATGACTTTAGGTTCGGTATCTTTAGGTTCAGTGTTAAAATGCCAATGTGAACGCTAATCAGACCAGGATTTTTTTGTTTTTGGTCCAGACCAAACGAACCGAACTACAAGTGTGAACACACCCTAAGAAAGAGCATTCAGGTTATGCCTGCATAGTCTGTTTTTAGTCCTGGCCTATATAGTGTAGCACAAACCTGACTGTGTAGACAAAGACAACAAAGCCAGCATTAACAGAAGTTTGTAAGCGCTCCCCAGAGGTTTCGGTCTGGCTGGCGATGTGCAGGTACTTGTCGGGCCATTGCCCCCCAATTGGCTGCATTAACATTATGCGGAGGAGCATCAAAGAGGTCTTCATCTCTATTAGACCTCACATCTGGAATATACAGAGGTTGTAGTCACACACTTAAGTCTCTCTGAGTCTTTTGCTTCATCTTGATCTCCTATAAAACAATAGTCAGGTGTATCGCCACAACCTCAGGAAACAGTTTACAGAAAACCGTCCTTCAGGTTGTATGCCAAGCTCTGCGCAGACAGCTATCTTTTCTGACAGACAAATATAAAAAATAATAAAAGAATGAATGATAACCAATTAGGTAAAACATTTTTTTTTTTTTTTTACCATACTCTGGGAGCATGAGTATTACCAACACAATCTCATGGCAGTTCACAACTATTCACAAAGTGATGCTCATTGCAGCGCCAAATGGGGATCTAAGGGATGGAGCTTAACCGAATTACACCCCAATGATGGTTGTGTTTAGGGGTGGACCTTCATGGTTACTTTTTTTCGAGTTCATGCGAAAAGTTTCTCTGCGGAACGTAGTAGTTTGTGAGCTAACACAAAATTTCCTGGGGGATGCAGTACTTTTGCGAGAGAACGCAAAATTTCTAGTGGAACAAAAATTCTGGCCAGAAAGCAACAGTTTTGTGAGCAAAAGCAACATTTCTTGGGGAGATGCAATATTTTGGCGAGATAACGCAAAAGCTTTTTTTCCTCTCATCTCATATTGTCTCCTATCACCATGTTCCCTTAGGGGCTCCATAATATATATAGCCTATACTTTCAGCAAAAAACATGTGTACATACAGTAAAGTGAGATGTCTAAATGTGGGAATCTTTTCCATCATGAAGCTCAGCAGTCCGTTGAGTATAGTAGAGACTGACCACGCAGGATTCCAGGTGTCAGGGTGAAAGTCACTTATGGACATAGTCTACAGGGACATGGCAGCAGATACTTGAAATGAGCCACAGTGACCTTACTGTATGTTGCACTTGAATCTCCTATTAGGGGATATCATATAAATTCTTGGGGGAATATCAATTTGCCATGATAGTAGCCACCTTAAATGAAAAGACAACATTCAAACCATCAAAAACAACATTAATTACAAATAAATACAAATAATAGGCCTATAATACATGAGAAACACTTTAAGATCAAGTTTTCATTCAAGTGAAAGTATTCACGCCTACCCTAATAAGGGGATTTCTCAGGTCCACGAACAACAAAATGTTGCAAGGATCTGTACACAATTCCTGGAAGCTGAAAACATCCCAGTTCTTGCATGGCCAGCATACTTACCGGACATGTCACCCATTGAGCATGTTTGGGATACTCTGGATCGGCGTATACGACAGCGTGTTCCAGTTCCTGCCAATATCCAGCAACTTCACACAGCCATTAAATAGGAGTGGACCAACATTCCACAGGCCACAATCAACAACCTGATCAACTCTATGCGAAGGAGATGTGTTACACTGCGTGAGGCAAATGGTGGTTGCACCAGATATTGACTTTTTTTTTGGACCCCCCCGGACCCCCCAATACAGTAAAACTGCACATTTTAGAGTGGCCTTTTACTGTGGCCAGCCTAAGGCACACCTGTGCAATAATCATGCTGTCTAATCAGCATCTTGATATGCCACACCTGTGAGGTGGATGGATTATCTCGGCAAAGGAGAAGTGCTCACTAACACAGATTTAGACAGATTTGTGAACAATATTTGAGAGAAATAGGCCTTTTGTGTACATAGAAAAAGTCTTAGATCTTTGAGTTCAGCTCATGAAAAATGGGGGCAAAAACAAAAGTGTTGCGTTTATAATTTTGTACAGTGTAGATAAGACAGCTTGGGGTGTGAATGTGTGTAATTTACGTTGTAGGACAAAATATGAAAGTATCGTCAAGTTATGTTTACCACAGGCTTTATTTTTCTCATAAATTGAAAGAAAAAAAAAAACCATTATAAAACCCCATAGGAAAATCTCAAAGGAACCAGCGGTGAATTAGACTTCCAGGTTCTGATGTCATACCTGCAACACTCTATAGGACACACGACAACACAGCAAAGAATATCTCTTCAGGCCATTTCATGGGGTCTTTGAAAATGGCCATAGAAAGATGCTTTTCAAAAAATCTAAACTTAATGGACCCTTTTTACAAACGAAGCGTTTCCACAGTTATCAACATTGCAAATCTAGTAAAGTTTTTCATTTTATAATTTTTATAAAATTTTATACACATTGATATCACTATATTTGTGTTATTTTACCTTTGAAGGAAATTACAACAAACGAATTAACACTGCTGCGTGAGTTTTTCTAACGCAAAAACTGAGGGATGTGGGAAATTTCACATCTTTCTCTCTTTTGACTGCTGTAGTAAATCTCGCTATACTGTTCCCCTCTTTTGGACCGTTGTGGAAATGCTGTTATGGATTTTTTTTTGCTAATGGAGCAAATGGGAATACAAAATTTGGTAACACTTTACAATAAGGTCTCAATTGTTAACATTAGTTAATGTACATTAATTAACATGAACTAACAATGCGCAATACATTTGTTACAGTATTTATTAATCTTTGTTAATGTTCATTAATAAAAAGCCAGCTGTTCATTGTTTGTACATGTTAATTTAAAGTGCATTAACTAATGCTGACAAATTCGATTTTTGATTTTAATATTGTATTAGTAAATGTTGAACATTAAAATAAGTGCTGTAGAAGTATTCTTATTTTTTTAGTTCATGTGAACTATAGTTCACCAATAAAACCTTACTGTAAAGTGTTACCCTAAATTTATATATGCTGTCGTCTCCCGTTCACCGCTATAGAGGTTTACTGACGATCTCCGCTCCTGAGAACTGCGGAAATGTGGAAAGGTCGAAAGGAAGGTGATTATCACAAAAATGAAATGTTACAAATTTCGTTGCCCATTATTTTGGATGTTTATTATAGTTTGATGGTTAAAGTCTCAAAATGTTGCATAAAGTAAAATTTCTAAAACTAAAATCCTAATCAATGTACATTCCAACCCTTTAAATAAAATATAAGTTACCACTAAAGGATTTTCAGAAAACAAGAAACTTAATAAATAATGTTCAATTATTATACTATTTCATACATTCTTCTGTAGCATGTGATCACCAGATGTCAATGTCTTAATAGATATATTACAGAATGGTTACATGTGAATTAGAAATGTTATTTACATAGTTAACCACACATAACACAAATATAAGGAACTCTGAATAAATCTCCCTTTAATTATTATGGGAATCAAAGCTGCGCAAGTCCGCTCAGACTACACAAGGGATGTGAACTTTTAAAATAACACAAAAACCCTACAAAATAGAACCATAAAAGCTTAAAAATCATAAAAATCCCATGCAGAGCCTTAGGAGAGGACTGGATCTAAAAACAAATCAATCCATGTTATTAAAACCGATCACCCAAGCACTTATTTCAACATTTTCATATACTATTCTTTGAGAGGAGCCAAATCTTGAAGACACCCTTCATCATAGGCTCTCATGTTTCTGACAGCTGGTTAGTGTTTTGGAGGAGTGTAAAGCCATGTGCGGAAACTCCCGAAAGATGACAGTGCACGTGGTGACGCCTGCAAAAGGAAACAAGTTAGGACTCTCCAATCACTGAGTATAGCAACAGTTATTCAAAAACACCAGTTGAGTCCTTGCTCTGTTTCCATTCCCCCGCAGGGAACTAACTGTAATATTGTATCGTATCATATATCATATCATATCATATCATATGTCATATCATATCCCAACATACTTCGTGAAAACTTCCCCATGATTCCCCCGCAGAGAACTAACTATAATATCGTATCATATCATATCATTCCATATCGTACCATATCAATCGTATCGTATCATATATATCATATCATATCATATGATATATCATAACATATATCATATCATATCCCAACATACTTTGTGAAAACTTCCCCATAATTCCCCAGCAGGGAACTAACTGTAATATCATATTGTATCGTACCGTACCATACCGTATCATATCATATATATCATATCATACTTTGTGAATGCTTCCCCATAATTCCCCCGCAGAGAACTAACTATAATATCGTATCATACCATACCATATCGTACCGTATTATACCATATATTATATTGTACCGTACCATACCGTATCGTATCATATCATATATCATATCCCAACATACTTTGTGAAAACTTCCCCATAAATCCACCATACCATACCATACCATATCATATCATACCATATCATATCATATCCCAACATACTTTGTGAAAATTTCCCCATAATAAATAATCAATAAATAGGTAGTTGACATGAAAAGTCGAGCAGTGACGGTAGTTTTGCGATGTGACAACTATTTTTAAATTTTATTTTAATTATTATAAATGGAGTTTTATGTCCTTATATTAAATGAGAAACTATATTGAATATTGGTACTTAAAAATGTGACAGTAAAGACATTTAAAATGTTACAATTTTTATTTAAAAAAAAAAATGCTGTTCTTTTGAACTTTCTATTTATCAAAAAATCCTGAAACAAATATCAAATATCCACAAAAATATTAGGCAGCGCCAATTTCTAATAATCCTAATAATCTGTCTTGAGCATCAAATCAGCATATCAGAATGATTTCTGAAGGATAATGTGATAGCTACTATGTACAGTCAAACCAAATGTATGCAGACACCTTCAACATTTCTCACATTATCACAGTTTATTCGCTATACTTTAGAAAATGGTAATAAAATATGACAAGAACTCAGAGTTAAACTGTCAGAACAAATTTATCTTGATAATGTCAGATAGCTTTGATAGAAAGTATATAATGGATTACAATCAACCAATCAGCTGTCAGCTGTTCAATTTAAGTACACAATTAGAAAATACAAATTTAGGTCAACCAATGACCAAGCAATGCTTCATTTTGTTCAGTCTGTGGTGTAAAAGGTTGCATTAGCAATTAAAGAAAAAACACTTAAGCCAAACATGGTCAGGTCAAAGTGTCTGAATAATTTTACTGGTAGTCCACTGTATGAAGAATTTCTGGGTGTAATGTGTCACAGTTTACTTTATATTGCTCTCCTCACTTGCATAAATTAACTATAGCGTCCTGCACCCAATAGTAAAAAATTGGTGTCTGAAAATGTTTTGGTTTGACTGTACATACTGTATAATATACATCTGAAACTAAAATCTTAGTGTTGAATAAAAAAATGATAGGAAATTTGTCAACTACCCCCTGTGATTTGTTTGAAGCACAAGTGTGATCTGTGTGAAGAGAAAACGTGAGAAAAAGAGATGTTTCTTCAAGAAGAGAGCTCAGTGACCATACTGATGAGCAGCATTTTCAAGATATATTTATGATGTTCTTGAGTCAGTTACATATTAGCACACAAGTGTAAGCACAGAACCCTTTTAAATGAGGTAAGAGACCCATAAAGTGACCACCATACCAAGTGAAAGACCCAAACCCAGTAGTAAACAGTTTGTAACATCACTCACTCGTAAATTCTTGTGCTTTACCCTCAGTGGACTCACAGGCATACTGGGTTCTAAAAGAGGAATAATACCCAGTAAGACAATGTTACCATCACAATATAAATGACAACAAAAACACAGAATTGCATTATGGGTGTCACCAAGAAAAGAAATCCCCACCCCTACACCTCACTGTCTGCAAAAGCCTTCGCGAGGAATCTCAGACTGATGCAGAACGTGTCGTAAGAGAGAAAGAGCAGAGCAGAAATATGAGCTCAAGATTTGCCTGTTTTATTGTTTGTCAGTGTTTCAAAAGACAAGCTTCTTTTTATAGATTTCTGTCATACAAACAATAACAAACAATTGTACAAACAATACAAGAATGTCTCCAAACACAGAACGTCATCTACCAGTGTGAAAACAGATTGTACCGAATGTTGCAAGAGAAAACGAGTTAAAGGTCCGAACGCAAGAACCACAGCTCGACGAAGAGAGAGAGCAAGCAGTCGAAAAGAGTTCAAAGGTCAAAGCATATTCACAGCACAGTAGTTACGTACTTTTTCAGCTAAACTTGGTTTAAAACATCCAGACACAACGACTGAACTGGTCCCTTCTTGGCGAATATCTATTCTATACACTGTCTCTATTTTCAGATATTAAAAACTTAATTTCAGTTCACTGAATGTTTCTGTAAAACAAAAACTTAAAATGTATAATTACATTTTCCTTTCTTCAAGCTATTTCCATTGAGATATTTCGTTTTCCAAATAATATGCCAGTCTTTCGCACTTGCTTTGTAGCCTACGTGTTTAAAGGTGAAGTGTGTAATTTTTCAATGTTAAAATGTGATTCTATGTCAGAAACTATAAGTTAACCATTTGTAGGTCCCCTTAATAAAGTGTAAATGCCCCGCGGAACTATCAAAACATTGTTTTAGAATCCAACCCGTCCGACATAGCAACAGCGGAACAGCCAATGGCGTGAATGTGTGGGCAAAACTATTTGTATGTTGACCAATGGCAGAATGAAAGAATGTTTGTGTTTGTGTTTGTGTTTTTACACACTTCACCTTTACTTAAAAATCCAGCCATGAATGCCAGCGTCATAGAGCTGCACGATTCCAGATACGATTTTTTTGTTTCAAATAGAGATTGCGATTTTGCCACGGTTCTGAACAGACAGCTCAACAAAACAAGTAATTTACTCTGGCAAAATTCTGGTATATTTAAAAAATGTTTAATTCATTTGAATGAATTCTTTTTTTAAAAATCGGTTTAAATGTATAACTCGATCTTGAATACTTATTTCATTACTGGATGAATCAGCATTTTTTAACAAATCTCTTGAAAGAATGATTCATTGACAAATCCATTTTTAACAGCCACCTGCCTCCACCTAGTGGTGTAACAATGTAATTGATACGGCAAGTTACTTTCAAAAGGTGATTTCCTCTATTTGATCTCTACCGTAGAAATCTGTGTTTATATCTGAACTGTAAACTTTTATCCCAGTACTTTAGTTTTTTTGTAATAATTTAATTATTTTTAACAGAAATAACCATACTGTGATGTTAAAAAGACTGTTTGTTAAGCCGTTTCATACTTCTACATGGTAACAGCTCTCTCTGGCTCAGTGGCATCGCAAACACAGATTTGAATGTTCCAGTGTGATTTTGTCAAGCGTTTAATAGACACAGGCGAATCGTTGTCATTTTGGAATCGCATGGGTGTTTGAATTGAGATCACGATCTTTTAACGATTAATCGTACAGCTCTACTTCACACAGAATCCTATCACACTTACACCCCAAATCAAGACAAAATGTTTATGGGTACTTTAATCCCATTTCTTTTATATAAAATCATTCACAGCGTATTTATTCTTAATCATTAAAATGTCAAAACTAAAAATGGTCATATTAAACATTACTCTGTGTTTTCTCTTAGCCTTTAGTAAGCAAGCTAACAGTTTAGCATCGTGCTAACTGCTGGAAGATAAACATCTACGTTTTTTTAAATCAGGCATTATAAAGGGAGATAGATAGGATTCTGATGGCGTATTCTTAGAACTGGGATCATCTGAACCAAACGTGGGCAAAAAATGGACAACACAGAGCAGATGTCATCTGCAGTCATGCATTTTTACATAATGACAGAATCAGGTGGCTAAAATAAGGAACCATGCTTGCTGATGCAGACAGGGACTTTTGCCTTTGTATGCGAGCGAGTAAACGCATGCAAATACTGACTGCTTTCACAGACAGACTGCTCTAGACAAGCATTTCTCTTTAAAAATCACATGACAGTCATTTGGGAGCTTGGCAATACAAGTACAAATATATAAAACAGACGGCTGCGATACGTTTTATAAATAATTTCGAATAGCTGACATCTTTTTAAAACTTTAAAGGGGTCAAAGCACCCGTTTTGTTAGCATGTGAGGGGGTCTGATGTGTTTTTGAAATGCGAAAGACAAAAAAAAGTCTAGTTAGTCAAACGTAAACACCTTTTCTTTACCAAATTAGAAAAATGCACATATTTTCCGTATTCTAGTTATCATTGCACTAATCCTCAGGACGGAACATAAATAAAAAGCACAACAAACAACATTAACATGAGGCAAAATAACATATAAAAAGAAAAGAACTCGGTTGTGTACCCCAAAACAAAACAAATACTGTCGGTAGGAAAAGTGCGCGCAGTCATATTTTCAACATAATGACTCAATAACACTCGGGAATGCTGTTTTGAATTACTAATGAATTCTAATTCAGTGAGAAAAGGCCGTTCAGTTTATTATTACATCACGATTAACGTCATGTTTGAATGACGGCTCTAGTTGTCACGTATACTGTAAATAGCCGTTCCATTTCAATATTTTGTGTTAACCACATACATACGAACACAACGTGTAAACTACTTGGTCAGGTGAGGAGGAAGTTGAGGATAATCACTTGATCCTTGCTAAAGCTATTCCTGTTACGGGCTACAAACTTAGTATGTAGTCCTCCTCACAGTCTGTCAGCGCTCAAGAGCGCCCCCTAGCATTCCTCAATCGTGAGGCAGATAAACTCCTGAATACACTTTCTGTACTGCTGCTCTGTGGGACTGCTGCTGGGGTATTGACCTGGCTGTCCGAAGGGCCCGTCTGCTTCCCGCATCTCTTCATTCATCCGCGCTAACCGCAATCTAACCGAGACAGAGAGAACAAAAACATGAGTTTCATGTGCAGTGGCTCTCTGGGAGAATCTACAAGGGAAGTGAAGTACTCGACTTACAATGTGACGATGTCTGCGTTGGCTGCCTGAACAGCGATACTGAGAGGGTCCTGCCCGTCTTCGTCGACCTCCATCTGAGAGGCTCCTCGCTTCAGGAACAAACACACCTGTCTGTGGACACAAACAAACAACACACAAAGGGTTAAATGATGAGTCATTCAGAGACAGATCTGCGTATCAGAACAAATTTGTTAGCATGTTGCTAAGCTAACAATACGATACCCAAGTAGGCATAAACTACAAAACAAATAAAACACACAAACATCGGGTGAAATAGTCCATTTAAGTCTCTCTCTCTCTCTTTCGGCTGCTTCCCGTTAGGAATCGCCACAGTGGAATTATCTGAACAGCCATTTGGCAGAGGTTTTTCCTTCCTGACGCAAGCCTTTCGTCTTTTTCTATAATAACAATACAATGGTTGCCATCATAATAGAAGTCTGTAATCTTGAATATGAGCTTGTCAGCTTTTTTTTTTGGTCAAATCGAGGTGTAGTACTATAAATCAGCATAATTAACTTTAAAGGGGTCCTATTATGCCCCTTTTTACAAGATGTAAAATAAGTCTCTGATGTCCCCAGAGTGTGTATGTGAAGTTTTAGCTCAAAATACCCCATAGACCATTTTGACAGCATGTTAAAATTGTCACTTTTTGAGGGTGAGCAAAAACACGCATTTTTTGTGTGTCCCTTTAAATGCAAATGAGCTGCTGCTCCCGGCTCCTTTTCAAGAAGAGGGCAGAGCTTCAAGAGCTCGTGTTAGCAGCTCCGATTACCTCACACAAACACACACTGAAAATGTCCGAAACTGTTCAGCCTTTTATGTTCAAACCGGAGTCGGAAAATGATGGAGAGACTCAAGAAGTGACAACATGTAGAATGAGAAAGGACGTTTCTGAATGGTTAGTTGATGAATTTATGAAGCTGATGTGGAGTTAACTATCTTCCAGTCATCGATTAGCATGTTCTGTCATGATGACCTATAAATTGCTTGTGTGGGAACTGTTGTAAGATGCCTACAGAGAAAGAGAATACACCGATTAGGCATAACATTATGATCACTGACAGGTGAAGTGAATAACACTGATCACGGCACCTGTTAGTGGGTGGGATATATTAGGCAGCAACTGAACATTTTGTTCTCAAAGTTGATGTGTTAGAAGCAGGAAAAATGGGCAAGCGTAAGGATTTGAGCGAGTTTACAAGGGCCAAATTGTGATGGCTAGACGACTGAGTCAGAGCATCTCCAAAACTGCAGCTCTTGTGGAGTGTTCCCGGGTGCAGTGGTCAGTATCTATCAAAAGTGGTCCAAGGAAGGAACAGTGGTGAACCGGCGACAGGGTCATGGGCGGCCAAGGCTCACTGATGCACGTGGGAAATGAAGGCTGGCCCGTGTGGTCCGATCAAACAGACAAGATACTGTAGCTCAAATTGCTCAAGAAGTTAATGCTGGTTCTGATAGAAAGGTGTCAGAATACACAGTGCATCGCAGTTTGTTGCGTATGGGGCTGCATAGCCGCGGATCAGTCAGGGTGCCCATGCTGACCCCTGTCCACCACCGAAAGCGCCAACAGTGGGCATGTGAGCATCAGAATTGGATTTGCTGCTAACATCTTGGTGCCAGATACCACAGCATACCTTCAGGGGTCTAGTGGAGTCCATGCCTCGACAGGTCAGGGCTGTTTTGGCAGCAAAAGGGGGACAATATTAGGAAGGTGGTCATAATGTTATGCCTGATTGGTGTATATAGAATGTCTGACCGCGGCTGACCGAACGGAAGAAATTAACTGGAGAAGATTTCCACGTCAAAGAAGGGCAGAGCCCTAGAGAACACTTACCTATTATCTAATCGCCACGGACCAATGATAGTGCGGCGGTGTTTTCCAGCCAGAGCGAACTTTTCCAGAAAGTTAGCTTTGGCAAGCTATTTCGAATTCCTGAACCCAGCTCAAAACAAACTTTCTTTTGGCCTGATGTTGATTGAAATGATTCATTCCTTAAAGGGCACCTATTATGCAAAATTCACTTTGAACATAACATTTGAACATAAATGTGTGTTGGCAGTGTGTGTACACAATCACCCTATAATGGTAAAAATCCACCCACTCCTTTTTTTTTAATCCCCATAAATCATAAGCAGTGTCTCAGAACAAGCCGTTTGCAGATTCTGGGCAATGTGACGTCACATTTCACAGGCCCCGCCCACGCGAGTGTTGATGGACACTGCCGTATTAGCAAAGACCCCGCCCACGAGTGTTGATGGACACTGCCGTATTAGCATAGACCCCGCCCACGAGTGTTGATGGACACTGCTGTATTAGCATAGACCCCGCCCACGAGTGTTGATGGACACTGCTGTATTAGCATAGACCCCGCCCACGAGTGTTGATGGACACTGCCGTATTAGCATAGACCCCGCCCACGAGTGTTGATGGACACTGCTGTATTAGCGTAGACTCCGCCCTAAGAGAGCTGTACAAAGTCCGCCATGTTTTATCTCCTCGCCAGAGCATTTAACAGCAGCATTCAAGTAAGAACAGTGTTAATTTCGCTGACGAATAATTTGTCAACAACCTTTTTTCATTGGTGAAAACGAGACGATAACTAAATAAAAAACAGTTTTGGATGACAAAAACTATGACGAAAATCTACTGTCATTTTCGTCAACGAATAAAAACGAGACGAAAATGTTGGGGAGGGACGATTAGGGAAGAGATCCAGTCAGAACTGATGTCCTGTGTAATAGATGCGCACATTTGAGTTGTAACTTGTGGATCTAACCGCGAAAATGCGGTGCTGTTGTGCTTCTGCAGGCTCACGCGACAGCGCTTCAGTTCAGGCTGCTTCAGAGCGGTTCAATCAATGAATAACGCACATTTATGCCAGGTAATTGTTTATGAACTAATGCTGAGGAATAATGACAATGCTTACTTTACGATGTTTATATAGTAATATGTTTTAGATGGTTGTAACAATGCATATTTTATCTCCCTCATCTGAACTTGAATGAGCAGCCTGCAACTGCAATAGTAAGGCGCAGACATTTCAAAATAAGAGTCAATGTGTATTTCGAGCTTGTTTATAATTAAAAGTCGCGCATTATATATACGTTTTTGGTTACACAATAAACTGTACTAAATTTAATTCCCATTTAATTCATAGTCAGGAGGAAAGACTAAGACCAGTATTTGACACATATTATTCAATAAATTATCAGGGTAATAATAGTTAACTAAAACGATTAAAAAAAATATTCATTACTTGAAATTAAATAAATGTTAACTGAAATTTAAAAAAAAATAAACAAACTTATTTGAAGCTTTAGCTTAACCTGATATACTAACTAAAACAGAAATACAACATTATAAAAACTATATAGATGTTTTTAAAAATCAAACAAAAAAAGTGAATTGAGCTCTCTTGCGTGTATTTTTAATGTCAAAAACACAATGATGTCAAAATGTCAGTTCAAGTAACAGTCGGTTATGTAATGCTTAAATGCTCAATTAATGCATTACAATATAACTAAACTCATTAGATTTTAGTTGACTAAAATCTTTATGATATTTAGTCGACTAAAACTAGACTAAAGCTAAAAACAATTCAGGTGACTAAAATATGACTAAAACTAAATGGCATTTTAGTCGAAAGACTGTGACTAAAACTAAAATCAAAATTTGCTGTCACAATTATCACTGAGTAAGAAATGTGTTCTTATTAAAGCTACTAAAATTGATTCAGTCAAGAGCAGTGAGTGATTTTCTGTTCATCTTCTGTTGTTTGATTCATATTAACAGCAGATATAGCAGTAGGTACTGTATATTACACTGCTTTCACTTTAGTAACGTTACACAGATCTAATATTCTACCAAACTGTCAAGGTAGGCAGATCACTAGGTTTCATGAACAAAACTTTTATGCACGGTTGTCACAGCCCTGAGTCATTTCTTACCCCGTGTGACCCAGGCACGTAGCGTGGTGGAGAGGTGCCCGTCCGTGTACGTCCCTCTGATTGACATCTGCTCCATTCTGCAGCAGGAACTCACAGGCTAACAGAGAGCCCTATGAGAGGGATGGAGATATCAAACATTAGTAGAAGCATTGAGTAAAGTAAACACACAATTTTTTTACACTATTAGCTGTACATGGAGTATACACTGAAAAGAAACAAAGATTACTGGATTACGCTTGACAAAAATACTATTTTAGTCTTTCTGCTTTAAAACTTCAGGTTTAATTCAATGTGTTATTTGCCATTTCTCTGTAATTATTTGTGAAATTTACTAGCAATTTATGAGTGAAAATGGTTTGAAAATAAATCCTACACCAATTTTCTTTTTCAGTCCAGAAAGTCTCACCCCTGTGACGGCTTGTATTAATGGACTCTTGCTTTCGTCCTCCTCGTTGACTGAGTTGACATCTGCACCGTGTGCGAGTGCTTCCGCCATGACCGGGAGGTTCCTGGCCCGTGACGCCTTATGAAGCAGCGCGCTCGGGTCAAGCTCCCGTCCGTCTTCTGCATCCGACGCTTCCTGCTCGATATCAACCTCTCCGCTGGATTCATCGGAGTCCTCACACTCTGCAACAAAACAGAAAGACATGGAAGATAAAGAAGGAGATACGCACAACAGATAGATATACCAAAGTAGGATGTCTTCTCACCTTCCTCAGTGACACTGTCCACCACTGAGCCGAAAACGAGTATGTCCGTGCTGCCGTCAGTACTGCCGCCCAGCCCGCTGTCACTGCTGAGACCTGCGGGGCCAACAGGTGCCAAGCGAGGGACACGTTACTCACACAATGACCTTATCAAACATTCAGTGCTAAACTTCTCACATAGTACATCATAAAATTGATCTGAAACAGGCAAGCAGACCATGTTACTGTAGCCACTCTCTATAAAAATCAACTCTTTCTGAACTAAACAGCGATCCAGAAAGACAGCACAGCTGAAAATTATTTTGAGCTGCGCCCTCTACAGGCGTGAATTTGCATTTCCTTCAGCCTGAGGCTTATTCATTTCACTTTTGGTGTGAAAGGGACTTAACATTTGCCAAAAATATAACTTTTTTTGTTATTAAAAAACAAAAGTAATGTAAAAAAGTAAAAGTAACACAATTAGTCACTTTGGTAACACTTTCTAAGAAGCCTGTATATATAATGCATTATAATGGTATTCTTAATTCATTATAATACATGCATTATGCCTTATAAACAACCTTATAATACGTTGTATCATCTAATAAATAATCATAACAACAGTTACAATATATTATAATACTTACCTATTTGTGGTTATAACTTTTAAGAGTGCAATGCATTATAACACCAGGTGAAGCCTGTATTTATAATGCATTATAAGGGTATTCTTAATGCATTATAATGCACACATAATGCCTTATAAACGACCTTATAATGTGTTGTATCATCTCATGAATAATCATAACAACAGTAATAATACTTACCAAATTGTGCTTATAACTATTAAGAGTATGATGATTTATAACACACAATGCACAATTTTATCCACTTAAGTTATAATGGATTATATATCCCATAGTTTCATATCTTTTACTTTCCCAAGTCTGATACCTTGACATTGTTTACTTAAGATCTGCACAGTATCATACTACATCTTATGAGTGGTCTTTTACTGCTTAAAGTAAAGTGACAAAAACAAAGTGTTCTTTTAAACATCTAAAGCGCTTTATAATGTGGTCATAATATTTATAAGTGGTTTAAGTAAAGTAACAAAAGTTAAGTCTTTATTTAAACAGCCATAAAAGACGATATCATGAAGTGGTTATAAGACATTTGCGTTGAACATTTTTATTGCAATACTTAAATAAAAAGTGTTCCATATGTAAACTTTACTTTTTTTAGGGAGTAATGCAATATTGTAAGTAACTTTCCCCAACACTGACAGCAGGAGATATATGCGATGGACATGGTAATCTCAGGGTCTTTAGAAGGTAGAGTCTCATAAGGAACTTACTGCGAGGCCCTGAGCCTGTGTCAAAGTAAGAGAACAGTGAATCAAGCTCGTCGGGACAAAACAACGATTCTCTCCGAAACTTTGCGGCTGCTGCAGCTGAGGATGACAAAAAGAGAAGGACATCATGTCAACTTGAGATGATTGGACATGAGAACTGGACGCCAACTTCACAAATTCTCACTTTGTCCAACTCAGATGAGTAGAAACGAACATGTTCAGTAGGGCTGCATGATATTGGAAAAAAACTTACATTGCGATATTTTGTTTTTCTGCAATATATATTGCGATATAAACACAATTTCACCAGATGATTTAAATAGCTCTATTTGAAAAGAATTAATTATTCTATAATAATTGGGCTGATTTTGTAGGGGAGTGAATCTGCATAGAAAATAATAAACAAATTACAAGCATAGATAAATACAATAGAAGAAAGATAATACTGAAATAAGCAGTGCTTTATGTTTTTCAGGTAAATTTAACAGTATTCAGGTACAGAAATTGAATAATCAAATGTAAAATAAAATTCTTCACTGTATAAATGAAATATACTAATATAATTAATTAATTAATACATTTTATCTTTGTTAAAGCTACATTTTCTCTTTCTCTTTTGTTGTTTGTTCACAAACAGCTGCGGGTACATTAGGCTGCTGTCCCTTTAAGATGAATGCACGGACCTAATATAAATGACACGCATCCGTTTCCTTTTCCATTTTGACTTTCATTTTGCGTGCACGTGTCCGTTTAAGCTCAAAAGAAAATGAAGTAAAATGCCGTGCGTAATGAATTCACCATTCACGTGCTGTCTGCGTGGCTCTGTGTGTGCGCAGAGCTTGATGCCTGACTCGACTTAAAAACACATGCAAATGATAAACTTTCACTCTATGATGGTTAAATGTTGCAATTAACCCGCGAATCACATGCGTTCTGAACCGGGGTGTATCTGGCCCATACAGATCACGGATCAACTACGATCCTTACTAGATATAGCACATCCTGCGATGTGACTATCGCGGATACGCACTTCGCAATATCGATGCCAAAACGATATATCGTGCAGCCCTAATGTTCAGAAATGACCAAGCAATTACCAGCGGAGAGATTGCCTGGCGACACGATCCCGGCGTCGTGCCTGTATTTCCGGCGTGTTTTAGGGGCTCTGATGGAGCTGTTGTGTCTCCTGCACTTCTTCACGCTCCAGTGATGTGATTTTCTGCTCCCCTCCACCAGGGCCTCAGAGCCACACATCTTCTTCAGAAACTTCCTCTCCACGTATTTCGCTTTAATCCACGCTTCTTTCTCCTGCCTAAATAAAACATCAGAAGCAGAAACGGGAGCTTCTATTAATGAAACATTCAATATATTAAATTATAAAGACATCAAAAGGAAAAAAAAACGATTATCTAAGTTATAGATTCTGGTCATTTATGCAATGCAATGGCAGAGATTTGGCCACACACTGACCTTGAGCTGTTGGGACTGGGTTTCTTAAGTCCTTGTTCCTCACATGCACCTTCGTAAATCTGGTTGATTACAGTGTTGCCAAGCTCACACATTAACTAGAGAGAAAAGCATTATTCAATCAATAAAAGTCGAAAAATATTATAACCACAACCATGTAATAAGCATATCTAAAATTGATGTATCTGACTAAATTGAAGTATAGGAAACCATAGTATAGGAAGTATAGGATTTTAGGAAACTATACCAGGTGCAGTGTTGGGGAAAGTTACTTTTGAAAAAGTGGTATGATTGAAGTAAATCATCGAGGGTCAGCAGCAAAGACATTGGTTAATAAAGTGAGATTAAATACATAAAGTATACTTGTATTATTTAACATGTAATTATTGCAGGTTTGCGTAATATTCTGAGTTTGCATTTGACTGTTTTTATTTATTTTGAGGAATACCAAATCTGTTTTTGTGCAGGTGAGATGAGTAAATGCATGCTCACGTTTAGTCTAGAACTACAATACCTATCACAGCGCACACTACACCTTTGCACTTACGATTTCTCTCAACATGGGGACAAGAGAGGTGTCAGTCAGTACATGGGAAAACAAAGTAACTTGCATTACTTATTTGAAAAAGTAACTTTACTTGTTACTTGCAAAAAAAGTAATCTGATTATATAACTCACGTTACTTTTAATGCGTTACTCCCAACACTGTTTGAGTGAATGTATAATATATAATAAATGTGACAATATACACTACCGTTCAAAAGTTAGGGGTCAGTTAGGTTTTTTTGTGTTTTTGAAAGAGGTCTTTTCTGCTCATCACAGCTGCATTCATTTTTTTTCAAATATAAAGTAAAAACAGTAATATTGTGGAATATTATAATTTAAAATAACGGTTTTCTATTTGAATATATTTAAAATGTCATTTATTTATGCAATTTTTAGCATCATGAAAATTATTATAATATAGTAAAAACAATAATATAAATATTATTATTATTAATATTATAACTCCTTATTTTGGAGAATTCTCATTAATATTATTATACAACTAAATTACGTGCAGTCCATATGCATGTATTACAGTAAACTTCTTTATTTAAAAAATTAAATTATATATTTTTTTACATTTATTTAAATCAGCCAAAATTAGAGGCAGTAAAACAAATACTACAATGATACGTTACAATTTAAATAATACGTGCTCAATATTATATTATTTTAATATATATATTATATTCATAAAAGTGGGGAAAAATTTTCTTCACGCAAAATATATATATATTTTTTCTTTTGTTTGCGGTAAAATGAGATTCACCCTTTCAGACCTCAATTCTTCACACAGGTCTTACCTTCATAAGCTCTGGCTCCCATGTGTCGAGTGTTAAAGAGCGAACTTTAGAGCAGTGGACACCCAAACTCCTGCAGAGATAGAACAGAGATCATAAAATGTACCCTATATTCAAGTATCTTCAATATGGCATTATTCTGATTTAGGCACACATACATTTCATACATTCAGTTATATTTTTCTGTGACATAAGCGGAATAAAAATACATTTTTCACTTATACTAGTCAAAGTCGAACAATGGCAGGACACATTTGTGTCAGCCTCCTGTAGACACCCATCAGAATCTGTCAGATCTCCATCTGCAGCCCCTGTTGTGTCTGAGCTAATCAAATCTAATGCCTGTATTATGAGGCTTCAATCTTGAGTGCAGTCATGGACGCCCATTTTTTAGGAGGTAGGAGAGATTTAATCTGATTAGCAGGCTGGCGCCGGTAATCTGCAGAGGAACTGATGGAGCAGAAAAGGTGCTGCACCCTGAGGGTATGACGCAGTATGTGCACGAGTGTCATAGGGATGAGGACCTGCCTTCATGTAAAGCCATTCTGCTGTTGGGTTCAATCTGTCATGGGTGATGTAGTCGGGATAAACACACTGACGCAGGTGGCTTTAAGGCCTGTCTATCTTCAGTCAAAACAATATGGAAGCAGATGGCTTCTCAAATTCTAATTGGAAGTGAGCATCCCCATGGCCCTCTCACTCCGAAGGGCCCTTGAAGTGGGGACTTTGGAGGGAGCAGGGCACTTGCGTGACATAATGTAACCGTTCTGAACACACTTGGTTTAGAAAGAAAAATAACAATTTCCTTATCTTCACCTGGAATGTTACCAGGACAACGCAGCATGGTTTCCATCACCCCATTAGCTGCTATTACAACAGGAATTTCTTATTATCGCTGTTAATATAATTGTTAAATTAATATAATGTTAAAATATGCTTCATGTATATGTTTGTGTATGTTTCCTCTTTAAAACTTGCCTTCTCGTCTTTGGACACTGCAGGCATTCACATTTACCAAATGTATCTAACACAATTCTTACCTATGAAAATTATTTAAAGGGGTCCTATTATCCCTTTTCACTTTTTCAACTTTAGTTAGTGTGTAATGTTGCTGTTTGAGCATTAAAAAAAGATCTGCAAGGTCACAAAGCTCAAAGTTCACTCTAAAGGGAGATCTTTTATTTAACAGAACTACAACAAATGACTCGTTTGGACTATAGCGCGTTTTTTCCGGATCTTGTGAAGTCATAATGTTACTCATTTAAATAATCGCTGCCCACGGAATACGCAAAAAAAGATACCAGTCCTGGTTGAGCTGCATTAGAGAAGACAGTGTTGTCGCTCTGTCAAAGAGATGCTGTTTTGTCCACCCTGTTTCCAAAACTCATTTCTTTGACCTCCCTAAGGCTGATGAACTTAGAGTGGTTTAAATTTATTTTAAACACTGTTTCTGAACATTAAAACTCAAACGTTTATCTGTGTGCTGCACATTTTACAGAGAACAGCTTCCAGAAACTGTACAACGCAGGCTACGCACAAAAGCTTCTCCTGAAACGGAGCAGTTCCCACTTTGTCGGGACAATTATGTTTGTGGATCACATCTTGTAAGTATGTCTTATAATTGGAACTGTTAATAGAAAACGCAACTACAAATAATACGTTTTATGTTGTTGCTACAATGTAAACAAAGGGCAAAGCTTTGCCTCTGCTTATCTGCTAGCCATATAGTGTTCACTGAAGCTTCTGTAAGCTCTCGCTTTTGTAAGATGGTTCACCGCCCCTTAGGAAAATTAACTATGGTTTTGTGATCGATTACGGTTTGCATTACCATAGTTTTCCGACAAGTATCATGATTAAATGGTGTATAACATCGTATCTAAAAAAAAAAAAACATTCCACTCTGAAGCATCCACAAATCCGTGCTTGCAAAGTCCGTGCATGAAATCCGTTCTGGACAATCCTCTTGTTTGTTAGCATCATTAAGTCTGAATCAGGCTTGAATTGGTTTGAAATTGACGCCATCCTTAATATTTACATCTGAGTAGAGCTTGCGGTTATGGTAAGGGACGTGACATTTCCCGAACACACTAAGCGGTGCCAATCATATTTTGGAAGGAGGGGCTTCATCTATCATCTAAACAGGAAATAAACAACACGTTCGGGCCAGACTGGGGAGAGAGGTGCTGTAATAATGTAAAATATGTGAAAAAGAATGTGTTTTTTTGGACAATCAAGCATGAAAGCATATTCTAGTACACCCGAAAAACAAAATCAAGCCTTTGTAAAAGGGCATAATAGGACCCCTTTAAAATTCATATGAAATGCATAACAAAAATGTATGCAATATATCAAAAATGTGTGTAATATAACACACATACAAAACAACTTGAATTATTGTTTATAAGTTAACTCGACCTCTCCCACCATCTAGCTCTAAAATGAATCGCAAGGATTCGCCATATTTGACCATATATGATAAAATTACTTCCTCAAAGGGACCATCGCATGTACCCTTTGCTAACGGACTTGACGAAGGGTCCTTCGTGAGGGAATTCAGTTGTTCACTTTCACTCTGAATGTTCTTACAAATGGTTCCCTTTCCCTTCAAGAGCACAAAAATCACAGTTTGGAACTCGCCCTGTATGTCGGCTGTAAGATGTCTGGAGCGTGTACAACTAAATTAACAATGACCTGTTTTGTATTGCTTTGTGTTATAACTTATAACTTCTTATAATATCCCAAAAACGAAGCAAGCTCTCACCTGTGAATGCCAGAGCACTCAATACAGAGCAGAATGCCGAGGTTGATGCTGGCCCAGCGTGGGTCGGCCTGGCCACAGTCGCAGCAGATCTCGTTTCCTGGCAGAGACTGGACGCGCTGTAAGATACTCTCTCCTCTAACAATACGCTCCCGCGGCTCGCTGGCAGAGTCTATACTGCTCGTGGAGGGAGACGCTGTCCTGTCCAAACGCTGACAAACAGTAGAAAGAGTTATTACTGATAAGTTTCAAACTATGTAAAATGCAATTTATGTAATGGGGTCAATGGCATGGCCCTCATTTTTGTCCAGATCTATAAATTTATATTAAAAAAAACAAACATTTAAACTGTTATTCATACATATAATGAGGAATACACCTCTTCTGTGATGACAATGTATTATGTTTTTGAATTAATTCTTTTTGATCATTTATTTAGGGGGGACTAAGAGCTTCACTGCTTATTAATAATTGATAAACAGTTGTCCTGTCATGTGATGCGACCAACAGAAAAATTCAGGAAATTACATCACAGAGAGGAACAGTAAGCCTCTTATAATAATTAGATCTTTTTATGACAAGGCAAGTTTAGTTCAGATTGTATAATGTCATGTGGTGCAACTCCCCCAAAAGTAATATTGTATGAATAAATTATTTATAATACTTATCTGAATATCTATCTTCAAAATATATTTTCAAACTTTTTGGAAAATACTTTAGACGTGTACACTTGTATGCATTTTTATGGGCTTTACTGCTTATTAATATTCGACAAACCTTTGTCCTGTCATATGGTGCGACTAACAGAAAAAAAAATAAAATAAAACAGGAAATGACCACAGAAAGGATCTATGAAGATCCTCATAACTGTATGTCAAGGTCAATATACCTCTAAACATTTTTTTTATAATTTGATCTTTTTATGACAAGGAAAAGTTAGTTCAGATTGTAAAATGTTATGTAGTGTAAATCTAATAAGTATAAATCTAATGATATTAATCAATTATTAATTTATTATACATATAAAAAAATACTTTCAAAAATATATTTTATGGAAAATAATTAAGACATGTTCGCGCTCATGTATTGTTGGGGGGTATAAGTGCTTCACTGCTTATTAATGTTTGAAAAAACTTTGTCCTGTCATGAAATCATAAAATCATAAAACAGGAAATGACATCACATCTGAAAATATGACATTATTATGACAAGGCAAATTAGTTCAGATTGTAAAAGACTGTTCTAATAATAATTTATGACATTTATGACTGTTCTGAGTTAATAATTTATGATATTTGTAAAATAAAATAAAATAATAGTTTTACCTTGAAACATGACTTTTTAAAAATGAATGATTATGATGCGCACATTCACGTGTATTCAATGTGTAAGGAATATTATAATTTTTTCTTGGTTACACCACATGACATTTTTTGAAAATGGTATGGAAAAAAAAAAAAAATCAAAATTTAGTACATTTTTAAGAACTGTAAATGAGGATTTAAACTTGATTTTTAAAAGATTTTTCTTTTTCTTTAGTTCAGACACTCCTATTTATCACTGACCCAATTCCGAACTTTAAAATGACTTTTCAGCAGTTTTACAGTTCATATTGATGCATAATGCCATGCATGGTGTGACACTGACACATTATATACAGCTTCTCAGAGTAGTCGTTAGTAAGACTGACCTCTATGTAATAGTTTTCAGAAATCTCCCTGTAGGCAGAAGCAATGCTGGCCTGAACCGCCTGAATCCAAGCTTGACGGAGCTTCTCAGATTCAGCCTGCAGCATACAGCTCCTGATGGGAGTTGATTCATTTATTAGATACTGTACACACCCACACACAGAGCACATATGACACAGTACTCACTTTGTAGGTGACACCACTTCAAAACAGAACCTTCTCTCAATGTCCTCACATGGTTTCACAGAGCAAAGCCGTAGATCCTCCACAACCACAGTCAAAACGTCCTACGACACACGGCAGGTTGCAATGTCAGGTCACAATAATTATGTGTAGCACTTAAAAGCAATAAAAGAATCTGTAAAAGTAAATATCTGAATCCTACACTATATACTTAAGTGGGGTTCAAAATAGAACCTTAACTTAAAGGGATAGTTCACCCAAAAATGAAGATTTATTCCAAACCTATATGAGTTTCTTTCTTCTGCTGAACACAAAAGAAGATATTTTCAAGGATGTTGGTCACCAGACAGCTGACGGTAGCCATTGACTTCCATAGTATTTTTTTCCCTACTATGGAAGTCAGTGGCTACCGTCAACGGTTTCATTACCAACATTCTTCAAAATATCTTCTTTTGTGTTCAACAGAAGAAAGAAACTCATACAGCTTTGGAATAAATCTTCATTTTTGGGTGAACTATCCCTTTAATAGACTTTATGCCAAAAAAGTTCTATATGAGGAGAAATTTCTGTGCCAAATACACTCCTTCAGGATTTGAATATGTTTCGGAAAGTTTTCTCGAGTATGGCCCTATATGACGTCATAAAGGGCGTAATTGTTTGTATGGGCACTTCCCCCAGATGACCGCGCACACACATCAACCAGAGTGAGAGCAAGAGTGTGCCCATCAACGCGATTCGTTCGGTCATGGAAGCCATCGGCAGCGCTGTCATTTTGTTTTTAGACCACAAAAAGAAGTGTGTTTCTGGTCGTGAGGGAAAGATAACCTTGTTCAGCTTCCCAAATAACCCAGCGTTAAGGAAACTGTGGATGCAGTTTGTTTTCCCAGCGCAGCAACAGACTTCTGCAAGTGCGTTTGTTTGTTCCCAGTCATGAGTGGAAACTGCATCAAATGTGTGTGTTTTGTTGGCAATCGGCACGTAAGTGCATTATAATGTCAACAACACGAACGTATAGTGAATCAAAAGTTATCCATGGATAATGCAATGATGTATTGTGTGTGTGTGTGTGTGTGTGTGTGTGTGTGTGTGTGTGTGTGTGTGCGCTCATGACTCTTTAGCTCTGCCCACTGCACGCCTTCAGGAGTTCGGCTGTTTTCTGAAAGAATCGGTACAGCGTATCTGTCTTTTATAAATATGATAAAACTAAAAGACCCTTCGGAGATATGAAGGATGCAATACTACTCTATAAGTACTCAAGATTAACATGAGATTGGCAGAAACTGTGTGTGTTATGTACCCTTTAATCAAACTAAAAATTTAATTAAAAGTAAATCCATAAAATGAACCCCTACAAGGTTCTAATACATGAAGCACCTGACAGAACGCTTTATGGCTCTATATAGGGTACGATATAGGTTATTTCTTAAGGTTCTATATAGAAGAATGTAGCAAAGTTGAACCACCTACTTTTAGTCTCTTCTGATACACTAGTTGACTGTTCTGTATCGAAAACCATCGCCTGGTACGAGAGAAAAACACAATATTAGATTTTCTCCACAAAATGCATGGAAAATCGTACATTTAGAGCCTGTTCTTACCTGTTCCATGTCTTGAAAGCATTGCTCGCCCTCTTGAACAGGTATCCCTCCATCACGACACCATTGGGAGCATCCACATTGAATTCCACTTTGGAGTCATCGTAAGCAAAATCCTGTCATGCAAAACAGAGCAGCTTTAAGTGATTCACGTAGGTCAGTAGCACACACAGAAACGGGACCTTGTCAGTCAGTACTGAGAACCCTTATTGTCCTGTTAAGTCTTCTGCGAGACAGACAAAAGACAAAGCTTAATCCCTATCAGTCAAAACATAATCCCCATGACCGCAGCAGCAGCCCATCTAATTCCTCTCATTTCAATCAATAATGACCGGCAGCCACTTAATGCTTTCTCTGACTTTGAGGTATTCCATCTATATACCAACTCTGCTGTGATTGAGATGTTAGCAATGTTTTCTAAAATGCTCAATGAATAATTCTCCTCCTCCAACATCAATGACATTTTTCAAGTTTTGTGCTCTGACCACAAAAACACACGCTTGTTTCACTATATTAGTAAGGACATTGCATTGACTTCCATTGATTTTAAATCAGGCTAATGGCCTAACCCAACCCCTACCCCTAAACCTATAGATCACAGAAACACGTGCAAAACACTAGAATTAAATAACAACATGTTTTTGCGATTTATAAGCCAAATAACCAGTAAAATGTCATCACAAGTATAGCCAAATCTGTACATACACACACACTTTGTGTTTTCATGTTTTATGGGGACTTTCCATAGATGTAATGGTTTTTATACTGTACAAACTGTATATTCTATCCCCTTACACTAACACTACCCCTAAACCTACCCATCACAGAAAACCGAAAGCTGTTTTCCTCATGGGGACCAAAAAAAAAAAAAAAAAAAAAAATGACACACAGAAGCAATAAATACTCAGTGAGTCATATTTCAAGATCATTCATCATCAAAATAATATGAAAGACACTGAAAATAGATCCAAAGAATATGAAAAAATTTAACCTTATCATATACGGTAAAAAAAATAATACATTCTAAAAGACAAATGTTTCATTTATATTTTATTCCTTTTTTATTTTTATTTTTTTTTTAACAAAAATTACAAATAATATATATATATATATATATATATATATATATATATATATATATATATATATATATATATATATATATATATATCATATTTGATACAGAAATTTCTAAGGCTCTAACTTAGCATGATCAAAACCTGTTGCACACAATCTGCATGCTATTGCATTGCATTATATGTTTTCCCCCTATAGAGCTTTGATCATAAACTAAGACATATTATTGGCAGATATAGAGGAACAACTGATATTTATATGCATTTTATGCAAGTAGTCTATTATAAAGATCTCATACTGATTTACATTACAAACTTTCAGATTTTCATCTGCATTAACAACTGCACCAAATTGCACACTTTTGCATAATATTTTTTTCTTCCCCTCCTCAGTATGAGCTCCTATATCACAGTATATGATCCATAAAAGCCTGATGTATCAAATATGATACTCAAACAAACATTAAAAAGATTGTTTTAAATGTTTTGTTTAAAGGTTCAATAAACTGTTCCATTTCAAAATATCATTATTTCATGTCAGGCTTTACAGGGTTAGGGTTAGAGATTTTATAGGTTATATTTCAAATGCAACACTCAGTTTTATAGTATAGTTATAGTATAGTCCCCGCTCCATCTCTCTATCCACTAAGGCATCCTTGGCCTGAAAAAGGTTGAAGATATCTGCACTAACAAAATAATGTACTGACAATAATAAAGTATAAATACTAAAGTAAAATACTAAATAAACACTAACTAAATAATACATGACATATACTGACTACTCAATGAAATATAAGTCAAATACAGTAAAAAATTATATATATATATATATATATATATATATATATATATATATATATATATATATATATATATATATAGCCTATAAATATATAAACAACTATATGAACAAATAAAATCTATACAGTTTATATTGATATAAAGCACAAATAATTTATTCTAACTCACCAGGGTATACTTCAATCTCCCGAATATCTTCATCTTTAAAAAATGTTTATCCAGAAGCATCAGTAATAATGGAGCAACAAGCACTTTTCCCTAAGAGCTCAGTCTTGTTTCCCTAAAGTGAAGTCATCTCACATCAAAGTCAAAGGCACGCGCGTCATTGATCTCGTGCGCACTCCTCACTCAAGCGCGAGCGACACGCGAATGCCACTGGCTAGCCTGCGCATCACGCCTCTACCGCTCAATATTCACATGATTAGCATACAGCTGTCGATTTATATGCCCTGCTCTTCGCTTTGCCATCTGACCTCAGTCAGAGAGCCGTCCGCAAACATTATTTCTCTGCCACATACAGAAGCACCGTGTCATTCACGGATTTACGAGCACGAGGTGCTCCCCTTTAAACTCAAGCGCGCTCCCCACTCGCGAGAGTCTCGTTTTAAAATGCCCTGTCCATCTGTCTGACAGTGCACAGGACCATTGCTGTTTAATCAAGCAAGCGTTATTGCCCCCTAAAACCCTCAGCTCTCACACTGTCTAACAAGTGGATTACATGAGATATCTTTCTATTATAAAGCAAAAACAGACCACAACTGATAATCAATAATTATAGTTAATCTAAATTTAAAACGGATTAAGATAAAATGCCATTATTAATTCTACCATGACAAGTTACTCCACCTAAACTATATAAACCTTAATTAGTGCCATAAAATCAATTTACATTGATAGCATGACTTCTAGGCAAAAATGTTTTGGCCTTTAATTTTTTTCATAACATTAGTAGAGCAATTCAGAAAGTAATGTATTACAAATATATTGTAAAATTATATGTAATATGTTTGTAATATTATAATAATTATATAATATTTTGTATGTGTGTGCACATGTATGAAAGAATTACATACACATTCATTCATGTATTACAAAATATTTCTAATAGATTGTAAAATAAAAGTGTCCAACAAATTCAATTCAATATGCAAATGTTACTTTTTTTGTCTGTGTGACAAGAAAACCATGAAACAGAAAATATGATCTTTTTGTCAAGGTCAAAAAGATATTGGAAAATGTGATATTTTGATCTTTTCACGTCAAATGGAGTAACTATCCATTTTATATTTTTAATGACATTTAAAATTAATAATACATTTAAAATTAATAATAAAATGATTAGCAAATAGTAAAATAAAAGCAATGATAAATAATGGAAAATATTTGATTAAATTCAAGAAATTAAATTCTTGATCTTACGACACATGACATTAAAGTTTTGTTGAAAATAGTATAAACTTTTTTTGTATAAATGCATGAAACCAACATTAATAAGATTACATTTCTACTTGGCACATGTGTTTTCAAGTAGATTTTGAAAAGATTACTCCTTTTCATCATCTCAAACATGGTTTGAGGTAAAAGTGCACATTTGCGAGTACAATTATTTGCCAGAAACAAAATTGCTCACGTTCTTATACAGCTTGGGAAATAATTGCAAAATAAACAAATGCAATCTAGTTCACAGTCCTTTATTCGTCACGTTTTGTGTTCTGTCAGCACCGCATGCTCATACACCCACCTAGTGCAGCTGAGTCTGCAAAACACCGTAACTCTGTGAGAGACTGGAAACCCCAAGGGTGCCACAATTTGGTTACATGTGAATAAAAGACCAGTGTGAGAGGAGTGAGTTAGTGTGTGTGCATGTGTTAGGAGTGACAGATGCAACACGAGGAGGTAGTAAAACGGTGAGGTGGTGGGATGGCCAGAGAGATCGTAATTCTGTCACTGGAGGTACTGAGGAGGAGGAGGGAGAGAGACACTGTTCAGGCATCTCTGCAGATAAATCATTTGATAAATCAACAGGATGCTTCCGCCCACGGCTTCGCTCAGGAATCACAGCTGGCCGTGTTCACTGTCTGCTTTCATATTGTCATTTATAAAGAAAATATTTGGATATACAGTTATTGGAACTTGGAAGTTTACATTTTCTGAAGATTTTGTCCATGCAAAACTTACTGCGACAATGGCAGGATGCTGCTGGTGGTTGTCAGACGCTATGGTGTTTTTAACGTGTCGCTATGCAGTTGCTATGCATTGCTAGGTGGTTGCTACTGGGCGAGGTCAGTATAGCCCAAGTCTTGGGCTTGGGAGTGGTCTGTGCAGGCCGTCAACCAAGGGGTGGGGGGGCATTGGGAGAAAGTGCCCTGCCCAGGTGACACAAAATTGGTCATTCAGCGAACTTACTACTGACAGCAAAAATCATTTTTTGTGGATTTGTATGGTGGATTTTTGTGGATTTGTAGGCGCTGCAACTGAAGAAGACACATGCAAATTAAAAAACACCAGCAAATTAAGAAAACATCAGTTTGACAACACATGTATTGCAAATACTAACAACGCAACCAAATACAGAATGTGCTGCAAATACTTGTATGTGCAACGCACATACAATCTGGATGTTAAAATGATCAAAAAACTGGCCTTTCAGGTCAGTGACAACACCACTGATGAGTAGACACTGAACAATAAGCAGGTTCGTCATTTGTTGGGGTCCCCTTGAAACATTTCCATTGCATTGTGAGTATTTTGCAGCGTTTCTGTATTTGGTTGCATTGTGAGTATTTGCAGCGTTTTTGTATTTGGTTGCGTTGTGAGTAATTGCAGCATTTCTGTATTTGGTTGCATTGTGAGTATTTACAGCGTTTCTGTATTTGGTTGCGTTGTGAGTATTTGCAGCGTTTCTGTATTTGGTTGCATTGTGAGTATTTGCAGCGTTTCTGTATTTGGTTGCATTGTGAGTATTTGCAGCGTTTCTGTATTTGGTTGCATTGTGAGTATTTACAGCGTTTCTGTATTTGGTTGCATTGTGAGTATTTGCAGCGTTTCTGTATTTGCATTGTGAGTATTTGCAGCGTTTCTGTATTTGATTGCATTGTGAGTATTTACAGCGTTTCTGTATTTGGTTGCATTGTGAGTATTTGCAGCGTTTCTGTATTTGGTTGCATTGTGAGTATTTGCAGCTCGTTTCTGTATTTGGTTGCATTGTGAGTATTTACAGCGTTTCTGTATTTGGTTGCATTGTGAGTATTTGTAGTGCTTTTCTGTATTTGGTTGCGTTGTGAGTATTTGCAGCGTTTCTGTATTTGGTTGCGTTGTGAGTATTTACAGCGTTTCTGTATTTGGTTGCGTTGTGAGTATTCGCAGCGTTCCTGTATTTGGTTGCGTTGTGAGTATTTGCAGCGTTTCTGTATTTGGTTGCGTTGTGAGTATTTGCAGCGTTTCTGTATTTGGTTGCGTTGTGAGTAATTGCAGCATTTCTGTATTTGGTTGCATTGTGAGTATTTGCAGCGTTTCTGTATTTGGTTGCATTGTGAGTATTTGCAGCGTTTCTGTATTTGGTTGCGTTGTGAGTATTTGCAGCGTTTCTGTATTTGGTTGCGTTGTGAGTATTTGCAGCTCGTTTCTGTATTTGGTTGCATTGTGAGTATTTGCAGCGTTTCTGTATTTGGTTGCATTGTGAGTATTTGTAGTGCTTTTCTGTATTTGGTTGCATTGTGAGTATTTACAGCGTTTCTGTATTTGGTTCCATTGTGAGTATTTGCAGCGTTTCTGTATTTGGTTGCGTTGTGAGTGTTTGCAGCGTGTTTCTGTATTTGGTTGCGTTGTGAGTGTTTGCAGCATGTTTCTGTATTTTATTGCATTGTGAGTATTTACAGCGTTTCTGTATTTGGTTGCATTGTGAGTATTTACAGCGCGTTTCTGGGAAGGGGAAACACATCTCCTTATTCTTATGCTTGAGTTGGTTCACGCTCCGCCTAAATTCATATTTAAAGCATTATTACACAAATTGGAAGTTGAAACATAGGCTGCATTTCCATTTAAATCAGATTTTTTTTACTCACATCTGACACAGATCGGAATTTGTATAAAATAACAAGGTTAAATTATCGCTATTTACTGGTATATCTGTTCAGTCAAACTTGTCCTTAACTTATCCATGCTGGCAAGTAATCATGGATGTGAACTATGTAAATAATTTTAATAGCATGGCCATTCAAAACCCGACGGTCAACCATGTCACACAGTAAAGTTATCATCAAAAGAATAATTTTGGGCAGGGATTAATGTGAACACAGATATCAGATACCAGTCATGTCTAAAGTGAATGTAACAGGCGGGACAAAAAAATTGATATGGTCAAAAGATCAGATCTGTGCTTTAAGACTTGCAGTGTAAGCGCAGCCATAATTTTATCACTCGGAGACCAGCCAGCTTCAACTATTTCAATGATGAGTACACTAAAAGTCTTTGCTTTGGTACACTTCAATATGCTACAGATGTAGGCTGCATATTTTTATTACTATTTGGTATGTTCTTCTTGTTTTGGTATGTTGGCATTGCTGTTGTTCTTATTATTGTGTTGTTGGTGGAATAGAATAGCTTCATATTTACGATATTAATACACTATATTGCCAAAAGTATTGGGACACCTCTCCAAATCATTGAATTCAGATGTTCCAATCACTTCCATGGCCACAGGTGTATTAAATCAAGCACCTAGGCATGCAGACGCTTCTACAAAGATTTGTGAAAGAATTTCACGGTTAACTGTTAGTGGTATTATAACAAAGTGGAAGCAATTAGGAACAACAGCAACTCAGCCACGAAGTGGTAGGCCACGTAAAATCAGTGCATGCTGAGGCACACAGTGCACAGAAGTTGCCAACTTTCTGCAGAGTCAATAGCTAGAGACCTCCAAACTTCGTGTGGCCTTCAGATTAGATCAAGTACAGTGTGTAGAGAGCTTCATGGAATGGGTTTCCATGGCCGAGCAGCTGCATCCAAGCCTTACATCACCAAGTGCAATGCAAAGCGTTGGATGCAGTGGTGTAAAGCACGCCGCCACTGGACTCTAGAGCAGTGGAGACGTGTTCTCTGGAGTGACCAATCACACTTCTCTGGCAATCCGATGGACGAGTCTGGGTTTGATGGTTGCCAGGAGAACGGTACTTGCCTGACTGCATTGTGCCAAGTGTAAAGTTTGGTGGAGGGGGGATTATGGTGTGGGGTTGTTTTTCAGGGGTTGGGCTTGGCCCCTTAGTTCCAGTGAAAGGAAATCTTAATGCTTCAGCATACCAAGACATTTTGGACAATTTCATGCTCCCAACTTTGCGGGAACAGTTTGGGGATGGCCCCTTCCTGTTCCAACATGACTGCGCACCAGTGCACAAAGCAAGGTCCATAAAGACATGGATGAGCGAGTTTGGTGTGGAGGAACTTGACTTTCCTGCACAGAGTCCTGAACTCAAGCCGATAGAACACCTTTGGGATGAATTAGAGCGGAGACTGTGAGCCAGGCCTTCTCGTCCAACATCAGTGCCTGACCTCACAAATGCGCTTCTAGAATAGTCAAAAATTCCCATAAACACACTCCTAAACCTTGTGGAAAGCCTTCCCAGAAGAGTTGAAGCTGTTATAGCTGCAAAGGGTGGGCCAACTCCATATGAAACCCTACGGATTAAGAATGGGATGTCATTAAAGTTCATGTGCATGTAAAGGCAGGCGTCCCAAAACTTTTGGCAATATAGTGTAAATTGGAATAATGCAAATGATTTTTGGTGTAGTTGTAGGATGGGCTATTTTGTGTTTTGGTGTTGTTTTAATATAGAATTTGTGTCTATTTAAGTTATAATGGTTGTTATTGTTTTGGTGAATTTCTGTTTCTCCGATCATAAAAAAATGTGTTCTCTCCCTATGAAAACAAAATTATGTATGTTCTGTGACTTTGACTTCTGTGATTCTCTGATCAGGGCTATTTACTAAAACTAAAACCATAACAAATGTTACTTCAAAATAAAACAAACGTTAACTGAAATAAAAGATAAACAAAACTTACATTTTTAACTAATAAAAATGACAAAAACACAACAAAATTGCTGAAACTTTACCATTAAAATGAAAATGGGAAAAAAATAGTTTTGTATAGTCTATAAAATTGTCTATAATAGTATCTCAATGGCACTATAACACTGATTTCTCACATGGCTGTGTGACTGAACTTGGTAGAGATGTTAAATCACCCCACAGGGTCAACCGGTCACCGGACAACATGCTGTTTTGTGGAAGTGTGCAGAACATACGGGACGGAATGTACTGAATGCCATGCTGCACACTTTCAGCTTATTACTGACTTTACAGCTGTTCTCTTTCTCCCAAATTAGTTTCTCACTCTCTTTCATCCGCAGGTCAAATGTTCCTTATTCTTTTCTTTTAACTGTTTGGCAACCTACTTTTCTTTGTAATTCAAATTCTTTTTTTTTTTGTTACACAGTTATTTTTGTCCCTGTACTCTGGCTGTCTCAAACATCTGCTTTTCCTTTTAACTCATAACTTTGAAGACTATTATTACACATATACTAATGTACTAAAGAATGGGGGTGGTAAGAGTTTTTATTTTTTTTATGTTAATTTGACCAAAAGTACAGTAAAAACAATTAAATGCACCCTTGTTGAATATATATATACATATGGAGAAAACGAGGACTTTTATTATAATAATAATAATAATAATAATTTGTTACATTTATATAGCGCTTTTCTAGGCACTCAAAGCGCTTTACATGGAAAAGGGGGAATCTCCTCAACCACCACCAATGTGCAGCATCCACCTGGATGACGCGACGGCAGCCATATTGCGCCAGAACGCCTACCACACACCAGCTTATGGTGGAGAGGAGACAGAGTGACGAAGCCAGTCAGGATATGGGGATGATTAGGAGGCCATGATAGACAGGGGCCAATGGGCAAATTTGGCCAGGATGCCAGGGTTACACCCCTACTCTTTATCGAAGGACATCCTGGGATTTTTAATGACCACAGAGAGTCAGGACCTCGGTTTAACGTCTCATCCGAAGGACGGTGCTTGTTACAGTATAGTGTCCCCATCACTATACTGGGGCGTTAGGACCCACACAGACCTCAGGGTGGGAACCCCCTGCTGGCCTCACTAACACCTCTTCCAGCAGCTACCTAGTTTTCCCAGTTGGTCTCCCATCCAGGTACTGACCAGGCTCAACCCTGCTTAGCTTCAGTGGGAAACCAGTCTTGGGCTACGGGGTGATATGGCTGCTGGCAGACCAAATTATGCTTTTATACCATTAATATAAAGCTATTCAAGTCTGGTCCACCCACAAAGAAGACCAAATGAGCCTATATTACTAGCAAAAGCAGCTTGGATGTGGACAAAAACAGGATGGCACATCAAATTGCTCTGCTGAGACCCCTAACATATTTTGTCATGTAAATGTTTACTTCATGTTGCCCTCTAAAATCTTGTTGTTGTTACAGAAACAGGAGGTTCAATTCATCTGCAAGTCATGTTCTAAATAACAGTCTTGCCCTGCGGACAATCACACTCACACGTGTGCACTTGTGTGTGCAGCGCTCTTGAATCAAGCTCGGCCTGTTCGGGACAGTTGGTGGCACTAATTTGTCCATGTTTTTGGCGCGCCACCTCTTGCCTTCCCTAAGCATCGGGTCTCTACCATCTGCTATGTTTAGCGGTGCTGGCCAGGGCAGAAGTAGGCAAAGTGCCCACAGAGACACTTCCAGACCTCGGCCGACTCAAGAGTCTCAACACACACACCTGGAGCTGCATGTTAGTTGCACCGCATGAATTTAATATGAATACTTTTAATATTTAAATACCAATACAAGATTATGTCAAACTACTTAAGAGTTTTATTCTTTTAAAACCTCATAATGCATTCAGATCCATTTTGACCCGGAAGGCATACATACAATTTTTTTAGTACGGGAACCAAACACTGGAAATGTGTCAAGACTATCAAAATACAGAATTTTTTTTTTTTTTCAGGTATCAACTAAAGCTTTACACATGATTTGTCTCAAAATACTTTTGTAAAATAACCTATATTTAGCCTCTTTTTCCATCTCACACACACTTTTGATTTTTGTTGATAAACATGAATATGCATGCCTATTGAAAAACCACTGCGGATGAAATGAAAGTTATGTGAAGTAAAATGAAAATATTTTGTTTGAAAACATTCCAGAGTAACATTTATGTTGTTTTGATGTTGTTTTGTTAGAAAGAGAATATGTAGATTTAATAAATTCTGCCTGTTTTTGAGCAGTTATGAATTATATACATAGTTTTCAATGGTTGATAGTTTAATGGTTAATTCATATAACACTTATGAATTTTGAAAAACAAAAACAAATCTTGCATCACAGTGTTTTTTCCAACTTAAATGGCCATAAATCATGAATACTTTGGAGCACAGACTTAAGTTGGTCTCTTTTTAAAAAACACTTGGCAGATTATTGAAAAATAAAAAAAAGTTTATTATTATGAAAAACGCAAAAGTACTAATTTTAAATTTTATATGAAATATATATTTTCCAAAAAATGTTTCACTCTAAAACTGTGAGAAAATCAAAGCCATGTATCTAAACAAGTTGTGTCCCAAATTTGAGGTTGATATCTCAAAAAACGAGCTTTCTGTAAGATTTTGTTTGGGCGCAGTACCAAACATTTCCACTAGATGAAATTCGCTTTCTATTAATTTCCAATGCGGACATTTTTGACCACGAACAGTACAAGTGTGACTATTTTTTTTAGGACCATTTAAGCATAGCAAGTGCTAAAAGTTTCGTACCATTCCAATGAAGTTAAAAAAAAAAAAAAAAAGTTTTTTCTGTCAAAAATGTCCAAACAGCACCAGAAGGTTAATAAAAAAGGGGTAAGTGTAGTAATAACATGGTGACACTTAAAACCTTGTCATTTTTGCACATTCACTCATTAATGAGAAGTTATTGATCAGATACGATAGGGTTTTAATTGAAAAATACAAAGTTAAGACTGTTTTATAAACTTACATTCCACCAGGTCCAAAAGGACATGGGAATTCAAAAATCATATGCAGATTTTCAATGCATTATGGTGGTAATGAAGCATTTTTCTTTATTATGATATCTAGTCAGTGGTACCATGTGACTTTATGCCCCCCAAAAATATAAATTATAAACATATTCCTTATAAAACAGTCATTGTATGTATGAACTACATTTTACACGTATTTTTTTAATCAATTTATGAACATCTGGGGCCCTATTTTAACGATCTGAGCGCATGGTCTGAAGCGCATGGCGCAGGTGCACTTAGGGCGTGTCCGAATCCACTTTTGCTAGTTTAACGACGGAAAAAACGGTCAGTGCGCCAGGAGTATGGTCTAAAAGGGTTGTACGTAGTCTCTTAATGAGTCATGGGTGTGATTTGTGCGTAACGTGCAATAAACCAATCAGAGTCTCATCTCCCATTCCCTTTAGAAGCCAGTTGCCCTTGCACCATGGCGGATTCACTATTTACATGGCGGAATATGCGAGCGGAAAGACTGAACGCTTCTCTAGAGAGGAATCCTTTTATTTTTAATATTTAAAAATGTGTGTTTGCTGCTGCGCGTCCCTGTGTGTGTAATAAGCAGAGTGTACGCGCGTTGTGCACCGCCTATAGGTGCATATTACTAACACACCCTTTAAATAACACAAAAAATACTGCGCTATTGACTTTAGACCAGGTTTTTGTTGGTCAATGGCGCAGTCGTTTTCAGTTCCTCAAAATAGCAACACGCTAACAATGCGCCTGAACACACCTCGTTTTCAGACCAGCACGCCCATGGGTGAACAGATGGGCGTGAGTGCATTTGCTATTTAAACAACGTGGCGCTGGATGTGAAAATGATAACTACGTCGGGCTGAAACTAGCAAAAAGCACTTACATCGCGCCTGCCGTCGCATTGCGCCGGGTGTATGATAGGGCCCCATGTCTTCTATCCACCAACTCTTTTAAATTTGTAAATGTATGTTAAAATACTTCTTCCTATCCTAGTTTCTATCCTTAACAGCACTAATCTGAAATAAACATGGCAGCTCTCATGAGAACAGCAAACACATGAAGAGTGAACGTGCCGTGCATTGATTTGTTTGGAATATTAGTCTAGACTGTAAGAGAGCGAGAATACATGAGAGAGAGAGAGAGAGGGGGGGGGGGAATATGGGCATGTGAAGTTAATACGCATGTTTGATAGAACGTCATTTTTTTAATTTTGTGATATTTACATTTTTGCAGACTTTTTTTTCATTATCTTTTGCTTATAATAAAATATGAATTTACTGAGATTTTAAGTAGCATAAACATGACTTTGAATCGCAGAGCCTTGGTTCCACATACAAAAGAAGAGGAAATCCATAGAAAAATACATTTTTGGCTTTCATTCGTTTTATAAGCTCCTTAAAGCTCTGCTGAGATGAAATTCCCCAGTGTCCCAGTGACACAAAAGCTCGCGGGAGAGGAGGAAGGTTCAGCCTCACGTGGCTCTGACAGCCTCAAAACACATGGAAATCAATTTCTGGTGCCTGCTTTTTGTCAAAAGACAAGACTTATTCACCAAAAAATTGCACAAAGTAAATGTAATCTACAATGCTGGTTTAGAAACATCTAAAACATACATCAAATAGACACCAGCTGCTCTGAAAATGTCTTTTCCAGAGAAAAGTTCTTGTTTGATTGTCACTACAAGGAATGAAAACCTGTATGGGACAAACGTTGTGCTTTTCCAAACGATGTAATTTTGTGATGTCACCATCTCCCCCTCCTGCTCACGCTCACACCGATTACACCAAACAGGGCATGTGACTGCCATAAAGCAATTCTTTATAGATCATGAATCAATCCGTCCCTAAGGCTGACTGAACTACCTCATAAAAACACATTTGCTGAGAGAGAACAGAAACCCGAGAAGGAAAGCATCATGTGTTCCTGTTGTAGCCGGTAGAGCCTGACGCTAGCAAGGTCATGGGATTTGATACCTGGGAAAATGTATAATCTAAATGCACTGTAATAAAATAGATCAAATGCAAAAATGCACAATGTACCATGTTACTTCAACACAAAATTAATTTCTTAAATAAGCATATAAATAGGCTTGTATCTTTATTAGCAACTAGCGACAACAGATAAATGACAGATATTAAACATTATTCTATTTTGTTTAAATAAAATGTATAGTATTTTCGTCTAAAATATTTTAAAATATAACACTAAAAACACTCAAATCAATCATTTTAAATGCTACAAGTGAATTTAGTCACAGCATAATATACCGTATGGAAAAAGGAATAAATAATTTATTAAAATTCGATTAAGTGGCCGCTTAACACCGTTTTCAACTAAAAACTTTTTCAACTAGAAACTTTTTATGCGTTTTAGCCGTACATTCACATGACAACAGCGTTTTGGGGGCCTCAAAGTGCAAGTTTTTGAAAACGATACTGTTATCGTCTCCGTGTAAACTACAAAAACGCAAATTTGTGAAAACGGTGACATCACGTGCATGCGTATTAAGTTTTCAGTCGATAGGCACAGAGTTTCTTTACAAAATTACATCGCCAACTACTGGCCTGGTAGCAGAATACAGCGTTTTTAATAGTTGCGGATCCGTGTGAGCGGGGATCGTTTTGACATTTTGTCATCTGTACATGAAAAAACGCGAAGGAAAAACTTTTCCATTTTTAGTACATCGTTGTCACGTAAACGTACCCTAAGATTACATTTAATAGTGTTATTAAATTATTACTGTTTATTAGGCATCCCAACATTATAATATTCAGTACTGAAAAATAAATATTGATTTTTAACTGTTATTAAATTACTAGTGATAACTTATTTAGCATCTAGAGAGAACCAATAAAATAGATATTAAACTTTAATCTACTTTGTTTAAATAAAACCGACAATATTTTTAAAAAGACACTAAAAATTTAAATGAGTCATTTTAAAAACATTTTGAAAGTGAATTTAGGCGTCACAACATTATAATATACGGTATGGAAAAAAAGATTATTAATTTTAAAATTGTATTAAGATTACATTTAACCATGTTATTAAACTACTGGTGTTTTTTTAAGATTACAAGTTACAAACAGCTACATAATTCCTTTGTCATGTGGACAAAAACTTATATATACTTTTTATAAAATAATCCAAAATACAGTTTCATGGTAGGCACGGTATATTAGTGGCTGGAAGATTTTCTCAATTTACTGACCATTGGCTGGAAAAATGTTCATTTTGGGTTATTGCCAAACCAAGAACAAAATGAGCATTGCCACCATTTATTCATCTGTCTATGCTTAGGATGAGAATCCATCCTGCGAATTAAGAAAAATGACTCACCTGCATCAAAGTCTGGATGTGGGCGGCACAATGAGATCAGAAAGTGAGGAAAACGAGAAAGAAAATTAGTTTCTTATTGTTCAGATTTGATAAATTTTTCCAATACACTGCATGCATGCATTCATAAACAACTGTGCCTCAGTTCTACAGACCACATCCATTATCTTGATAATGGACATTAGATCATTAACAGAGCCAAACTGCCACGTCCAGATCCCAATGATCAATGCAAATAGTCCCTGCGCTGTCATTATTGTGAGGTGTTAAGATCTATTTTAGAATTGGTTTCTGCTTTCACAAACCCAAATCAGATTCAATTCTAAATCTGCTTTTGTCTAGAAATGTGCTCATCTGTTATCAATACTACTGGAATCTGTACAAACACAAGCTGAGACAAAGATTCAGGGTCACATGGAAAAGTCAGAGTGTTTCTGGCTCGGATCCGTTGGCAGCGATACCCTGCTGGCTAGCAATGTGCTAGCAGATGGACGTTAGCGAGCGTGTGCGTGTGTCTCGAGGGCCAAATTCCCGGAGAGATCTGGACAGGGCAGGACATCATCCTTTATTGATATGGTGATGAAGCACTTTGAACAAAGGCACTACAAACAAACAGAGGCCAACATATGTAGCTGAAGCACAAACACATGAAGGCAGAGTTTTTCTTCTAGAATTATCGCTAGCGGCCAACTTCCTCACACACGCTGACGTTTATGCGAACTGTCAGATAAGCGCGACCATGACGGCAAAGGGGTTGAGCGATAGGACAATATTATGACAGGAAGTGTCACTGCTTCAGAGAAAATAACTTCACCTGATACCTGATTCTCAGCAGAAAAACACTTTTTTTTAGGATTAATAATTCAGAAGTCACCTAGATCTGTCTAGTCAAGTTAAATTAAGGATCTGAGGTAGGAAGATTGTTTAGGATGTGGTTTTCATATATTATGAGAGGAAATAGTTGTTTTGTTGTTGGAACTAATGTCTTATCACCCATTAGATGGAAAGAGGCAGTGAGAAGAAGAGGAGAAAGAGACATAATGAAGAATTAAAAGAGAGAGGAACAAAAAAGATATTTGAAAATGAGGAAGGATACAGGAAAGAAAGCAGATGTTCTCACTCTTTGCTGTATGGTGGCGTGTTTGTGCTCCATCTCTCTCTTCTCCATAGCTGAATCTATGACCAGCTGATCCAACTGAAATACAAAAACAAACGATACTGCATTATAAAGCTTATTTTTTATCATATTTATGATATGTAAATATAAATGTATAAAAACATTCTTTTAATGTATGCGATTAATTTTTTTCAGTTTAAAGCGTTAAAATATTTAACGCAATTAACGCAGCATCCATTTTTTTCCCTGCGCTATAGTATATGATCAGGCTATCATTCATTCAACTGCTATTAAACCATTCAAGCACGATAAGACACCAAAAAAAGTGTACTGGCACATATAACTCATGCGCACAGAAAGCCGCTTCAGACAGTGCGCCGGCCGCATTTAGTTCTCTTTCTCGCTTGAATGGACAAAAACACACAAAAGTATGTCAAAATGCCCACTTTGTCGAGTATCCTCATAAGCATGGTTTTAAATGAGTCTTATATGACAGCATCCGGGTCATGTGCGTCACGTCTTAAAGTGACAGCAGCCTAACAAACCTGCTGCTGTGATGTCTGTCAATGTAAATCAAAGAATTTAAAAAAAAAAGACAATCACTCACTGCTCTTGACTGAATAATTTAGGATTAAGGATTAATAAGGATTAATCTATATTTAAATTATAATCATTTATGCAGTGAAGACTGTTTGATAACTTTATTCAATTTCTTTATATGTTAGATCAAATATTAAAAATATACTATATTTATGGTGTTTCTACATTAATTTGGAGATTAACAGTGACACAATATAAAAACATTAAAAACCTTAAATGTTGTGATGTGATTAATTGCGATTAATTACAGAAAAATGTGTGATTAATTTTTTTTAATCGATTGACAGCACTAATATATATATATATATATTCATGAGAATGTGAATAGGCTTTCATGTGCAAAGCTCAATGCCAGTATTTTATGATACTGATTCAGTTTTTTTAAGCGTCCGATAACTAAAAAGCAGAACTTAATGTTTTTTTTGTTGTTGCTGCTCTTTGACACAATAAGCAGTAGATGATTTCTTTAAATAAAATTATTATATACATTTATTACCATCATTATTTATAATTTTATTTTTCATTATAAATTACATTTTCATTACATTGCTGTTGTTATTATTATTACTAATGTTTTACATTTTTAATAATAATAATAATAATAAATAGTTAAAATCAGATAAAATATTTTTTTGCTTCAGAATAACATGCACTGATGAATCATGCACAATAAGACTTATTACTTTATTAAGTAAATAGGGTGAATTGTAATTTCAGCTTGTCTTTAAGCCTGTCTCAGACAGATGCATTGTGCGCCTGTCACCCTCAAGGATAGACATTATCCCTCATTTCCACTCATTACGCCTGTGTTAATTTGGAGCCTGGGGCTCACCAGCACATGTCCAGCATTAGGCGCAGGTGTCGGGGGACAGCAGGTGAACAGAGGCCCTAATGAAGGGGAGTTAATGAGATGTTGATGCAGGAGGAGCAGATGTGCAGATCTATCTCACCTCAGCAGCCAGCTTCTTCATGTAGGGGTCGATCTCGTCCAGGAGGTTGAAGCCCTGCTGGAAGAGACTGTACTGAGCCTGCATGAACGACAGCATCTGTGGAGGAGAGAGAAAACGGTGAATACACAAACTATGGAGGAGGAGGAGGAGGATGCTGGTTTAATATGGTTTTAACCCACTCACCGAATCCAAAATCTCAAATTTCTTTTTGGCCTGAAGAACATTGATCTGAGAAAGATATCAAGAGAAGCACATATTAGCAGGTGCAAATCCAAACTATCTTGGGATTCAAACCTACAACCTTTGGTTACCAACCCACTAAACCATTTTGGTTCAAACTAGCCATTTTTGGCAAGGCATAATAATGGTCCCATTAAGGCGAGACGACCCTGAGACCTTTGGGGCCCCTAGCACTGGCACACAATCCATTCTTGGCACTTGTAACCCATAACCACCACATTTTTAACCTTGTTCATTAATTTTATGTGATTACACATGATCCTGCTCCACACAGTGGCCATTAGGGTCACTACAGCCTATTTTTGTCTTGTAGTGGACTTATTAAACATATTTAACATCCTTATAAAACAGAAACATACAATAAAAAAATTCTTATGACACAATATGGTGGCTGACCATCTCTCTATAGCAGTGTTTCCAGCCCTGTTCCTGGAGGCACACCAAGGGGCCGTTTACGCGACACCATTTTCAACTAAAAACTGCAAACTTTTTATGCGTTTTGGCCAGCAACGTCATTTTGGGAGCCTGAAAACGCATACTTTTTGAAAACGGGATTCAAAGTGAAAGTTTTTAAAAACAATATCGTTATCGTCTCCGTGTAAACTACAAAAACACATGTGAAAACGGTGACGTCATGACCATGCGCATTACATGTTCAGTCCTTAGGCATGTAGTGTTTCTTTACAAAGTGACATCGCCACCTATTGGCCTGGTAGCAGAATACAGAATTTTTAGTCGTTTTGACAATGCAGTCGTCTGTACATGAAAAACGCAAAGGAAAAACTTTCCCCAACACTACACACTTTCCACTTCCTGATCAAACACACCTGATTCAACTCATCAGCTCATTAGTAGAGACTCCAAGGCCTTGTCCACCCACACTAATACGTTTTCACTTGAAAAAGCATCTTTTCTCTCCGTTTTGACCTTACAGTGAACACGGAGGTATTCGAAAACTAAGGGTGCGTCTCAGTCAGCTCCCTAGTTCAGGGCACTGATCAGGGAGTCGGCCATTTTAAGGGCTATCTCAATTGCAGAATCCTTCCAGTGCACTGAAACGTTCGCTCCCTAAAAAGTACCACAATGCACCGCAAAACCCAGGGTGCATCGATACTCACTATGTTCCCTTAACGGAAGTTCTGAAGTGCGAAACTTAAATCACGTGAGCCAACTCACTACACATAACGACCGATAATGACACAAGATATGAGTTTTTAAAAATAGAAACCATTATTTTATTATATTTCAGCATAAACATACATCGTTAGACAGGTAATGAACACAATCTAGCTAACTTTTATAATTTATTTAAGGCTGAAATGTTTCACGTATATGTAACAAGCAAAGTATTTATCATAATGTACTTTAAATAACATTACAAGTAATGTCAGAAAGTCATCAGCTCGGCTGTTGTTCATAAATACCAGTAGTGATGTTGTACAATGAGGACGTTGTCACGTCGCCGGAAATAGAGCCATCAGTGTCACAATGTGTAGAGCCAGCGTCCTTACTGTCCTTACCAGTGCCCAAATTCATGTACACGATATACTGATTGACGAGCTCGGGAGCTAGGGAACTGAATGAGACGTGATAACTTTATGATGTCTGTTCCGTCTGTATCATCTCAGTGAGCTTTTATGAGGGTTTACGCATGCACAGTAAGGTGAATTTAGCATTTTCCGACTTTTCAGTGTGGATGAGAAACTTCTGGAAAACGCTAGTGTGGACGGACAGCGTTTTGAAACGAAAACGCCGTTTTCAAATGTATCCGGATTAATGTAGACGTAGCCCAAAACCAGAAATATATGGGTCAGACAAGGAGACATCCAAAATGTGCACTATTGGTGTGCCTCCAGGAACAGGGTTGGGAAACATTGCTCTATAGTAAATAAAAAACACACTAACTTGCATCTACTTTTTTTTTTACCAAAACAGCCTTGGGTTACTTAACCAAAATAGTACAGCCATTACAGCAATCTTTGTCAACCAAACGAGTTTGCTAAAAATGGTAAATGGTAAATAAAATGAGGGAAAACCATAAAATCACAGCCTTCACAGGACAAGGCCTTAAGAGTACAAAGGAGGTCACATTACGTTATGAAATGAGAGCTAATGATGGCCGAATAAAGACAGTGCTTGTGCAGATGGGAAGCAGCGGTCAGGTCGAATCCGTCAGACCGCTGCCGCGAGGACTGGAGGCTGGGCGGCATTTCCAAGTCAAAATAGCATCCAAGACTGTCCAGAAACTGGCATAGCTTTTATGGAGAAGGAAAATTAAACGTTTGTGGCCTAAATGCAGTGCAAATATATATTTTTCTGAGTTTGTGACTGGACTTTTTTGAAAAATGATTTTTTTTTTGGTCCATACAATGAAAGTCGATGGGGTCCAAACAACATTGGACCCCATTGAATTTCATTACATGGACAAATGACATGAGGGTGTAAATGATGATTGATGATTTCTTTTCATTTTTAAGTGAACCATCCCTTTAACATCTCCTTTTCATCATTTTTTTCTACAATTTTATATTTTGAATCCAGTTTTATTCATTTCAAAAAATACCTGAAGCACATAGTCCAGGGCGAGGTGTCGGAAACACTTCCGGGTCGTGATGAGGGCGCTGGTGGCCTCCTCCACCTCATGTGGTTTGTTGCGAGGTGCCTGTGCGTTCTTCACCTGGGCGATTTCCATATCCTCCCTCACCTTATCGAACTGCTTCTTTGTCTCTTTAAACTTTCGAACATCCCTGCGTGGACACATATTACAGGGTAAGACACCAGAAACAAAAACAAGAAACAAGGGCAGGAGAAAGAAGAAAGAACTCACTCCTTCACAAAATTGTGCAACTGTTGCTTTACGGATCTTTGGGCCTGATCGAACAGGATCTGTGAAAGAATCAAAGGAAAATAAATGTATCAGCATCAAACATAAAAATATAGAGTGGGTAGAATGGTGCTTTGCATAAAACGGGAGTCAACGAAAAAGGGCGGGGCTTAGTGTCCCAGATGTTCTCTAATTGGTTAGATATGATGTAGTGGTGTGTCATTTGAGAACAAATGAGCATATTTGAACAAATCATTCCTGTTCCTTTCGACTCCTTTCACTAAAGCTTCTCCCTTTACTAAATGAGACTTTGAAATTTCACTTGTGAACAAACTGAATCGACTAAAGCATCTTGTTTGTGAATAAATCAAATGATCATTCAGCTGTTCAATTCAGCATGTATGCATTTCAGTCTTGTGAACAACTCAATTTAAAACACTTGCTTGTCACTACCAACTGGCATATGTGTAATGTAACCTGCAGAAAAAGCAAAAGTGAACAAATCTAAAAGATCCTTTCTGATAAACTGATTCAAAAGATTCAAGTCACTGGGATGAATCGAAATCACCACCACAAGTATTGATGGGCTATATATAAACATTACCATTTGGGAACAAGTCAAGTCAATTATACAATACAGATTTTTTCAAAGCAGCTTTAGAGTAATAACAGTGATAAAATGATGCAGTTCGGCTGTTGTTCAGCAGAGGTCAGTTCAGTGTTGATTCAGCTCCGTTGTAAAAATCATCAATTATTAAATTAGTTTATTTCATCTATAAAGCAGTTCTGCAAAAAAGTTATCATCCAGCTTAGTTCAGTTCTCATACAATAGTAAAATATTTATTTATATTTTGTAGACGAAATTAATACTTTTGACACAAATGACACTGTTCATTTGAACTTTTTTTGTTAAATCAAAGAATCCTGAAAAAATGGACCACAGTTTTCACAAAACAAATTAAGCAGCACAACTGTTTTCAACACTGAAAATAATAATAATAAATGTTTTTTGAGCAGCGAATCAGCATATTAGAATGATTTCTGAAGGATCATGTGACACTGAAGACTGGAGTAATGAAGCTGAATCTCAGCTGAATTTTAAAATCTATATATAATAGAAAACAATATTACAGTTTCAATTATCAATTGATGAAATATGACGTCAACAAAAAGCATCCTTTAGAGGGAGACCACATTTTGTGCCTTTTATCTAGCAACATTAGTCACTAATGGGCTTTAAAACACATTAGGCAGGTAACTTTATAAGGGATAAATCAATATAATTGGCTGTAGGCTAGCGGATAGGTCTTCAATCCTGCTCCTGGGGACCCACTGTCCAGCAAAGTTTATTTCCAACCTGCTTCAGCTCTCCTGCCTGTGATTTTTCAAATGATCCTGAAGACTTTGATCGCTGGTTGAGGTGTGTTTGATTAGGGTTGTAGCTAAACTCCGCAGGACAGTGAGTCTCTAGGAGCAGGATTGAAGACCTATTTATAGAGTATAAAGTGTGCACTACTCTCATATCACCAGCAGGTGGCAGAGCAGTTGCAGCTCTGTGTCTGTAAACCCAAAAGACTGCAGCAGAGCCCCACATCCATCTCACACATTTACTCACGGTCGCTCACGATGGGTGACTGCAGGTCAAGGGTTAAACAGATCACGGATGCGTCGCACAGGACGGGGAGCTGCGAGTTAGACATTGGCGTCATCCAGTTCATGACAGGCGAACACAGAGACATGCGCACGAGAATACAATCTGCACATGCTCATGGAATCAAGCCCTGGGGGTCTTGTGGGGAAACCTCTAATGGAAGGATGCAAGAATGAAGGCATGTCAGTGCCGGGGTCTGTCAATGTGGATCATACATGATGTCAGCAGAACAGGGCTAGAGGGAAAGCTTTACGCTGCAATCATCTCAATTCCGGTCACAAGTACAGCAGCTTTACAGCAGCGATAAGCTGCAACGAGAGAACATGTGACAGAGTATGTCACATGGAATAGGAGGGCAACATGTCTTGAGGGTAAAGCTGGCATGTGAGAGAGGAAGAGAAAGTACAGGGAAAAGGGGAAGTAGACAAGCTTAGACATTTGCATTTTGTAGTACAGTTCCGTCAAGTCCCAGCCTTTGCATTTTACAAAGGACTAGACTAGATTCAGCATTTTCTATTCATCCGCCTCAAATGTCCCAATTCTTTCATTAGTGATGCTTGCTTCTAGTCAACTATTACTACTGCTCATACTTTGGACTCCAGGGTTCTGCAAAATGTTCAAACCACTAAGTATAACCCAGTTTTTATGTGTACTATATGCGTACAGTGTGCATGACGCAAAATTCATCATCAGCCTAACATGCACATACTGTACGTGCTAGGGCTGCACAATTTGGTGAAAAAAAAAAAGTGATTTTTCTGGTAAAAATTGTGATTGTGATTTAAATTCAATAAAAAATGTTGTGCTTATTGTAGAGCTGCACAATTTGTCCAAAAATGTTGTGATTATACTATATCATTATGACTATAAAATAATAAAGATAATAACAGCAATTATTATTACTAAATAAAAAATATTAAAGATTACTATTGTATTTCATTAATGTGCAGCCCTAGTAACTGTAAATGAAATTTTTTGATAGTCTTTTCTTCCCTATTGTGACATATATCCGAGTAAAATGGCTTCTTGAACAAGAAAAAAATGTAAGGCGGGGCTTAATTTTGCCCATTAGGCATTGATTGGATGGTTGTGGCTTGCTATTGGTCGATCTCATGTGAGTGACAGGTTGTCCTGCCCTCGCGCCAGTAAACACATCATTAGACGAGACGAGACGAGGCGAGACGCTGCAAGAGGGAGAGAAACTTATTCTGATTAAAGATTTTGAGGCAACATGAATTTTAAAATAATGATGTGCACGGATAAACCATTTAAAATAAATACTGCAATATTCCATAAAAAAACTGCCAATTTTGTTTTCATGGTGACTTTAGAGATACCTGCAACTCCAGTTTAAACAGAGACATTTTTAAGACATTTTTTAAGACATTTTATCACTCATAATTTTTGCAGAAAGATGAAACTTTCTAGTGCGCATGTGTTAAATGCCTGTGTTCGTAAACCTCTTGTTCTTTGTGTTTTTTGTTACTTTATGGTTTACAAGCTTAGCACAATTACCCCGCTAGTGTATAGTACACAAATATGTATTTGTATGTTTTTACATATATTATAGATTTTTGCATTGTTACTATGACTCGAAAAGCATCCACATAGCAACACTGTAGCATTGTGTCGCTGAGTTTTGCATGAGCAAATGCCACTGATTTTCTTCAGACGATGTTAGTTAAAGTCTAGTTAAAGAGTTCAGAGAGCAGCGTCTGGTCTGTGTTGAACACTGTTCAGCAGGGTAATTAACCAGCATGCTTTACTGAGCCCTTAATGACTCTACATTGCGGTACAGTCACATCTCTAGACACTGGCATCGCACCTTCTCTTTCACGTTCTCACTTCTCACTGTGAGATCTCTCTTTAATTGCATTTCATCCTCTATCCTTGTTTTACCTCAGATCGTCTCTCGCGGTCTGGAAAACTGTGATCGCATCACCTCGGGTGACATTCTAATAAAGACTTCAAGAGAACATCAAGACTCTGAAGATGAGTGACTGTAGGCGGAGAGAGAAACTGGGGAAGAATTGAATGAGCCTGAGCGAGTGTGTGTGAGATGAGCTTTAATCGTGGCCTGCAGCCCGGCTGTACATGTGTGCTAGCGCCCCTTCATAAAGCACAGGCCTTTTATGTAGCGCCAGACGCTCTCACAGAGAGCAAAGCGTCAGTGAAGCATCACAGTCACAGAGATGGAGAAGAGAGGAGATTCTGCAGCCCTTCAGCAGTGGAACAAAAAAGAAGGATGAGTGAATGAGAGAAAAAAATCAAAGCGATGAATGGGTGGTTCTTCAACTTCAGGCACTTTCATGTACGAGGGGTTGATTTTTATTAAACTGACAGATTAATTTTTTCTTTGTTATATGAAGGCCACATTAAAACGTTTTATCATGCCTTCGTCATTTATTTTTGCTACTTTCCAAATGGTTTTTATGCTAGTTATTAATTATTATTAATTTTATTATAATTTTTATTTAATTTATTAATTAAAATTAGCCTACAATAGCAGAAATAAGCCCTTTCAATGAAAATAAAGGTCCATGTTTCATAAAAATTCACGAAATTAAATGAAAATGTTTAGTGAAATTAGAAAATATTTAAAGGCAGGGTATATATATATATAGCTGCCAAAACAGCCGTGACCCATCGAGGCATGGACTCCACTAGACCCCTGAAGGTGTGCTGTGGTATCTGGCACAAAGATGTTAGCAGCAGATCCTTTAAGTCCTGTAAGTTGCGAGGTGGTTTGTTTAGCACATCTCACAGATGCTCCATTGGATTGAGATCTGGCAAATTTGGAGGCCAAGTCAACACCTCAAACTCGTTGTGCTCCTCAAACCTTTTCTGAACCATTTTTGCTTTGTGGCAGGGCGCATTATCCTGCTGAAAGTGGCCACAGCCACCAGGGAATACCGTTTCCATGAAAGGGTGTACATGGTCTGCAACAATGCTTAGGTAGGTGGTACATGTCAAAGTAACATCCACATGGATGGCAGGACCCAAGGTTTCCCAGGAGAACATTGCCCAAAGCATCACACTGCCTCCGCCGGCTTGCCTTCTTCCCATAGTGCATCCTGGTGCCATGCGTTCCCCAGGTAAGTGACGCACACACACCCGTCCATCCACGTGATGTAAAAGAAAACGTGATTCATCAGAGCAGGCCACCTTCTTCCATTGCTCCGTGGTCCAGTTCTGATGCTCACGTGCCCACTGTTGGCGCTTTCGGCGGTGGACAGGGGTCAGCATGGGCACCCTGACTGGTCTGCGGCTATGCAGCCCCATACACAACAAACTGCGATGCACTGTGTATTCTGACACCTTTCTATCAGAACCAGCATTAACTTCTTGAGCAATTTGAGCTACAGTATCTTGTCTGTTTGATCGGACCACACGGGCCAGCCTTCGCTCCCCACGTGCATCAATGAGCCTTGGCCGCCCATGACCCTGTCGCCGGTTCACCACTGTTCCTTCCTTGGACCACTTTTGATAGATACTGTCCACTGCAGACCGGGAACACCCCACAAGAGCTGCAGTTTTGGAGAAATTTGGCCCTTGTCAAACTCGCTCAAATCCTTACGCTTGCCCATTTTTGGTGAAGAGATAATCAGTGTTATTCACTTCACCTGTTAAAGTTATGATCATGTGTGAACAGGACCTTTTCAAAAATACCAGTAAATCTGTTCTGGAAATTTCCCAGTATGAGAATAACTACCAGTAAATTACCGGTGTGATGCTGTGTGTGAACAAAGACTGAAGATTACCGGTATGAGCACAGACGAGGCCCGAACACGTGATTTATTTATTTTTTGTTCCCAAACCAGTTGAGCGGAAACTCCACCCTGCAGCGGATTCTTAAGATTTTATTGGTCATGTCAGTCACAGTACTGATTGCTTACACCAAACACTGATTCCTAAACCTACCTGTCATTGTAACCTTAACTAATGAAATTAGTTTCAGGGTGGGATTTCTGGTGAAGTGGTTTGGGGGAAAAAATCTGAACGTGTCAGAACGTGCCACGTGGTCCATGTTTCATAAAAATGTTCACGAAATTAAATGAAAATGTTTAGTGAAATTAGAAAAAATTTAAAGGCAGGGTTTATATGTATTGTTCCAGAAACATTTTTGCTATGCTGGTGGAAAGTCTCTTCACATCCTGATAGCAATCACTAAGTTAAGTGGTCTAAATGTATTTATATTTATATACAGTTGCAAGAAAAAGTATGTGAACCCCTTGCAGAATCTGAAAATGTGAATAATTTTAACAAAATAAGAGAGATCATACAAAATGCATGTTATTTTTTATTTAGTGCTGTCCTGAATAAGATATTTTACATAAAAGATGTTTACATATAGTCCATGGACTGTCAATCCTCCAAAGAGAACTTGAGGTAAAATATCCACAAACTTTTCCTCCATTGCAAAATTCCACCTAGCAGCACCAATACCATCATCTCTCTTTCGTTTCTGTGCTCCCATTGGTCAACGCCAGATGTGACGGAACCCGTCGTGGAGGACCCACAAAAATTTCTGTCAGGACGTCGCAAAGCGTCGCAGACGCAGCGTCGGTTGTCGTCCACTGACACACTATGGGCCCTATTTTAACGATCTGAGCGCATGGTCTAAAGCGCAAGGCGCAGGTGCACTTAGGGCGTGTCCGAATCCACTTTTGCTAGTTTAACGACGGAAAAAACGGTCTGCGCGCCAGGCGCATGGTCTAAAAAGGTTGTACCTAGTCTCTTAATGAGTCATGGGTGTGTTTTGGGCGTAACGTGCAATAAACCAATCAGAGTCTCATCTCCCATTCCCTTTAGAAGCCAGTTGCCCTTGCACCATGGCGGATTCACTATTTACATGGCGGAATATGCGAGCGGAAAGACTGAACGCTTCTCCAGAGAGGAATCCTTTTATTTTTAATATTTAAAAATGTGTGTGTGCTGCTGCGCATCCCTGTCGCAGTGTATGCGCGTTGTACACCCGTCTATAGGTGCATATTACTAACGCGCCCTTTAAATAACACAAAAAATACTGCGCTATGGACTTCAGACCAGGTTTTTGTTGGTCAATGACGCATTCGTTTTCAGTTCCTCAAAATAGCAACGCCAACAATGCGCCTGAACACACCTCGTTTTCAGACCAGCACGCCCACGGGTGAACAGATGGGCGTGAGTGCATTTGTTATTTGAACAACGTGACGCTGGGCATGAAAATGATAACTGCGTCAGACTGAAACTAGCAAAAAAACACTTGCGTCACACCTGGCCTCGCATTGCGCCGGGTGTATGATAGGGCCCTATATGAGATTAAACCAAAGATTCTTGCGTTTTATAGTGAATCTGTGCTATTATCCAAACTGTAATTTTGTCAAATCATGTGAAAATATTTATTGTGTGTAAAATGGTGGCTTTGAAACTAACCATAGTAAGACAAATGAGTTATTCCATGTCATTTTCATCAGTCATGTCTACCACATGGTAAAAGAAAAATAGGCTGAATGCTCATTCATGTACGTCTTTGGACATTGTTGGTAAATGAAATATACTAAAGAAAGAGTTTGTTTTAAAAACTTATTTTCTAAAAGTCCACAACAAAATGCCCATCATTGAAGAAACACCCAAATACAATAAAGGCCGCATAGAATAGCTTCCCTTAGAAATGCAAACAATCGCAACCAAATGTTCCAAACTGGCATGAGGAACATCAGATGGTAACCTCCTTTTCTTTGGAGCAGTAATGGAAGTGATACGCTTTAGAGGCAGACAGCATGTTCAGCACTTGGCTGCAAGCTGTTGGAATGGTCCGCATGCGACTCTGAACTGCCTGCTCAGCTTTTGACTTCCTGCATTAAAAAGACTGTTCCATACGAGACCACTTTACAGAGCCCGGCTGCCAAACGAATGGGCCATTCATGAACTGTACAGTTGAATTAGTTTAATTCGAAAAATGTGTTGCAGAAAGCATGCATCACAGGAAGAGAACGAGATCAATAACGCCGGTCAAAGGGTTCTGTGTTGCTTTCAAGTGGAAAGAAAGTAAACTGGGTTTCAGACCCTCAGTTGTGGTAAAGCAAAAATTAAAATCTTGAAACAAAAAAATAAAAAAAATAAAAAGAGCATTACCCGATTCTTACTTCTGGAAATGGGCATGTTACATAATACAGCAAAAGGGGGGTTTTTGGGAGATTTTAGCAGGAAGTAAAATGCAAAGTTGATGCTCTCACAAGAAACTAGACAGCTTGTACGACAGCTAGAACGGGTAACTTTGACTGCTTGCATCTTCACATTCTTCATCCAGATACTTTAAAGAAATTAACATATTTTATATTCAGCTCTAAAATATTGTGTGGTAGCTTTAAGGCCCTGTTTACACCTGGTGTTTTAATCCGTCTCTTTTGTCCGCTTTTAACCACTTCTGTCCTGATTTCTTCAAGGGGAGGGCCTATGGGTGGGTAAATGTTTTTTTTTTCCAGAACTTTCAATCTAATGGACAAAATAATGCTCGCGCAATTTACATATGAACGCGCACGGGGACGACGGAAAAACACAGAGAACAGCAGCTTTCGTTTCTGCTCTGACAGCCGTAAGACCATGCTGAACGCTGTGAGTTAAAAATCAGGAATGGTGAGAACATTGTGCTTGGTAAGTTTTTCGTCTTCAAACCCAACTTGGGTCTCCAGTCGACAAAGCTTAAATCCCGTCTGGCTAGCGTGCTTCCCATAATGTTTAATGTTAGGTCAGTAGGTGGAGAGTAGGCGTTCTTTTGTGGCTGTTCGAACACATTTGACCGCATGAACGTTTACACTACGAACCAATCCAGTCAAATGTGTTTTTCGACTAACTCTGGAAGTGGTCGAAAGTGGACAAGCTCAAAACGTTTTAGACCCTGTTTACTCCTGCATTTAGTGCCATCCACTTGTGATCCGATCGACCAAAACACATCTTAATACCAAGTGTAAACGGCCTAAAAGTGTTTGCATTCAGAGATGGTCTTATTATTGGGAAATACGAGGGTCCATGGCTCCATTGGAAAAAGCGCAACGGTTAACTTGGATCACGTCTGCCTTTATAACCAATCACATTACAGCCTTGACCTCACTGAATTTTGTTCATAGTTGTGCGACAGTCAATCACTTTTTGCGGATACCATATGTCGTAAATTGAATCATATCTGTCGCACAGTTGTCTGTGACTACTCTTATAAAACAGCACTTTTTTCGGTGTAAACTCTAAAATTAGATCAATCCAAAATGAATGTTTAAGAGACCCATTAGCCGATGGGCTGTCGATTCATTAAATGATAAGCAATTTCCTCAGTGTTTATTCAGCATAGTGAAGCCTCCATTAACATCCATTAAAAAAACGGTCTCTTGTCTCCTTCCTTGCATACCACAGAGTTAACAGAGTTTTTTCGGTTGCAGGCTTGCCTTACGCATTAGGAACTTTTACTAAAAACCTAAGGCGCTTCTCAATACCAAGTACTGCAAGTTTGGACTTGCGTCCTTGGTAATTCGCATTCGGCAAGATAGACTCGGAAGAAAAGTGGACTTCCAAATAAACAATATTTACAGTACATTAATATAGTGCAATGAGCAGGACTCACAAAAGCCAACAAACTTGGTGCAATGCGTCTTGATGTGCGCATATTCAAAAAGTGTCACATAGAACCCCCAGAAATGAATCTGTTAGACTATCAGTAGAACAGCACAGCTTCTGCAGGCATGTCAACGCTCCTGTTATCACCTCTAAAATCCCAAAGTGAAAAACCCATCACGTTCTCTCATTACTTCTCTTTCTATGGCCTCTTTTTATACTCTTCCCTGCCAAATAGATAATATCAGTAATTACACTCAGTCGGGAGGTAGTGAGGCGTCACTTCGACAAGTTTATGACTGCCTGGATTCCAACAACTCAATAAGCTGTAAAAGAGGGACATATTAACTGATGAAGAGACACACAGGCTTTCAGTCAATTACTGTAATTACTATAGATTTACATCTCCCTAACAATTTGTTGCTACACAACAAGTGCACCAATGTATCTTCTTTGCTTTAAAGTTCTTACTGTGAAATGAATCTCGCCATTCTGCATTGGCACTATGACAATAAAAAAAGTAAAATAATATACCAATCTTATTGGTAAGCATTGGGCTGTTGGACTAAGAACAAGAGACAAAAACAGAAAGTGTCAATGAATCTTGATTTTAAAAAACTACTCTCAACTATCTATAGATACAGAGATTTGCAGCATCCAGGGACTTGGCAGTGATGGACGTCCTGGATTTATGAGGCAGACAGATTATCTACATCCCAGAGTAAAATGGCCAGGCTTCAGATTTATAGAGTGACAGGTTAACTGCTTTGAACCTGGTAAAACAGGAGAGAGCAGGAACAAGAGGAGGGAATAAAAGTAATGTTCTTTTTAGCATACAGGCTTTATCTGTCATTCCTCCCATAGACAGACACCTGTTGAACAGAGGAGAACCACTTCCTGTGCTGGGACATAAACATCTCTAAGAATCAAGCAATAAGAACCATGCCAGGCAAATAACGTACAAGTATTCAAACTTAAAGAGAATGTCTAAGGCCATTTCATGCATTCTGACTTATTTACACCGTTAAAGAGATGGGTTATCATGCTAAACATGGCCAAAGTTTCAAAAAAGGTGTTGGACATATGATGGAGTATTTCTGTGCCAAATACACCAAATACATACTCCTTCAGGGTTCGTATAATTTTCGGAAAGTTTTTTCGAGTATGGCACTGTTTGAAGTCATACAGGGCAGAATTCCTTGTATGGGCACTTCTCCCAGAAGAGCGTGCACACACATCAACCAGAGCGAGAGCAAGAGCACGCCCATCAACCAGAGCAAGAGCAAGAGCACGCCCATCAACCAGAGCGAGAGCAAGAGCACGCCCATCAACCAGAGCAAGAGCAAGAGCACGCCCATCAACCAGAGCAAGAGCAAGAGCACGCCCATCAACGAGCTTCATTTGGGTTACGAAGTCGTCAGCGCTGCACAGGACCTGCTTGAGAAAGATTTGTCATTTTGTTTTTAGACCACAAAATCAACAATGTCACCAAAGAACTGTGTTTTTAGTTGTGAGGAAAAACCAAGCTTCCAACCAAAACAGACTGGGTCATCTGACCAATCAGAGGAGAGTAGACCAATCACTACAGACTGGGCCATCTGACCAATCAGAGGAGAGTAGACCAATCACTACAGACTGGGCCATCGGACCAATCAGAGGAGAGTAGACCAATCACTACAGACTGGGTCATCGGACCAATCAGAGTAGAGTAGACCAATCACTACAGACTGGGTCATCTGACCAATCAGAGGAGAGTAGACAAATCACTACAGACTGGGTCATCTGACCAATCACAACAGACTGAGCCATCTGACCAATCAGAGGAGAGTAGACCAATCACTACAGACTGGGTCATCGGACCAATCAGAGTAGAGTAGACCAATCACTACAGACTGGGTCATCGGACCAATCAGAGGAGAGTAGACCAATCAATAAAGACTGGGCCATCTGACCAATCAGAGGAGAGTAGACCCATAAATAAAGACTGGGCCATCTGACCAATCAGAGGAGAGTAGACCAATCAATAAAGACTGGGCCATCTGACCAATCAGAGGAGAGTAGACCCATAAATAAAGACTGGGCCATCTGACCAATCAGAGGAGAGTAGACCAATCACTACAGACTAGGCCATCTGACCAATCAGAAGAGAGCAGGCTCGCTGAAAGGAGGGGTTTAGAGAGCCCTGTTTACACCTGGTATTAGGATGCATTTTGGTCGATCGGATCACATGTGGATGACGCTAAATACAGATGTAAACAGGGTCTAAATTGTTTTGAGCTTGTCCACTTCTGACCACTTCCAGAGGTGGTCAAAACGCATGTAAATTGCACGAGCTAGCTTTGTCCATTAAATCAAAAGATCTGAAAAAAACACATTTACCCACCCATAGACCCTCCCCTCAAAGAAATCAGGACAGAAGTGGTTGAAAGTGGACAAAAGAGACGGATTAAAACACCAGGTGTAAACGGGTATGTGTCTGCCTCGTCTACTTGTGATTGGATCGACCAAAACGCATCTTAATACCAGTTTTAAAGTGTTTTAAAACCTGATCTTGCATACAAGCACCTTTTTTTCTTTTTTTAGATTATTTGCTGGTCATTTTGTAATGCCAGTTGAGTGAAGTGACAAAAGTTTTCACCAAATTTTAGTAAACAAGTTATTTTGAGGGTTTGACCTAGATGTGTTTCTGGTAAAGTCCAGGAATTCAGTGTTCACCACAGTCATGTCTCACAAAAACAGTTTATCACAAGAATAAACCAGTCTACTTAACCATAAAAGCAGCGCGAACAGAGGAAACATCCGACTGTTCAAATGCTGCTGATGCTACAAGCAGGAAGGGATCAGCCGTCTTTGGGCTGACAATTAAAAAGCCGCAAGTCCTTTATACCACAGCCCTGGTATTTCCTCTTTCTTTAAAAGTGAAGGTGGCTGTGGTAACAGGAGACATGTAGGGCTTTGCGCACTGATTGCCACTCTCTCTGTTTTCAATTACACGATCCTCAAGAACAGGAAAACACCCAAAAAGTCTTGAGTGATGACGTACTCTGTCTTACATTAACCAATAAATGTGATTAGTCACCTGCTGGAATGAACAAGACCGTTTCAAATATACAAACCAAAATGGTTTGTATATTTGAAACTGTCTCGTTCATTCCATTAAGCTGCGGTGCTCATGCAACCAATGCAAGTTCAAATCTGGCTTGCAACATTTCCAATTCCCATTTCACCTAAAAGGTTCCTCAACATTTCCTGTCCTAATTATAAATGATAAAATGTCAAAGCACAATACAAACCTGTGAAGCAGGAGGCCCTTTATGATTCTGCAGACGGCTTATGGGTGGCATGTGGAAAAAATCAGCCACATATGATGTGAAACACCCCGTGTAAAGAGATCCACGTTCTCTGGTTTGAGTTACGCCCCATGGCACACGTAATACGGTTTCATGATAAAAACACCCATGAGAGAACTACAGGCCTCGCCAGGTTATGGCAACATATGATGAATCATTATGGCTGAAACATTATGTATGTGTGTGTTTTATTATCGGACATGTGTCCATGCCGAGTGAGCCTGGGGAAATGTGTCTTACCATGTGATAGTTGACGATTTCCTGAAGGCTCTCTCCACACTTTTCGAGACATTCCTGTAATAAAGCAAATAACCGAAAAATCAACACAGCTCATGAGGGTCTGACTATTGTCTGAGTCATTTGACTCGGATCATTTAGAAATAAATACTTGTCTGGGAAACTTACTGAGATCATCTCCTCCTTTTTGCAGTGGTGAGACAAGTCTCGAATGCCATTGACAAAGAGTTTATTAGCACTGACGTACACACGACCCGCTTCGATCATACCACTGCATAGCTTCACCAACTGATGGACAGAGAGACAGAAAACACAACATCAAAAAATATATAATCACTGGCAAAACTTTGGCCATGACTGTAGTACACGCATTTTTCTACCTTTGCCTGCTCTGTATGCTTATCTCACACATGCGAATATTGCACTTATTAATTCGTCCACAAGTGGCAACACTGGACGCCCAATAACAATAGACACCCATGCTTCACTGAGGGGGTTGAGAGATACACGCAACTCTAGATTAAAAGAGCAAAAACTTCCGGTGAGAAATAGTTATATTATATCTATTATGATATCATTGCGTAATCAAAATATTTTATTTTTCTTTTCTTTTGGTAATATTTCAATTATTTTATTTATAAAAGCCCAAAACAGTAGTTTTCCTAATTCTTCAACATTAAATTGTTTAAAATTAAATTATCTTATAAAAATGTGTCCATAAATCTTCGTCAGTTCTGTTACCGTACCATACTTTGCCTTTAAATTGGTGGAATTATGTAAGATACAGGAAATGATGTCACTTTCCCTCAGTGATAAGATCTGAAGCACTGAAAGGTGTGTGTGCTCTCTCTGAGAAAATATTCTAATCTAAAAAGTTCTTACACCAAGAGTTATTCTATAAAACGTAAAAAAATTGTTACCACAATATCCAAAGGAAACCTTTATCACTAATCACACAGTGGGTTGTTTAAAAGTCTTTTAATAATGATTTCATTAGTGCCATTTATGCTAGCAAGTGGAGTTTTGGGCTAAAAAGTTTAAAACTGTCAATTCTGTTACCATCAAACTCTGTTACCAAGGTAGAGTAACAATGTTGAAAGTATGTAAAAGTATTGACAGTAACAGAGTTGACTAACAATACTATAAAGAAATTACTTTTTCGTTAAAAGTAAAAAAAGGAAGTAACTTGTGTTTGGCAAGCACTGAATTATTAAAATTGAATATGTTTTCAATAAGATACTGGAAAGAATTTCTGTTAGTGAACAGTTTTTTTCCTTAACTTTTTGAAATGCAAAATCTATCTCCAATTATAGAATCACTCATATGTCGAGCGCCTGTGTTTGCACACATTATTAAATGGAGTATTCCTTGAAAGGCTACGTGTTGAGCTATACACATATGCTAAGTGTTCGTGTCAAAAATGAGAAATACTTTGGGCTTTATTTCTTTAAGGTGCCATTTTTCTGAGCGAAAAATTAAACAACAAAAAAAAAAAAAATGGCGGCCGGGAATTGATTTTATCATTCGGAAATTGGCTGCACATAGTCATGTGGGTCTTTTGATGCCAGAACCAGATTGCTTTAGGTTTCAAACAAAAAAACACAATGCCGGTCCTCCCTATACGCAAGTTGCGTAGGGCCCCCGAACCACCAGGGGGCTCTCAAGAATGATTTAGGGCTGTGTTTTAGCTTCGTTTTATATTTTGGCTTTCAACGATTATGAAAACATGATGCCACTTTCCGTTCCTTTCCTTTAAAGCGGTGCGCCGTCACCGATACGTAACATCCAAATCAGTCGAATCATGTAACGTCACGTCTAAAAGCATATTGAGCTGCAAAAGAGATGCTGTTCAACAGACGGCTTTCTGTCCGCGTGATCCGAGATGGAGAGAAACACGGACAAGTACAGGTTACTTTGGGCTTCGGGCATGCACTTTAATGGACAAATACGCGCAAAAATGTGTCAAAATGTCCGTCTTGGGGACTTTTTAACGTGAAAGCATTCAGTTATGTCTTCAGTGAACATAAACAGCTGGAAAAATAATCGAATGCTTGTCAGTGTATTAGGTTTGTACATTTGGGGCCCTATTTTAACGATCTGAGCGCATGGCGGAGGTGCACTTAGGGCGTGTCCGAACCCCTTTTTGCTAGTTTAACGACGGAAAAAAATGGCAGGCGCATGGTCTAAAAGGGTTGTACGTAGTCTCTTAATGAGTCATAGGTGTGTTTTGGGCGTAACGTGCAATAAACCAATCAGAGTCTCATCTCCCACTCCCTTTAAAAGCCAGTTGCGCTCTCGCCATGGCAGATTCGCTATTTACATGGCGGAATTTGTGAGCGGAAAGACTGAATGCTTCTCTAGAGAGGAATCCTTTAATTGTTCATATTTAAAAATGTTTGTGTGCTGCTGCACTGTGTGTGTAACAAGCAGAGTGTACGCTCGTTGTGCGCCGCCTATAGGCGCATATTACTAACGCGCCCTTTAAATTCAGGTTTTTGTTGGTCAATGGCGCAGTCGTTTTCAGTTCCTCAAAATAGCAACGCGCCAACAACGCGCCTGAACACACCTCGTTTTCAGACCAGCACGCCCATGGGCACGAGTGCATTTGCTATTTAAACAACGTGGCGCTGGACGTGAAAATGATAACTGCGTCAGGCTGAAGCTAGCAAAAAACACTTGCGTTGTGCCTGCCGTTGCATTGCGCCGGGTGTATGATAGGGCCCATTGTCTTAAAGTGACACCAGCCCAATAAATCCACTGCTATCTCTGTCATTTAATGTTAATCAAACAACAAAAGAAAATAAGAGAATCACTCACTGCTCTTCACTGAATAACATTAGTAACTTTAATAAGAATCAATGGTAACACTTTACAATAAGGTTTCATTAGTTAACATTAGTTAACTACATTAGTTAACATGAACTAATAATGAACTGCACTTTACAGCATTTATGGTAACACTTTACAATAAGGTTTCATTAGTTAACATTAGTTAACTACATTAGTTAACATGAACTAATAATGAACTGCACTTTACAGCATTTATGGTAACACTTTACAATAAGGTTGTATTAGTTAACATTAGTTAATGCATTAGTTAACATTAACTAACCATGAACAACACCTCTGTTCAGCATTAGTTAATCTTTGTTAAAGTTAGTTAAATAAAAATACAGCTGTTCATGGTTTGTTCATGTTAGTTCACAGTGCATTAACTAATGTTAACAAGATTTTAATAATGCATTAGTAATGTTGAAATGAACATTAACAAAGATAAATAAATGCTTTAAAAGTGCAGTTCATTATTAGTTCATGTTAACTAATGTAGTTAACTAATGTTAACTAATGAACCTTATTGTAAAGTGTTACCGCATTTATTAATCTTTGTTAATGTTGATTTCAACATTTACTAATACACTATTAAAATCAAAAGTTGTATTTGTTAACATTAGTTAATGCACTTTGAACTAACATGAACAATCAATAAACAGCTGTATTTTTATTAACAAATTAAACCTTATTGTAAAGTGTTACTGAATCAATGTGTATTTAATTCATACAGTGAAGACTATGCAATGTTTTTATTTTTACATTTGATTACTTAATTCAATTTCTGTATAGTAGGCTATTATTAGTAGTAGGCTAAATTGTTCATTTCATGCATATCTTTTTTCTGTTGCATTTGTCCTTTTTTTATTGTATTACTGAACGTTTCAACTCCCTGTTGTTGCTTGACAGTGAAACTGCTCTGAAAAAATTGGGGTTGGGGGTCATTTTGGGGTTTTTATGAATGCACTGACAGGGGCCCCCAGGACAAAGTTTTGCTTATGGCCCCTAGAAATGTACCCATGTAGTGTGTACCCATTGTGCACTGGGTACACACTACATGATTTTAGCCCCAATTTTCACTCGTCGACAGTTTTGTGGAAATTGCTCGAAATTGGAGGCAAACCGGTGCTTGTTCGTTCACGTGCGTGACAATCGCGTAGTGTATTATCAAAGACGCAATCTGAGAGAAGCCCCGGGTTAGTTAGTTCTGTTCCAGGGTTAGTTTACTTCAGAGGTTTCAGCGCATGCTTGCCTTATTGATCCAGTGGGCGTGACATTCACAGTGTGAAATGTGTTTTGACTAAAAATTACATTGGCGACGACCTACAGCCAATGAGAGCGCGAGATAGAGGGCAGCGGGAAGTTCAGGGGGAAGAGTCATAGACCGGCAACAGAACATCAGCAAGCATGGCTTCTGCAAGCAACCATTCCATTTTTTTCCAACTTGGATAGCAAGCTTTCTGTGGGCTACAATTTTTTGCGTTCTTGCTTGATCTTACGTTATTTTCCATATCACTTCTTGCGTGTGTTTGGTTGTAAAATGTAGTTTGTAGAGTTGTCTGCGATGCTTCCTATTGAAATGTTGTCTAATGTGTGACCCCGTCGCCGATCCGTTGTGTAATGTGCACACAGCAGCAACTAAAATGGTACCCCAGACAGTAGTGTAGTGTGTCAGAAGAACGCTGGTCTGTGTGTTTCCAGCATTAGCATGCTAAAAGTCTCACAGTGAGTGTTAGCATGCAAGCTGCTTTGAGAAGATTCAGCCATCAAAACAGCACTTTTGTAATAAATTAAAGACCTTATTTAGCCTGTTTATTTGCTGAATATCTGTCTGTCATAGGGCTGTGTGATCTTGCATTCAGACGAGCCTCTTTAGTCTAGCTTTTATTTGAGCATCTTACACTAATTTTGTGCTAATTAAAAGTCTGGGGCTTTTTGTATTGGAAAAAACTTGCAATAATAAGCAGACGTTGCCTTTGTATGCTGATTTAGAAGCTTCTAATAATACCCTGAAGCAGCAAAGAGATACAAGACTGCAGTTTCCTGACGCAAACGTTCAGCATCCTAATGCTAAATGGGTTTCTCTCTCAATCTCCATTAATCCTGTATGGCGTACGAGCTGGGATTTAGCTCGGCGCACATTTGTTATGCTGTTTTATCCATGCACTAATGCGGCAGTCCATAGTTAGCTCAGCATTCAGAAGGCCTCAAACCAACATCTCAATCAAATGAGGCACTGATCAAATGAAATGGAAGTCGTGTCCCAAATGACAAACTATACACTTATACTATGCACTATGACTAATGTACTTGACCATCTAGTGTACTATATGAGTTTTCCAGCATCAGAGTCTGATAGCCCCTCCCCCTCTGCTATATAATGTAAGCTGCAACAGTTGAGTGCAGAAAGCGTCCAACATTCCACATTTTGATTTTTGGGTTAAATAAGCGCATCTTTTTGGAATTTTCAATGTTAACGCACTACATGCTCACACTATTTATACAACAAATTGGCATAGAATGCGTAAGTATGCGAATTGGGACATACCTGAAGTCATTATTTTTATTGAGAAAGCAAGAAAGAGTTATGTAACATGCATCAGAACTCTAGAGACTAAAAGAGGTAGAACAACAAAAAACACCCTTCAAAACAAAGAGAGGGAGAGAGAGAAATATATAACAGTCAGACCATTACAAAAATCCAACATAAATATACAGTAAAAAAAAAAAACATTTGTTTAAAAATCATAACATACATTCAGTAGTTCTTCAGCTACCATGTTCTCCACAAAACTTAAAAACAACTTTAAAAATCTCCTAGCTGATCCTTTCATACTAGGATATGAGATTGTTTCCAACTGTATATCATACATGACATCCTTAAAGGAGTAGTTTACTTCAGAATTAAAATTTCCTGATCATTTACTCACCCCCACATCATCCAAGATGTTCATGTCTTTCTTTCTTCAGTCGAAAAGAAATTAAGGTTTTTGAGGAAAACTTTCCAGGATTTTGCTCCATATAGTGGACTTCAACGGGACCAACAGGTTTAAGGTCCAAATTCCAGTTTCAATGCAGCTTCAAAGGGCTCTACATGATCCCAGCTGAGGAATAAGGGTCTTATCTAGTGAAACGATTTTTAACCACAAATGTTTGTCTTGCGCTGCTCTGTGATGCGCCACGTATTACGTAATCATGTTGGAAAGGTCACGCGTGACATAGGCGAAAGTACCGCGGCAGGGCGAACTCCATCTCATTTTCTCCTCCAACTTCAAAATCGCCCGGCATCGTTGTTTTACCTTTTTTTTGTGAAGGCCGTTTGACTTAGTCTTTGCACGTTTGCTTTGTAAACACTTGATCGGTACTTTCGCCTACCCTACGTCACGCATGACCTTTCCAACGTGATTAAGTAATGCGTAGCGCATCGCAGAGCAGCACAAGACAAACATTTGTGGTATTTTTTTTCTTTTAGAAAATGGCCAATCGTTTCGCTAGATAAGACCCTTTTACAACCTGAACTAACCGCTTGTCATAAAAGACCATATCGACAAGTATTTTTTTAAGATATTGTTTGCAGTAGTTTTGTTCAATTGTTTTAATTAATCGTTGAAAGATCTCAATCTCGATTCAAACACCCACCCGGGATAAAAGTTTATAGTTCGGATATAAACACTGATGTCTACGGAAGCGATCATAATAGAGCAAATCACCTTTTGAAAGTAACTTGGCGCGTCAAATAAGGATTGTATCGATTACATTACGCCAGCAGGCGGCGACAAGTGACTTAAAATGTATTTATCATTGAATTCATTCTAGAGATTCGTTCAGAAACGCTGATTCATCCAGCAATGAAACAAGTGAAGTCATTGAATCATTCATGTTAAAAAAAATTATTTTTTTTAGAAAATGGCTGATCGTTTCGCTAGATAAGACCCTTATTCCTCAGCTGGGATCATGTAGAGCCCTTTGATGCTGCATTGAAACTGGAATTGGGACCTTCAACCCGTTGGACCACACTGAAGTTCACTATTATGGAGAAAAATCCTAGAATGTTTCCCTTAAAAACCTTAATTTCGTCACGACTGAAGAAAGAAAGACATGAACATCTTGGATGACATGGGGGTGAGTGAAAGAGTCTTATACTTAAAATTAATCTTCTGGCAAGAAGTTAACAAAAAGTGATATCATCAGACTGGGATTTTTAAAGTTTAATCCTGCATAATTACTCCACAGCAGTTGACATTGTTGGAGCAATACATTGACCACTTTAGATAAAAGTCTCAAAGATCAAACCCCACTAATTGAATACTTCGGACATGACCAGAACATATGGTACAGAGTTTCTGGAGATTGTTTGCATCAGTCACATGGAGGATCAAGATCACTTCTGATCTTAGCCAATCTATCCTTAGACCAATGGAGGCGAATCAATGTACAGTTTTGAACTGGATAACCGTATGCTAACAGACTAACAGAGGATGAATATATTCTTTGGACTGATTCATGCTATGTATCATCTGATATTTGTTCTTCCATTTGCTTTTCACACCTGAAGTTATTTCAAATAGATTTTATTCATACCTTATCTAGCTTGGCTTCTATTTCCACAACATCGGTCTCAACTTCATCGATATTCGCCCTGCAAAGACAAGAAAAACACATTATTCATTAGATGATAGATTTATCACAGTCATTTCTGATTGGTGATATCAAAGGACAAACAAAAAGTTTTTGGGGAGGCATGCTGAAATTAGACAACCTTAACTAACCGTGCCCGCTTGTCATAAAATACCTTATCGACAAGTATTTTTTAAAGATATTGTTTGCAGTAGTTTTGTTCAATTGTTTTAATTAATCGTTGAAAGATCTCAATCTCGATTCAAACACCCACCCGGGATAAAAGTTTATAGTTCGGATATAAACACTGATGTCTACGGAAGCGATCATAATAGAGCAAATCACCTTTTGAAAGTAACTTGGCACGTCAAACAAGGATTGTATCGATTACATTACACCAGCAGACGGCGACAAGTGACTGTTAAAATGTATTTATCATTGAATCATTCATTCAAGAGATTCGTTCAGAAACGCTGATTCATCCAGCAATGAAACAGTCATTGAATCATTCATTCAAACCTTTTTTTTTTTTTTAAATATTCATTCAAATTAAACATTTTTAAATAGACTGCAGCAATTAATATTTTGTCAGAACCTCTAGTAATTTACATGTTATTTTATTTAGTTGTCTGTTCAGAATTGTAGGAGAATCGTGATCTCTATAACAAAAATCAAAACGTGATTCTCAATTCATACAGAATCGTGCCGTTCTAGTGAATTTCACCCATTTTTCTGACAAAATCTATTTAACCACTGTCAAAAGTAAAACTTAAAAACATAAGTTAGTATATTAAAAAGAGGATCTTTGAGGAACGTGTGAAAAAACATAAGGATATTCACATCACATGACCATTTTGATGTTACATTTACATTTCAGTAAATTTTGCTTTACTATTCCAATATTTGCATAACAATACAACTCCATTAAGTCATAAATAGCATGACGTTTTTGGGGAGTCACACCACATGACATTTTACAACCTGAACTGGAACTAACCTTTACTTGTATAAAAAAAAAAAAACTTTTTTCTTAGAAATAACATTAAAAGATGATGCAAAGATATTTTTAAGAATTAATTTTTTAAAGAAATATTTTTTCCTCATAATATCAGGACAGTTGTACCACCCTGACATTTTTTACTTTTTGCCACCCAATAAATAGCCAAATAAACTGACTGCATAAACTGGCTGACTGGATGCATCTCTTGTTATGCTTTGACTTCAATGACCTACAGTTGATCCCAGAGCCCATTTGTTCCCAATATCGACTGACAATAGAAAGACTTATCAATTCACATCTTCACACTCTTTCTCTCTGCAGCGAGCATGCTCTGTGATTAGGTTACACCTTTATGAACATTCATTTCATAAACGCATGACGACATATATCTAATCTCATGCTCTCTAAAAGCCTTCCTAATCCAGTTTAGATTCCAGCTAAAAGCTATTGCTCTTAGTCAGCTCCCCACAGTTGGTGAATATTTGAAGAAACACTGTTGAGGTTTTCATGCGAGTCCCTCCACAGCTCATCCTCCCAACACAGCATGCTCTGTTACTTAGATTTATCACATTAGCAAATTCAAGCAGGGCCGAGAGGAGTCCAAGCTTGAAGCATATGTGTGGCTCTGCATGCAGCCTTGCACATATATCTGTGACCACCTGATAATCTTTCTATACTATGGTATATATCAAAGTATCATCATCACTGTCCTGCTACAGTACTTTTTTTGTAACAAATTTCACCCATTTATTAGGAAAAATGTATTTAACCACTGCTAAAAATCGCTCAAAAATACGAGTTTGTATATTTTAATGACTGACATGTAAAGCAACCAATCACTGTTTGTTTTGTTACGCGTCATGTTTAAGGGCGTGAAAATGTAAAGTAGATGTCCCTACATTAAAAGAATGGCATGCATCTAACAAATTATTAATTCAAGAACAATGTGCAACAACATTACAATGGCGCCGCGAACACCACATAATTTTGAAAATCCAGCGTTTAGTTGATCCTGATAAGCGCCCATTGTCACAGTTATAAACACAACGGCTTTTCTCTTCCATGAGGGGGTTTGGCTTTGCGTCACGATGGCTTTGTTTCCAGACGGACCATTAAAGAACATGACACACACGTCTCCCGGAAATTCAACCAATCAGATAACGATTTCGAAACTCCTGAAGTTTTTCCCATTTTGTGTGCCATATGCATAAGACGTTCAGTTACCGGTCCTTGGGCATCACGTCTGAGGCTGAGACTACATCGAGCTCAACAGAAGACAGACCTACTGTGAGCTTAACTTAGTTATAAAATAATTGTATTTAACAGCAGAATTCCTGGTTAAAAAAAAAAAAAAAAAACTACATTGCCCATGATGCTGTACAGAAAATTTCACCAATCAGAGAGTCAAAACGCCCCAAAAGATCTTGTTAGCTCCACCCACTCCCATTAGGCACTGTGAAAGACGTAATCGAGTTGGTCTCCCTACACTCTCAAAATACTTAATACTTGAATATATATGCATATTTTGTAATAAACTATATATATATATATATATATATATATATATATATATATATATAAAAGTTGATGTGTTAGAAGCGGGAAAAATGGGCAAGCGTAAGGATTTGAGCGAGTTTGACAAGGGCCAAATTGTGATGGCTAGACGACTGAGTCAGAGCATCTCCAAAACTGCAAACTGTGGGGTGTTCCCGGTCTGCAGTGATCAGTATCTATCAAAAGTAGTACAAGGAAGGGACAGGGGTGAACCGGCGACAGGGTCATGGGCGGCCAAGGCTCATTGATGCACGTGGGGAGCGAAGACTGGCCCGTGTGGTCCGAACAAACAGACGAGCTACAGTAGCTCAAATTGCTCAAGAAGTTAATGCTGGTTCTTATAGAAAGGTGTCAGAATACACAGTGTTCTCAATCAAATCAAGCATCTGTGGGATGTGCTGAACAAACAAGTCTGATCCATGGAGGCCCCACCTCACAACTTACAGGACTTAAAGGATCTGCTGCTAACATCTTGGTGCCAGATACAACATTTTTAAATGAGTAGTTATATATTTCTCCATGGTTTTTATTTAATTATGTCATTCGCAATGCTTCATGGGATTGTAGTTCTTTCCATCATTAAAGCCATAAAGCCCTTTTTTGCTTCCAATTGAAGTTTGTAATGTGGTGATTCGCATCGTAGCTGGTTGGTTTGAATCATGGTTATATAACTCTTTAGACGAAGACTTTTTAAAAATTACCAGGGGAAAAAAATACTTCTAGAACCAAAGCTGCTGAAAAAGTGGGCGGGCACTAATGCACTTTATTACAATGTGACATTTCTGAGTCAAATGGTACATTCAACAAAAAACAACTTACTTTATCCATCAAGAATTGACTGGATTCTGAAAATCGGCCTTTCCATACCAGAATGGAGTCATACTCAGGAAACAGTCAGCCGAAACAGGGGAAATATTATTTTGATGGAAAAAACTTTTTGTTTGGTATAATATGCACTAATAAATCTAGCAAAATATGATGAGGAACATGTGTAAAGAAAGTAAATGGTAAATAATTTGAACATCTGTGTCACTTATCTGCTGCTTAACACCACTTTCTACAGTAAAAATCATAGTAAAGCATGACATGTCACGGCTTATTGCTTCATTAGAAATATAAAACAGCCTGAGTAAAAAAAACAAAACAAACACCCATATGTCTAGATATGCCACTTCTGGGTCATTTGATTTTCTTCTGCTTTGGAAGATACTGTCACATTATGCTCCTTGAAAAACGTGATGCCAGCCTCTAATTGTTCATGCCATCTCTGGCCACATGAGAGTTTCTGTCCCTAATGTAGCCCGGCCTCCTGGGGCCACACAACCATTAGCCCAAAACACACCCACATGCTGAACAAACACTTAAACCATGAAGGACCAGAGACATAAAATGTCAGTTGTCATGGCAACCACTAAGTGGGGCACAGAGGTCGCAGTGGGGGACGTCTGCTCTGCTTGTGTGGGGGTACTAACAAGACATATTGTTATGGAGTTATGAGCAATCAATACTCCAACACACACACACACACACACACACACAAACAAACATATCTCCAGATCAAAACACAGGCGAAGAAGCAGCAGAAACAAGGGACAGAAGCATTGCTTATTAACGTATAAAATAACACAATCATCAAACATTCAACAGCACATAAATCAAACCTTCCTAACATTACTGAATGAAATGTCAACCCAGAACAAGCTACAGGAGGTTAGGGGGTGTTGATGGATGCTAGAAGCTAGAATATTTTTATATATATTTTTTTTTTAAAGCAGAGGCTCTGTTCTTTTTTGGATATATTGCATGCTCAGACATTCATACAACAAAATATTCTGGGGGCCATGAAAGTTTTGTGAGAATGATCAAAAATGCTGCCGGTGGCTGGCAACATTTAAAAAAAAAAAAAAAAAACCTGGTGGGGAAAGAGTTTAGCAATTTTCCTGAAAATGGAAGTGTAGATGGAGTTTAACAAAGCCATATGAAACTACCATTAAAAATGTTCCTAAGAAGTTGTTTTTCCTGTTTTCAACCTTTTTTTTTTTAAACAAACAATTCCTTTTCTTTATCTTGGACACTCTAATTTATCATTGGTCAGAGGACCTTATAAGAGGCGAGACGCAGAGATCTGACGCTTCTCTCAGGGGAGAGGGCGAGATCGGGGCTACAGAGCCAAACTTCAGTCCTGCTGTCCAAAACAGCTCTTACAGAAGGTGTGGACCATCACTGAGAGCATCTCTTGGACTAATCACTGCTACACGATTGTGCAATAACTTGTCAAAACAATTCCAGTGTGCATTTGTAATGCAAGAACATCCTTGTTTACATCCTAAGGGTGAGAGGTCACGCTTTGTTGTTCAGCCTTAACTTGTAACCAGACTCATGATCACTGGACGGCATGACAACTGTGATGAGCTGCGAGGACGCCACATGCCCGTGATCTATTGTTAGGATGACCCCGAGCATGTACAAAACAGCTGAATGAGCGCTGGATCCCCTGAAGAGCTGCTGGTCCTTCAGGTTCCCCAGTAGGTGGGCTTTTCCAGCGAGTTTAGGTGCCGACTCTTAAAAAAAAAACCCATGGCAGCTGTGACTAGCATCAACTATTGGAATAAATTAACAGACAGTAACCAGATGCCATGGAAAATGTGATTTTCTTAGCTTTTTTTAAATTAAAGAGTCACATGTATTATTCTGGCAAAGCCCGCTCCACACAGACCATTCATATGAAACAAAAGTATAAAACGTTCAGACAGTGTCATGGTTATGGCGTCACATCCACAAGCAAATTACAATAAGACTGACCAAATGTACAAACCAACTTGGCCAGCCCTGATGAACAACAATTCGAACTATACTGAGAAGTGGAGATTAACCAGTCGCAACAGTGGTTATTTACATGCAGACAGAAGTCTAAAAAGAAACAAAAAAAATTTGCCTGTTAAATTTCAATCATAGAGATGGTGGAAATTGGTAAAACGTTTTTTATTTTACTTTTAAAATTATATTAAATAACAACAACAACAACAACAAATACAAAATGTATAATAATAGTAATAATAAATATTATTAATATTTACAAAAGTAAAATGTAGTTCATTTTTAAAATTGTTATAATTATTTTATTTTTAAATAAAATAGAAAATATAATTTACAAATAAAAATAAATTTAAATCAATTAAGTTTTACATGACCATTGTCCACCATTCACATGACTTTAAATAATAATCAAAACAGAAATATAAAATAAAAAATAAATATATAATATAAAATATAATAATAAACAATTAAAAGTACTTTAATAAAATATAAAAACTTGGTTATTTAAAACTAAATTGTTATAAATTTTTATTTGTAAATTTAATTTAATAATAATAATAATAATAATAATAAAAGCTATGAAGACAAATACAATTTTAAATAACTAAACTAAATTGTTTTACATTTTATTTGTAAAATAAATTTTTCATTTTTTTTGTAAAATTGTAAAATGTATAATTAAATAAATAATTAAATATAATGTACAAATAAACAACTTAAATTAGTTATATTTATTATTTTAAATTATATTATTTTATAATAATAAATTATTATATAAATCATTATTTTTTTATTATTATTTTTATTATTATTATTATTATTATTATTATTATTATATACAAATAAAAATACAATTTAAAGCAATTTAGTTTTATATTAACATTTTCCACCATTCAAATTACCTTTTGAATAATAATAATAATAATAATAATAATAATAATAATAATAACAACAATAATAATAATAATAATTATTATTATTATTATTATTATTATTAGTTCTGTTAATTTATTTATTTACTTTAGGCCTCGTAAATATTTATTTCATTATAAATCGATATGTTTTTGGTTTAGGAAACCCTGACTAACATTCTAAGTGGACATCAGAAAATCATGAAAGTGCTGCAGATGTACAGAACTAGGCTGTGCGGTTCGGTTTAGCAAAGGGTCTGGGGTGCAATATATTACTATGATACTATGATAATATCACAGTTTATGAGACACATTTCTCATTTACAGGGACTGGAGAGCTTCAGACCATCTGCTGGTGCACTGATCCAATGCATCACCAGTCTGTCCAGTAATGTTTTATGCATTACAAAATGTGATAATATTGTAAATGACACTGATATAATTTATAACGTTCTATAAGTTATAACGGCCTGTCACGATTATTGATTAATCATCTAATTGTGGTTATTTGATCTAATCGCAATTATTTGAGATAACTGCAATAATTGTGCAGTTTAAATTTCAAATCACATTTTGCCATTCAAATTTGCATTAAAAGAAATGCCATCAAATGTGATATTGTGTCTTGCAGGTTTAAAGGGATAGTTCACTCAAAAATGAAAATCAGCCCATGATTTACTCGCCATCCTAGGTGTATATGACATTCTTCTTTCTGATGAACACAATCGGAGTTATATTAAAAAAAATGTCCTGGCTAATCCAAGCATCCATCCATTATAAACGTACTCCACACGGCTCCAGGGGTTAATAAAGGCCTTCTGAAGCAAATCGATGGGTTTGTGTAAGAAAAATATCCATATTTACCACATTATAAAGTAAAATATCTAGCTTCCGGCAGACCACCTTCTGTATTCAACTTACGCAGAAAGTGTAATTGGCGCGATGATGACGTCGGACGTAGCCTAAGCATTTTGAACTGCGAGAGGTGTTACACTTTCTGCGTAAGTTGAATACGGAAGGCGGTCCACCAGAAGCTAGATATTTTACTTTATAACATGTTAAATATGGATATTTTTCTTACACAAATGCATCGATTCGCTACAGAAGGCCTTTATTAACCCCTGGAGCCGTGTGGAGTACTTTTATAATGGATGGATGTACTTTTTTTAAATTTTGGGCTCCCATTCACTGCCATTATAAAGCTTGGAAGAGCCAGGACATTTTTAATATAACTCATATACACTTAGGATGGCTTGAGGGTGAATAAATTATGGGATAATTTTCATTTTTGAGTGAACTATCCCTTTAATCAGACTGCATTATTATATTATATTATATTTAAATAATTATATTTAAATATAATATTTAAACCAATTTTATTATAGGTTTTTTTATAATATATATGACAACATTTTTACAAAATTACAAAAATATATACGAAGTTACAAAATAAAACAAATAAAAATAACTTATTATGCTTGCACTGTAAGTGCATTAAATCATTAAATCGCAATTATTTGTCTGACAGTTAATCGTCAGCAGAAAACTCCTGATTGTGGCAGGTCGGGTGTGTCCTGCTCCTGAATCCTTACTGGCAAAATGTATACCATTTAACATCTTTTTAAATTTCGAATTCACTAGATCACAGAGGCACTAACTTAACTGAGATAGATGGATGCCTCTAGACTACAAGATCACACACAACCAGCTGTGTTTGCATGTATGTGTCTGTTCAGATGAGGCGGGACACTTAACCTTGTGTTCTGACCACTATCTAGTCTGGCAGATTGGCCCCGCCCTGCCCTGTTCACACGAGTGATATAGTGGTGGTGGGTGAGGGTCTCACGTGTCTTTTATCTTAAGCTCGGCTGCGCAGCCTCCCATCCATCTAGAAGCTATTCTTAGCCCCACACAATCATGAGTATGTGCGCATGTGTGTCTGCATCACAACGCATATGCTCAAGCATCACATGAATCTATGCTCATAACTCTCAGCCTGACATTTCAGATCAGCCTGAGGTGAGACGCAGAGGCCTGGAGGTTTCCTCATCAAAAGAGCACTGTGGACAATCTCAACACACAACATATCTCTCAGCCTCAGGGAACGATGATCTAAAGACGAAAATCGAACAAACAAGCACTGATAACATTGTAACTGCTCAATGTGCAGATGGGTGCAAAATCAGCACAACATTTTAAAGACAACATGAAATCACCCATGAATTGACCCTTCTTACTTTTTTAAAGCTAATGCAATTTTTTCCATGTTAAAATATTTTCTTTTATTCCAATATACTACCGGTCAAAAATTTAAATAATAAATTGTAATAAATTAAAAATGTAATACATTCCTGAAGCTGCATTTTCATTCTTCAGTGTCACATGATCCTTCAGAAGTCATTCTAAGGTCATTTCTTATTATTATCAATTCTGTAAACAGTTTTAGCTGCTTTTTTGGGGGGAAATCATGATACACTGACATTCAAAAGTTTGGGGTAAGTAAGATTTAAAAAAGAAAAAAAACAAGAAAAAAAAAAGAAATTAATACTTTTATTTAGGCACATTAACTTGATCAAAAAAAGACAATAAAGACATTTATGAAATTAAAAAAAATATTCCAAAAAAGTTGTATTTATAATAAATGCTGTTCTTTTGAACTTTCTATTCATCAAAGAATCCCCACAAAATTATTAAGCAGCACAACTGTGTTTAACATTAATAATAATAATAATAATAATACATTTTTCTTGAGCAGCAAATCATCATATTAGAATGATTTCTGAAGGATCATGTGACACTGAAGACTGGAGTAATGATGCTGAAAATTCAGCTTTGATCACAGGAATTATTTACATTTTGAAATATATAACAACAGAAACCAGTTCATTTAAATAGTAATAATATTTCACTATTACTGTTTTCTACTGTATTTTTGATCAAATAAATGCTTGCTGAGCATATGAAAAATCATAATAATTCCAAACTTTTGACCAGTAGTAAATATATTATACACGCATACAATCATGAATGGTTATAAAAAAAATATTTTAGCCTGCCCTGAATTTGAACTATATTGGTAAGTGTTTTAAATTAATTTGAAATATAAATTGCAGTTATTTATTAATTATTTATTATTAATATTTTATTTTCATTATTATATTTAATTATTCTTTAATTACTATTAATAATAAAATAATAACACTAATTATAATAATAATAATAATAATATATATTATATTATAATAATATAAAAATGTAAATATAAAAACAGTAAAAATGGTGGCACATGTACTTCTGGTTATGACCACTAGTTTAACATTTTCCTTCTTTTCATGACAGTCAAATCCTAATAAATAAAATCACATTACCTCAGCTAAATTCGACATGTAAAGTGATAATGGCAACAATAAAAATCCTAGGTCTCCTTCTTTTCTAGTGAAGTGGATGTCCTGTAGTTTCATTGCTGGAATTTCCTTGCTTGGCTGCAAACATCCTCTATTTCACAGACTGTTAAACTGATGTGCTGGTATTTGCAGGTTTAATGATTTGCTGAGAGAGAAACCGTCATTTTTATTTGCGCCATTTGATGACTAAGATAAGCAATTTTGAGGAAAAGAAAAAAAAAAGTAGTAATTTTTATGATAAAAATATGACTGCTGCAAAAGTCATCTTTATTGCTTGTTTGTCTTTCTTTATTTCCCGAAGAACTAACGGACATTAACCATCTTTTACTCTGATAAAATCAGAGATAGCTCTTTGTTTTCACTCTTGATGGTGATTCTCACTGTAAAAACACAAGCTCACTGTGAGCAACATCTCTAAGAGAGTGAAACAGCCTAACAGCTGCAATGCAGCCATAGATCTTCTATATATGAAGGGGAATTATAAAGACACCTGCAAGTCTACTAAAATGCCATGCTGTCTTCGGAGTCCTAGCGCAGCTAAGCACATTCCCTGAGCTGTTTCCGCTCACAAAGCCTGGACTGTTAGCAAACAAACTCAATAGGCCAACACAGGGGCTGTTTTCATCCGCTGAATGACTGGGGCCTTCAGGGCCTATAGCAAATGGATCACTGAATATCAATCTGTGTCCACATGTGTCCACTATTTACAGGCTTCACTTTATAAGCAACCAAAACAACAAATGTGAGGCGCTTTATCTGGGGAAACTGAAAGAACAGAGGAGACGTTTTTCAAGTCGAAGACAAATTTGTTTGGTTTCACATCGAGAGGGAAAACTGGTTGGTTCGGGTGCACAACGGCTTCAGCAAAATTAAGGACTATGCATGCGTTCAAATTCTTGATTTAACATTTCCTCTCTACGTCACAATTTCTGAGGATGTTTAATTCACTGAACATGCATAAATGAATAAGTGTGTTCTTTAAAGTAAACAGTTGATATTTAAATGGCAATACATGCAATATGTGACCAGTTATACATTTTTAGTACATGTATGTTTGCCAATTACGTAGAGAGACTTAGGGTATGTTTACACGGCATTGATGTACTAAAAACAAAAAAAAGTTTTTCGTTTGCGTTTTTAAAAAGTTTCGCGGACAGACGACAACGTTGTCAAAATGATCCCCTTTCACATGGATCCGCGAAAACGATGAACCCTTAAATGCATACCTCGGGTCTTTAGTGACCCGGGATGTCATTCACTACCCTTCTCCTCATTCATTTTTTAAAGTTAGGCATCAACCTTATTAGTATCAATCAATCAATTTATTATAAACAAGATAACAAGAAAAAAATTATAAAATTATAAAAGAATGCCTGTTTTCCCATTCATTTTTTTTGTAAAAATTGTATAGGGTCGCTAACGACCCGAGGTGTGTAACAGTGTAAGTATATTTTTTCTGCACAACAATAATTGAATCTTTGATGACTGAATAAATGCAATTAACCTTTACTGTCTGATACACAATGATGAAGTGACGTTTCACTCAATTATCACAGGCAAAAAACAAAAGAACAGGAAGTATCATCAGCAAAGCTTGAAATGGCTCAGAGATTTACTGCAGAGCGAGTACTGAACGCAATCAAATATGAGTGTCACTGTCACTTGATGATGGATCTGGTGAAGAAGCTGTCAGCGATCAAAATATTGATTTTGAAGATGTTGAAAATGATAGTTTTGAGAATATGTTTGAGATCAGAATATGAATATGAGCCAGATGCTGAATAGTGATGATCATATAAAACATCTGCTCAATTTGAACCCTTCTAAGCTCCAAAAAGTAACAAAATATGCATTATTTTATTCTTCTGTAATTGTTACTCTAATATCAGGAGAGTTTTATATTATCGCGACAGTTAGAGATCCATCCGTGTTAGATATACATCCGGGTAGCTAAAGACCCGAATATGTAATAATGATTGGCGAAACATTCATGCAATTAGGGGTGAAAGTGCTGTATTCTGCTGCCAGACCAGTAGTTGGCGATGTCACTTTGTAAAGAAACACCACGCACCTATAGAATGAACACATAATACGCATGCGCATGACGTCACCGTTTTCACAAACTCTGGATTTTGTAATTTACACAGAATTGTTCTGCACTTTAAAACCCATTTTCAAAAGTTTGCGTTTTCAGGCCCCCAAAACATCACTGTGATGTAAATGAACATCCAAAATGCATAAAACATTTGAAAATGTTGTCGTGTAAACGCCCCCGTAAAACGCTGTCTAGGTAGGCAGCACACTGGGGTTTGGAATGAAGCTGTTGATAACATACCAATGGGTATGTTTACTGTACATGCTGGCTTATTTTGAGAAAGCTGCTTGAGTGAAAGTGGCGTTCGAGTTTATGTGCGTTGTGTTAGAGTTGTACTCTTAACCCCCATATACTTGAACATAAAATGTTTTTTTGTTGTTGCAAAAACCCTATGATATGGCATTTTAAATGTATTACACAGCTCTCTATAATGCTTGATTCTGATTGGTCAGTCACGACATTCCAAGGTCAGTTATTCCCTTGTAATAATCGTCATCAATATCAATGCTGAATAAGGAGCGCTCATCTGGGTATTTGAGGTCGGCGCTGCTTTCGTGCCTCTCATATCACACTCTCTCGTTTCATTCAAACGCAGAGAATGCCATTTGAGCATCAGTTATCAACTGTATTTACTGTCAAATGAAACTTCAGTATTAATATTACGTACTAATACTACGGTAATATTGTTGAAATGTTCATCTCTTTGCTAGAATGGTTGTTTTTGCACACTGTAATGGATTATAAGATAATAAACAGCTACGATTTCTTCTCAAATCAATATTTCATGTTCCCGTCATTATTTATGTGGTGAAAAGCTGTGTAATAAGTGATACAACTGTACATCATCCCCTAAAATGTTAGTCTTGTTTGAACTTGTTCATTCATCTAGGCTCAAAGCTGCTTTCTAGGAACTGTTTTTCTTCACAGAAGCTTTGTGTTAAATGAGCTGATAAAATATTTCAACTCAAATCAATATTTAGTGTCTAAATATCTACTTATGTGGCAAGCAAGCGGCAACCTCCCGCGGTCTCTCTTGAAGCCAACACGGAAGTGACTTAGACTGGCCGCTAGAGACAGGCTCCAAAAGGGAGTCAATCCCATAAACGGCCCATTTTAAAATGCCCAACTTTACAGCAGAAAAAAATATGTTTACAGCCTGGTACAAAAAGTGGTTTTGGTCAATTTTGCCAATTTTGCCCTTCATGACAACTATGAGGGGGGTGATTTTTTTTTTTTATAACGCATCCATTTAAATGATATTAAGCCTTAAAGTTCCGCATAATTAAGGGCGTGGCAACTTTAGTGACAGGTGGATTGCCGTTTGTCTGTTATAGCCATCACATCACCTCAGCTCCACCCACGTCCCGCCTCTTTGCCCATTTTCGGTTATCCGGAAGTGGCGTGCTGCCAAGATGGCGACGGCCGGCTCCGTCCACTTTGGGCTTCAAAAATGCTCTTCAGAAACCTGTGGGTGACGTCAAGAACACTACGTCCATAGTTTTATGGTGGCAAGTAGCCACGTAATAAGCAAGATAACGTACGTCGCTAAATATACCCCTTCAGGGTGATACAAGACCCCTCCGCATTGTGTCCTCATATATTTTGGCTGGATGTACATTATCCCTTGCGTAAATAGGGTTAGTGAGCCACAACGCCATGACTTGATGCGTCATATTGTGCACGAGATCAAGGAATCTGCGGGTGGCCATGTAGACTCACTAGCATTAACCTCCACACATCACTGGAGTTCATTTGATCACCCTGGTATTACGCCGCCTTCTAAATCAGAGAGCGGCGTTGAGAGATAATGACAAGGATCTCACCCTCTAAACCCACAGAGAGCGTGAGAGCATCCCAGATCATGGTGTCGTACGTCAACATGTTAACTTTAACATTGAGGTACGATCCTGTTTATCACCCCTTTCACTGGTCGCACTGGGAGAAGCACGTTAATGGTGTTATAATGACTTTCAGATGGTGTAGAGGAAGAGTCTTCAGCTGCACTGGATGACAGGATCAGATGCCGCCCATCAGCTGTGCAGCATCTGTTAGTGAGGGTGTGTAGCCATAGTGTTTAATGGAAAGAGCCGTCCCCATTCCCAAAATCTTGGAACATGGGAAAACGGGCCACAGGAGTTGGAGAAAATCCAGAGTTGAGAAGAAATGACAGTTGCCAGATGTTCCCATCTGTCTTGAGCAATATCTTCTGTAGTCCAAGGTTCATGAGAGTTTCTCTTGTGAGAAGTATCACCCTCGAATAAAATCCAGACGTCTAAACAGGAGAATGACCAGATGAGAAGGTGACAGAACCCTAAGGTGTTTTACCAAATAGCTCCCTCAGGAGCGGGACTGATTGCTTAAGCGATGGTTCAGAGAAAAAGTGTAAAGACCTCATTTGTGGTGAGAGAAAAACAAGTACTAAAAGTGCTGGCCAGGCTAGGTTTACTTTGGCCCTCAATCTTTCCTCTGCAAACTGCAGGGGAGCAAATGGCACCTTTTCCTTAAGTGAGCTAAAGACCTACGCCAAGTATTAGGCAACACTACGAGGCTTTAAACCGTTAAACATCTGCACCGAATACATGATCTGTTCTGAAGTAAAAACACAAGCATCCTTGTTTATACAGCACTACATTTGTACTGTTTTATGATCCTCCATTACTGTTCCTGAATGTTCAAACATTACATTAAAGTACAGAGTACAGAGTGCTGTGTACAGAGTATGTGTTGAACAAATAATGTTTGGTCTGGCGAAGTTTTTTTTACCTCATAAAATCATTTTAAGTTAAATCAAGATACAGTCATACCGCACAACCTGTGTTGACCATAATTGGGTGAGTTACAAATAAGAGATTCCAAGATAAAGAAAAGAAAAAAACTTTTCAAAAATAGCTTTTTTTTTTTTTTTTAAAGAAAAGTACCTTTTGCATTAATTTTCGTTTCATATGGTTTTGAAAAACGTTAAAGTTTAAATACGATTACTCCAGAAATGTCATGTGGTGTAACTACCAAGTAAAAAGTAATAACATTTTCCTTATACTTTGAATGCATGTGAGTGTACACATCTTAATCATTATCCTCCAAAAAAATACAAAAGTAAGAGTTTTTTCATAGTTACATCACATGACATTTTACAAAGTAAACAAACCTTGGCTGTGTCCGAAATCACCCCCATACCCTTAAACAGGGCACTATTTGAGGGGACAGCCATTTGTAGTGGTGTCCGAAACCATAGTGGACGTTATCGAGTGCACTCATTCAATCCTACAATGCACTGCAATACAACTGATGTACCCTCAACAGCTATAGAATACCCATAATGCACTGTGAGAGTCACGTGCCAAATAATTTCCCTTGCCTGACCAGAAGATGGCGCCTGTAGCTGAATCATCCATCCATTTTCCAAACCACTGGTCCAATGTGGCTACAGCGTAATATCATACAGGCAGGGTTTGAATTTTTTTTTACAGCACTTGTCTTTTTATAAAAAGGTTAAATTAGGAGTTTTCTCTATGATACGATTTCCTGTTTTTTTTCTTCTGCAAATTGGTTGCACCTTATAACTTTGATTGCACTACATGACTTTGATATGGCAGACAAGCTTTGTCAAATATTAATAAACATTAATATTGCAAACTACTTGGCTTCTTTGAAAGAACGTAATTTGCCTTAACCAACCTGGTACTTAACATCCAGTAAGAAATTACAGAGCTGCGCTGAAGGCTCGACTCATCACATCCTCTACCGCTAATGGAGTCGGTCACAGCCTCATCTGCAGGGTGAATAATCACGCTGATCCTGAAACGGCTACTGCCTTACATGGGAATAGCTTTTTAAGAAGATGTTGGGAAATGGTGTTTTTACTGGCTCGTTTTAACAACCATAGTCTGGGACTAAGTGAGATCAAACTAAAAACTAGGCATGTTTTCTACCACTGAAAACATTAACGTGTCATATCATATCTGATGGAGCCCCAACTTCGGTAGAAGCTTTCTAGCCACTTCAACCCAATATGCAATCTTATTTTCAATTGCTTGCTTTAGGTCTGCTGATGTGGAGCACCACAAACCAATAATTACACCTGATCATAAGTCATAAATGTACTTTCGATGCAATTTATGGCAGACTTAACAATACGCATGGCAGACTGACATGCCGACAGAATGCATTGACGTCTAAGAGTTCTCAGGCCCACCCATGCAGCATGTTCACCAGCCAGACGATTCAAGCCCCTGCCAGAACGACTGTGGTTTGATTTCTCTCCAGAAACCTCAAATATCTCAGAGAGCGAGACTGAAAAATCTAGAATAAAAAACACCCTCTGCTTAAAGCAATCCAGTAGCATACGGTCATTAACCACAACTTTAAAATTACCATAGGACACATTATTTGTAAAAAGCGCATCAACATTTCATAAAGCCAGCTACAGTATGGTTTTACCATCTGGGTGGAGAATTCCTTGGCATCGCCACCTGCAGATGATCAATTCTACAAAAATCCTTTCTCAGGTTAAGCTGTGCAAAACTTTCAGAAACAAGTTAACTTTTAGAACAGCCTGGCAACTAGTAAAAAGTATGCCTTTTCATAATCCTGTTCTGAATATGATTAAGAGACAACAGGCATACTTTTTACTAGTTATGGGTCACAATAGATGACTAGATGCAGATTAGTTAGGTGCAACTAGTTTATATAGATTTCTTCGTAAGTATATTTTTAGTGCTGATATTTTTACCTGCAATGTTTTAATTAGCATACAAACAGCATGTTATGCTTTATCTTGGTATACAGTTTAACCAGCGAAACTCTCCCACAACACTTACGTCATTAAATTCATCACTTTAACTCTAGAACTACCAAGGCGGTCATTTTAGACCGTTTTTAAATTTTGCAATGTAATAACTTTGTTGAAATTACACCCATAAAGATATAGTACCCTGACTTTTCCTAAATTTGTGTATACTTTGTTCTAATATTGTTATTTTATTAAAATTACAAAACACAAAAGAGTTCTGAGTATTTCTACCTAGAATGGTCATATTGACTGTACGCATTATAGACGGCGTATGCCGCATATTATTTCAGTGTTTGCTAGTTTTCCCCGCCAGTGAAGCTGCGCGTCACTGTTGCCTAGCAACTTTCTAGTTCTTTTCATATTCTACTGCTAATATTAAACGTAGCTTTACCTTTGAAATGTCAGCAAGAAAGAGATTGACTGGACAAGAGGTTTTAGCCTTGCTTCAGAGCCTTGATGATGCTGGCTGCATAGGATTGTTTCGGATTCGTGTGATCCAAACATTTCCAATAACTCCAGAGCATTGTAAAGTCCAAAAGTTAAAATTTATTGAAAAAAGATAGATCTAATAATTTCCAAAATTCACAACATGTTTTTATCTAACAAAATATTCTTCTTCAATCCATATTTGTTGGCATTTAGACTTTCACCGCAGTGAAATTTTTATTTTGAAAAAAACTTTGCTCTCCCGCTTGCCACACACAAAGTGAGGCACGCACCTTCGGGCGTGGTCTAGTAGCTCTTACACAACTATATATATATTATAAAAAAGATCGTAATATTTAGACCTATCTGCGTTTGCATGCCGCTCGGTGCTCCATTTAATCCATATTGTTCGATTTTATTCAAATTAAGAAATTTGTTTGAGGATTTTGACACTTTTTAGGGTGATGCTGTCATAAAATATGACGACAGATATATAAAGCCTCAATAGAAGCTTCGAAAGTAAATGACATTCGGTGCAGTCTAGTACGAACGGTCAGAATGACCGCTATGGCCATTCTAGTAGGCCTAGTTATAGAATTCCGGTAGTTTTAGTGTTAAAGCACCATCGCAGGAGCCACTGACATTACATTTTTGGCTGTTGTGTCAAGTTTTATTGTGGGTTTTGAACGTTCTGCTTTTTTGAACTATTCGGAAGGGGTGTTCCATCTTGTACCCAAAGACGTAGCCATTTGTTACGCATGACCAAACCAAAAACATACTGAATAATTGAACATTTACATAGTGTGTAGGCTAAGCTAGCATGCTAACCAGATTACCTGATTCTTTTTTGGTTATATTACACAATTTAAAAATCATTAATAGTCATAATAGAGAAAAAAACACCACAAAGCAATTTTTGTAGTATTTCAAATCAGGCACTGAATAGGATACCCATTAAAAGATCTTCCACCCAATGGAATCACTTTGGGGTCCTAGGTTGTCCCAATAAGTGTTGTGTTTTTAAAGGCCGGGACATACCAAGCCGACGGGGGTCCGTCGGGCAATGTTGGGTCGAGTGTCGGTTGGCTTAGCTTTTTCCACCGCTCCGCACCATTGACTCTACTCGGACGCCATCTGGGTATTTTGTGACGATTCAGCATGTTGAATCGCCGTTGGGCCATCGGTGAGAGAGAGAACTCTGATTGGCTGTTCAGTTTAGCGAAAAAGTCACAAGAATCGAAAAGAAAGCGAAAGTGTTGAAAGCGAGCAAAGTCGTCAAGGCGGTTCAGAAGGAAGGCTGTTATAATTTTACATCACTTCTCAAACATTTTACGACCCGACAAACAGCAATTCAACATGTTCAGTTGGTGAACTGAACATGTTGAAACCAACCAACATCGACAGGGGTAACACACTGATCCGACAAAACCTGACGGTCTGTTGCCGTCTGTGAATTGGCCTACAGATGGCTTTCCTGCATTATGTTCCATTCTATTGTGGTCCATCTAGTTAGCACATTGTGGACCATCTACGCATCTTCTGTACCTGTAAAGGTACACATCTGATTGGATCTGGTGAATTTAAAACCTGCCTAATTACACAGACCGATTAGTTAACTAGTTGTTCAAACAACCCACCAACTAGTTAATTTTGAAAACATACAGTTTTACACATTAACACAGCACATTCCTGCGGCGCAGTCGAGATGAGCGCATTACCCAAGCCGTAAAGAATGCCTGAAAGAATGCACACATCAAGCATTGGGTCTTAATCCTGAGAAAAAGCGACTGATCTGAGCTTTGGAAGACATATCATGTCTAAAAAAAGAAAAAAAAAATGAGAAAAGAGTCTGAAGAACAATTCCTTCACAAACAAAACCAAACATCAGTTTCAGCTCATTGGCAATAGAGGCAGCATTGGATGGCTCTCTGGGGACAGACAGACAACTCACAGGAAGTTCAGAGAAAAGCACTGGCCAGCATGTAACTTTTCTGACTGGACAGTGCCAGAACTCTGGAGCGAGAGACTAATTCTCTTAGCGGGGTGTTGTGTTTGGCACGGGGACCTGGAGCAGATGGATAAGCCTTGACACGTTGCTCCTCGCAGGGAGAGCTGCCCCGAGAGGAAGCAATCTTTAGCACTAAGATAAAGTGAGAGAAGTGATATAGATGGTGAATGACCAACATGGGGCTTTCAAATATTTTTAAATCCATTTGATGACCTGAAACTGTTCATAGACCTTGTCACTTGAACAAAGCATTACAAATGACAAACAAATCATTCTCTAATATGTTGTATTTTATACTCAGTCAGTAGTTTTATATTGTATTGTGTTGCTGATTAGATCATACAAGTGGTCATTCATCATTTTTATTTCAAATAAAATGTTGGGTTGCACTTTACACTAGGGGTCTTTAACTACCATGTAATTACATAAATTGTTAGGCACAATGCACTTATTGTGTTGTTGTATTGCATAACACTTGCTGTTATTGAGGTGAGATAGGGGTAAGGTGAGGGACAGGTTTAGTGGTATGGGTAGGTTTAAGGGTGGGTAAGGTGTAAGGGAAGAGTGAATAGTGTAACCTGAGGTCTGATTGGTTAGCGTGAGGACAGCATGCCTGGCGAAATAAAGTGCGCAGTGATGCCTGGAATCACTTTTATCATGAAAATGCAGTTAAGTGCGTGATAGCAGTGCCAATCTGCCATATATATTATATATATATATATATATATATGCCATACACTATTGTAATAGAATGTTGTAAATCCTTTGTGCTTTAGTTGCCCGTGTTTCAGCGTTGTTGTCACAGGAAGAGCACATCTTCTGAGTAGGAGTTCACTCTAAAAAGTAATTCAGGGGACCTGTTACCACAGCTTAAATAAATGCATGGTTGCAAGTTAAAAATTCTAATTTAATGTTTTAATTAAACCTAAATTAAGTTGCAAACATTATTTTGTGGAGTTCTGTTGACAATTATGTTGATCATTACCTCAACTTAATATCGTCTGTAATTTAAACTCAAATTTCTGCATTAATTCCCTTTTTTTTTTTTAAATTAGGTTGTAGTTAACTTAATAAAATTGTCTTGATAATTTCGGAAATTAGGCAGTGGACTTCTAGTTCCCAGCATGCTTTGCATTGGACTGGATAAGGAGAATAAATGTTGAAATTAAGTGTTAATTTATTTGTTTTTAGTGAAGGGAAAGACCTGTTAACGTTTAATGCTGTTATGTTTCTGTAATGTTGAAGTTTTTGTGGTTATCATTGTGCTGAAGAGTAGATACATGAAGGTAAACACTACATTAAGCAATGACTGCGCTAATGCCTGTGACAAGTAATATCTTACTTGTTCATTAAATATACATGTTAAATAAGTCATGTTAGCATGTGCTATGATAGCTGTTGATTTGAACTGAAATAGATAAAAAAAAAGATTAATTGGTTCCAGGGCTTCAACTCTGGTAGTTGGAGCGACTTAATTTTTTTTGAGTAATCAACTTAAAAATTTGTGTTTATGCTACAAATTATTAAGTTCCTCTAACTCAAAGTAGCTTGTTGGTTGAACGTAAATTCAGCTACTGCGCTGATGCATTGTGACACACGAACACAGACTCCTGCTCGGAGCCACACGGTTCTGTCTCCCCTTCACTCGCCATGCCGTTATTCACGTTTCTGCCTGCATCCTCGTGGTGGCGTGTAAGATTACAGTCATCCAAATGATAAAAAAGTATTGCCGTAAACAATGTATTTTGCAACACCACGAAATAAATGATAGAGCATAATATGAAACGATAGACTTTTTATTTCATCCATCCGATATATATCGTCATATCGCACAGCCCTAAGTGAAAGTAAACAGTTGAGAAAGAAAACGCATGTGTAACAGTATATTGGATCCGTACATTCGGTCTTAAAGTGACAGCAGCCTAATATACCTGCTGCAGTCTGCCATTAATGTTCATAAAAGAACAAAGGCCACACTGATCTTGACTAAATAACGTTTGTAACTTCAGTAAGGATTAATCTATATTTTATTTATAAAAAGATTATTTTACATTTGATTTCAATTTCTGAACTTTGTTCAGTTGTATTATGTATAAGTATGAAACAGCTTTTCAACCACACAGTATCGTTATTTCTGGGTTACAAATATTCATATTAAAATCACAGAAGAACTGGGATAAAAGTTTAAAGTTCGGGTATAAACACTGATGTCTACGAAGCGATCAAAATAAAGCAAATCACCATTTGAAAGTAACATGGATGGCGCTTCAAATAAGGATTGTATCAATTACATTGTTACGCCACCATAAAAAAAATGTAATTGAATCATTCAAAAAACGCTGATTCATCCAGTAATGAAACAATGAAGTATTTATGAGTGAGTCATAAAACATTTAAAACATCTTTTTAAAATTCATTCAGATTCATTAAACATTTTAAATAGACTGCAGCAATTAAAAATGGTCAGAACCTCTCGCAAATTATTTTGTTTAGCTGTCTGTTCTGAATTGTAAGAGAATCGTGATCGCTGTTTGAAACCCAAAAAATTGTGATTCTCAATTTATCCAGAATAGTGCAGCTCTATTTTGACATCTTTTTTTTTTGTACCATATTGGAATCAAAACTGGGAATATGGTGTGACGCTCTTCACAATAAATGTGAGCACATAAAATAAGCTGTGTCGAGAGGTATAAAATCATGTTTTCCAGTAGAAATGGAAATGCTATAAAGGATGTTAGCTACGAAGAGATGGATTGGGTTCTCATGAGCCAGAGATGAGGGAACACGTCAGAGCATGTTCGTCCTCTTTTCGTGAAGGTTTACATAAACTCTGAGGGTGGTCTGTCGTTTCTGGAAGAACACATAAACCTGATATGACAGTGTGTATGTGTGTAATTGTGATGCATATATGCATGTTCTGCAGCAGGGACAGAACAACAGTGCGTAACTGTCTTTAGGAGCTATAGGGAAAATGTGTGTCAAAGTCTGTTTGCGTATTTGAGGACTAAAGCCTCAGCACACTTGGTTGTGTTCCAATCCCAGTAAACATCAGATGCTCTCAGATGGATGGAGTTCAAGTCATGCTCACCATTCATAAGGCTAGGAATGGTAAACCTTAGCAATTCTGTTTAAATTATTTTCAATAGCATGTTATTCAGGAAGATGTGTTTTCTCTGAGCTCAGCATATAACCTTCATGGTACTGGCGTCAGAGATATGATAGTCGATGTTTACATATTAACTAGGGGTGTGACGAGATCTCGCGAGATTAAAATGTGATGAGATTGCTCGTCGAGTGAAAAGCTGTCTCGCAATATCGCCATGACAATAAAGTGAGGGTGAAATTAGCATAGTATATGCCACCGCTACGTTTACATTACATCCTCCACTGTTGTTTTGCTTTTTTATGGACATTTAATTCAGTTGGATAACGTTCAGTTGTAAACTATTGTAAACATCTGCTCTGAGCTGCAGCAGGAATCACAGTTCACTGATCATGTGACGAAAGCATAGAGCGTAAAAAAATATGGACGACGCGTCTTCACTACCTTCCACTGAAGAAAACCGAAGCCGTCAACGTTCGAATACGGCTCTGACATCTTGCGCAGATTTGGGACCGAGTCTGCACAGTAGTAACCTCAGGACCGGAGTCTGCGCAGTAGAGAGCAGGAAGTAGAGCCGCGATATCAAAAGCCCGCCCACACTCTCGCAGATGCAGAACAATTCATTATGTCGATGTAAAATAAACAGTTATGGAAATGTAGAAATTAAAGCTAAAGCTCCAATCTCCTCCTGAAAATCCCGAAAAAAGTGGTGCCTCAGGTGACAACTTCACTCAGAGAAGCTCAAAGCTATATAGGCTGGGTTGAGTAGTTGTAACCACCTCTTAACTCTGGTCTCTGTTTGCACTTTGAATATTGAGAGAGTACTTTGATTATGGTTGCACTTATTATTTGCATTTAATAAGACTAAGAAAAAACTGTTATTTCTGTTTTTATTTCTATGTTCAATTTGTGGAAAGGAGTTCAATTAGGAGGTCACACACAGTCTGGAAGCTCATTCATGTACAGTAAGGTCTGAAGAGATCATGTGAAATCATACATGAGAGAAGCCAGTCAGTTGAGTTTGTGGCAAAACCTTTTACAGTGCTTGAGTATTGTTGTCTTTCAATGCATTTGATAATTCATACTCAGAAAGTAGAACTGAAATGACATTCAAGATGATTAGTTAAAACATTTCAAAATGCACCTGCAGACTATTTTTCCAGTCATGAATTTTGTCATTGATGATTTCTTAAAAATACTGTGAACAAAAATCTTGTCTCGTTCTCATGAACCCAATCTCGTGTCTCGTCTCGTCACACCCCTAATATTAACGTCTGCCAGTATTTAGCAACTTAGCCCATCCCTTGATGAACGATGTCACCATTATGTGGAGATTAGCCAAACATTCTTAAGGGTACAGTAGCAAACCAGCCTGTTCATTAAAGGGTCAATGAAATGACAATGAAAAAAGAAAAAAAGATAATCTAGTTTAAAATGCATTCTTAGAAATATACCCTTTATATTCATGTTGGCTTCATCTGGATTGAAAAACTAAACAAAAACAAAAGTTTCAATTTAATGAATGTCATTTGGTGTAACCATCGAGTAATAAGTAATATTTTCCTTACACCTTGAATACATGTGAGTGTACATATCTTACTGTTTTCATTAGTTTCAAGTTTTTTTAAGGCAAATATTATGTATTATTTATTTATTAATATCGTTAAGTTTTGGGGAAGTTGCACCACATGACATTTTACACCCTGAACTAACCTTGCCTTGTCATAAAAAGGTCAAACGATCTGAAATTTTAAGGTAAGATCATTTATCTTATTTTCATGTTAGTTGTAATACATGACTTTAATTTGGCACTTTTACATGAAATAAATATAAAGATTATGTCAAGCTAAAAACATACTCATCACAGAAGGTGTATTAAAGTCAATTTATGTATGAATTGCATTTTTAAAGCATTTTTGAATAAATTAAAAGATCCAGGCAAAAAAACTAAAAAATGTCATGTCTTTGACCCAAACCTAAACTACTTGACTACCATTAAGTGGACTTCAGGGAAAACATAAAATGCTATAAAAGCGTTTTAAGTACTTCAGAAGCTTTACTGTGAAATTCCGGCTGCCAATTTTCACTTCAGTATCTCATTCCTTCTCTCAAGAAATACACTCACTTTTTCTCTCTCTCTCTCTTCCTGCCAAGGTCAAGATATAATCAAGCTGTGTCGTACACCATTACATACCAGGTCCAGTCCAGTATCTCTAAGGACACACAAGCTGGTTCTGAACTGAGGCTCAGAGCGCGCAGAGCATGCAGTATATTGAGCGTGACTTCCTTCCCACCTGCGAGACCATCCATTAGAAGGACGACAGTGTTTCAGCTGTTCTAATTTTCCACTGTTAGTCCGCCAGGACCTGCTCTTAAACCATGTTGTCTAAAACTGACAGCCCTGGAAGCTCTGGAATATGTGCGACTATTGTGCAGCTTTACATCCTTTTGGTCTCCTCAAATTCCCACAGTAGAAGTTCATACTGTGTTTAACATTTTTTTTTTTTGTGAGGTCTGGTTAAGTAATCTGTGGCATATGCAGCCTGATTACAGTAATCTACCATAGAAATAAATTCAAAATGGCATTTAATTTGCACTGTTAGCTGTTTCAAAGGCTATTATGATCTGTCTACTTACACCAAACACACAATCAGTCAGAAATGTTTCAATAAGAAAACATATGATTCATAATGGATTACTTTCCATTCCCTGAACATTATGACAAACTAAGTGTACAAGTACAAACTATGGTTGTCAAACGTACCAGAAAAAAAAAACTTTTTTGACAGCATCAGCATTTCTGCAGTACTGGGTATATTCGGTACCCACTGATAAACACTACTTTCAGATGCTCTCATTCGTGTTTGTTAGAGCGTTCTCTGAGCGTCAAAGGTTTCTATTTACAGTCTGTTTTTACAAGCACTGTAGCCAATCACAATCATATCTGTTGAGCACATGAACACAATGGCCAATCAGAGGTTCTAGTCAATAAGAATCTGCTTAACACCGCTGAACACGCACAAGGTTTTGTTTTGTTCAACACGAGCCACACTCTCGCGAATCCTTGCATTATAACCAACACAAAAACTGTAAATAAGAGACTCATTGTACAATTAAGTAGGGCTGCATGATTATGACAAAAATCATACTTGTTGATTATTCCCTTGAAATTGTAATTGCGATTATTAATTACGATTATCACAATTTACATTGAATGATGTTTTGAATAGCTTTATGCCATTGTTTGAAGCGACTGCATGCCATATTGTTATATTAAAATAAACAAGCTGAAAACATTCTTCCTGAAAAAAAACTTGTATTGCTTTTCTATAGCATTAAGCCTCAAATTTCAAATATACATTGGTTTGGTTTCCTCTTTAAATAAAAAATAAATAAAAATATGCATGGTATTATAATGTAATACTAAAACTAAAATTAAAACAATGTAAAAAAAAACCCTTAAGATAACCTGTAGAAAGAAAAAAACATCTTAAAGCACACAGAATAATGTAAGTGGACTTTTTTTTGGTATCCGTAGTTGTAATCACGATTACAAATTCGATTAATTGTGCAGCCCTACAATTAAGACAGCATTTTTTATTATAACAGGAGTTTTTGCAAGAGAACAGGAGTTTTTGAGAGTGTACTGCTAAGTACACTGCAGAGTTTCTGGAATCAAAAACTGCGATGATTGACAGTAATAACCAATGGACAAGACAAAATTATTTTAAAATTCAACAGATTTTGCACTGGTACTGAAATTGGTACAGAGAGAACCACTGAAATTATACTGGTATTTGTACCGTGACAACCCTAGTACAAAGTGCAAGTAAATACCCATTTAGGCAGACACGTTTATCCAAAGCAACTTACGATACACTCATTACAAGGACAATTCCCAAGGCCTTGTTCAAGAGCACAGTGATGATGACTCATGACTTGCTTTTTGCTGGGATCAAATCAGCAACCTTACAATTAGTTTAAACCTTAAATCATACATTTTTACAGTCACATTTAGATGTTGTGAATATTATGAGCGGATGACCTTTGACCTAGCAGATCATCACACAAGACTGTCTCCATCTCTATACCATTAACCAGTTTTTAAAAATGGGAAAAATGATTAAATAGACATACGCATTGAATGACCACAACTGATTTTCTTCCTGAAATGTTCACTGAAATTGATTGAATATACCCTTATGTGCCAGATAAACAAGCGCGCACGGCGCAGCCATCTGTAGTTTTTTTAACTTCTGTTTTTGCAATAGCTCTGTATATTTCTATGGCATCGCTGTCAAAGAGTATTTAGCTGGTGAAGTGGATTTACTTATTGTAGAGTTAACGAAAGCTATCATGAGCATTGTCATGTTTGAAATGGATTTCGTAATAAATGTCAGTAGACCGGGAAGATTTTAAAGCGAGCGGTTCATTCATAAATCCGTAAGATCTTACCTTAATGTTGTGGAAACACAAACCGGAAGACAGAACACAACGAGCGCAGCGCTGAAAAGGGGCGGGCTACATATAAGGCCTTAGGTATATATTGCTGTTTATTACTGTGTATTTTTAAATTGGTACATATAAATAAAAATATTAAACATCCTTGCCTTTAAAAAGTTATGAAGTGTGATTAAACAGTACATTTTTTACTGTATTTTACAGTAACATTGAAAACTTGGCAAACAAAAATCACTCTAAGACATTTTAGAACAAATACATAAATACTGAGATTGAGGAGAATACTAAGGTTGAGAGAGAAACTATAAATCTCCAATAGCTGAAGGAAACCTTTGGATCATTAATAGAAGTCTAACAGACAGCCTGTCAATCACTGCATACAGCATCGCTGAGAAAAACACATGATGCCTAAATACATGTGTGGGCCGGTAACCACAACCAAACTCCATCGCTTGTTGATAGTATTAAATGTGGAGGAGTTGCTATTTGAAGATGATGAAACAGATCACTGGGGAAAACAAAATATTACAAACTTGCATCATAGTCATGGAATCTCGTGGTCCACTTTTCCTATATCAAAACATCTAAACACACTCAGGTTGTGAAATGACATCACCAACCCCTTCATTCTTAGCTCTTCTGCTGCATAAGCACAGTATAAAATGTAACATTTACACAACAGACTGAATGATTGCTCAGGACTAAATCTGCTTGTGATATTGGCCTGCTCATAACCACAAGACAAACTCTCAATATTGCATGCCAATGTCACCCTCTTCTCCCACATATCTGTGATTCATTTGTGGACAAAAACAACAACAATCAATAATGTACAAATGCATTTTTGAAAGTTACAGACAGTATGGGTTTGCTTCAAACAGCATCACATGTTTTCATGTGCAACAGTTTTGAAATGCTTAAGAACTGCAGTGGGAACGACGGTACAAGCAAAACCAGTTGTTTTGGTTTGAAGCCCTTAAAGTGTATAATCATCTTCCATATGGCTTCCTTTCTGCATAATGCAGGATGATGTCACAGTAAATAAGGAAGTTTTGCTTAAAACCTGACTCCTTGCTGCACAGTTCAAGTCACTGACCTGCGGCAGTGTTATTTTAGTATTATATGTACTAGTATAGTATTTATTAATATTTTTAATAAGCTTTTATTTTATATTTTTCGTTTTAATTTAGTTTAAGTTTCAGTAATTTTGTTATGCAGTTTTGTTTCTTTTAAATATTTCTATTTAACTATTTTTATTTCATATTTATTTTTTATTTTATTTAAATGAACGAAAACTATTTTTAATAGTTTTATTTAACAACAGCTGACCTGACTGAACTCAGTGTTGTAAGATTTAATTTCATTTAAATATTTCTTAGTTTTTATTTCATTTTAGTTTTAATACTATTATTTTATTTCAATTAATAAAAACTAATTTTAAAGGGGTCATATGATACTATTTTAAAAGTTCATTATTTAGTTTATTGGGTGTAACAAAATAGGTTAAAATGTTTAAAGAACACATAATTTTTTCACATACTGTACATTACTGCAGCTCCTCTATTCCAAGTCTGTCTGAAACGCAGTGCATTGTGATTGGCCAAACACCTCAAGCACGTGTCGGAAATGATACCATAATTACGAGCTTCAGCTTCCAAGGCTTTAAAGGTGCTGTATGTAAGAATGACAGCTAGTGGTTGTAATGGGTACTGCAGTCCAAATTCAAAATACTGTTTGCCCCGCCCCCTCCTCCTCAGACTCGACGCTCACACAGGTTGCCAGTTTGAACACACGCAACAGGAACGAGCGCAACTGACAATGGAAGGTGAGGAGACTCGAAGTTGATGAGTTGATTTTTCCGCGTTTTAATGTGCTTCCATTCATAGAGATTTTTAGATGGATGCTGAGGCTTTTTAGGTCGGGTAGAATCTGAGATCTCTGACCAAGTTTGTTCACTGGCTTCCATGGCTGCAATACGCTGTGTTTTCTGCCAACTGGCAACCTGTGGTGTCGAAATACTATTGGGTAAACTGGCAACGTGTGTTATCACACAGACCAAAACAAAAACAGACATTCTGACACGGAACGCACATTTCAAAGTAGAATAACTGACTGTAGCATTGTTTTTCAGAGAAACAAGTGTGTGAACTTAGCATGTTTCCTAAAGATCTGCAAACATATTATGGTATTTTTATGCTTTAGTACAGTCAAAAACTTACATACAGCACCTTTAAGCAATGGTAAACAGGGTTAAGTCTTTCCCCGCCATTGACAGAATTTTCCAGCCATCCATGTTTTCACTGTTATGTGGCTGTTACGCATCTTCTGAATCTCTGGATCAAAACACAGGCGAAGAAGCAGCAAAAACAAGCGATAGAAGCATTGCTTATGAACATGTAAAAAAGCGCAATCATCAAACATTAAACAGCATATAAATCAAAATGCTATGCGGTTGCTTGGGTGGCTTCTTGCAGGTATATGGGATTTTTAAGTTTTTAATGTCTTTTGAGCAAACACTGCATGATTTAAGGTATCGTACATCCCTAAATGAAAGATCCATATTGGTTGACCACTAATCTGAACAATGTGGCGTAGGATGGGTTAGTTTTACACTTATGTTTAGATATTTGTTCCAAAAATTAACCCAAAGTATGAGCAAAAGTAGTAGTGATGCTTGTCTTGGCTATAAAGTTCAAAAAAAAAAAAAGTAAGCAGAAGGATGTGAAATGAAATTATTCACCAGTATTCTTCACATAGTCTCAGTGATGTCATAGACCGTCTGGAGACACTCGCACAGAGCAAAGAGCAGAGATGAAGAGCCTTGATCTGGGAAGTGATCAGAGGTTGTGTACACAAACATGTTTTCATAAAGTGCTCAAGAGGGACACACAATCCAGTGGCCCAGAAATGAATCTGTCACAAGCCTAAATAAAACAGAGCAGAAGCAACAATCAAGTAAGATACAACTGGCAATAGCTGCAAAAAAAAAAAAAAAAAAAAAAAGGAAAACCCAGACACAGATGGCTGTTTAATATCACCAGAACCTTTTAAAAATGATTCAAAGCAGGAATCCAAATTCCTCCTGTCCACAATTAGGACACTCAAAAACTAATACTTCCAGGGTTCTCGTGGGACAGATAAGCGAGTTGTGTGTACTTTTGTCATTGGTTTTAGGGAAATAATCAGTCATAATGGAGTTGCTTGGTGGCCTGGACTTCTAAAACCTTGAATACTTCTAGGCATGGTTTCACAGACAGGGTTTAGATGAAACCAGGATTAGGCCTTAGTTAAATTAGGACATTTAAGTAGCTTTTTTTAAACATACCAGAGATTAAAAAAAAAAAACATTACTGGTGTACATCTTGAGGCAAAACAATGGCACTAACATATTTTAAACTCCCCCATAGTCAGTGTCTACCTTAAAACTCATCTTTGATCACCAGAATGCCATATTTAAAATTTATTCATGCCTTAAAATAGCTTGAATGTGACTCTACACCCTTGCTTCATTTAGTATCCATGGACCATGAATATGCAAATGATCCCCGCCTCCACTCACTCACACCAGCTCAGAGATCCACTCGCTCAACTTTACTGAGGTAAACGCTGCACAATGGTATCGCTCTTTACAACGTCGGACACATAACGGTAATTAATATGATTAGCCTTTGGCTTGACTACGTTATCAAACAGCTAATAATGTGTTGCTAATGTTACACAAACCATGTTCCCATTCGCCATCTCAGAGTCAGACAGCTGCCTTAAAAAAAAAATCAGTATCCTTAGAAATGCTTTGAACAACTCAGAACGCCTGTGGAGTAAGGCATATAGTTCATCATAACATCGTAATATACATCATACACCCGCTATATTGCTAAATCTACCCGATCAACAGAAAAATATACTGGGATAATCTGGCTTCTCTTGAGACTCCCCTGCTTCAGAGCATAGTTAATGATATGCTAAAGCCCGCCAGCACGTTGATGTGATTGGTTACAAGGTAGTTTGTGACGCCAGAAACACCAGCGATTTCAAACCGTGTTTTTGAGACTGTCTTTAGATCTCTGCAGTTTTAAAGAGAAAACACTCAGCAATGGTGTTGACTTATGAATTTGCACATGGTTTGTCTTAAAAGTATATTAAAACACCACATAGACATATAAACAACATTAAAAACTTGATTTTCTAAGTTGCTTTCGGTTAAAACAGCTCAAACATGCATTTTAGTCTGAGACAAGTTTAAGCCTCATCTGTGAAACTGGGCACAGAAGTCACAAACCCATAAGCGGATCCTCTGTTAGCCTCTAATTCCCCAAAAGCTTTAATGCAGCTATAACAGCACATGCTCATGCATATGCTTGAACTTGAACTAAATTCTTGTGTCGTGGACAAGAAACATGTCACACTACACGTTGCTTCCCGACCAATCATCGCTTGCCATCTTTAATTATTAGTTAGTTTAATTAGTTAATTAGTTTAATTATCATCTATTATTAATAATTAGCGACTGACTTCCGGAAACAAGACTGTAAACAAACAACCGAAGTATTAGCTTAATGCTAATTCCAGTACTCACCGGGTTGCTAAAGCACCTCCGCTATCGTTTGCCAGCATTTATCTTTTTTCACTTTGTCATGGTAGTCCCTCGAGAAGTATTGTTGCCATAGCTCTACAAACCTTTCCTCCATTGCATAATTCCACCTAGCAATACCATCGTCTCTCTTTGTTTGCGCCACGCATGTTTAAAAGCTGTGAAAGAGCTTCTGTGCTATTGGTCAATGTTGCAGATGTGGCGGAATAAAAAGAGAAACATGCTAGTCTTTCTGTCAGGACATCCAGGGATTAACCCACGGGCATACCGAGCACGTTCCCTGGGCACTGAACCAGAGGGGAGGCCCAGACAAGCTGCAGGGCTTGATAATAGCCGCGTTTCCATTACCGTTCAAATTGCGCAAATTGAAATTGCGAATTGAAAATACGCCCAATGGAAACACGTCAATTTCGCAAAAACTCCCTTGTATCGCAAAAAAGTTTTTTAAACTCGCATGAGGTGGTTTTTCAGGCAATTCGAAAAAGGATTATTTCGCAAAACTGCAATGGAAAGTTGATCATTCTTTAAAGATGACGCGGTATGTTTGGACAGAAGACAAGACCGAGTTCTTCATTAAACTCATAAAAGACAAAAGAATTACGGGAATACTGGATTCTAAACAACAAAGAAATGCCACAATTTAGACCTTGAAGCAGATATGAGGGAGAAACACCCAGAAACACCTCATACGTGGCCGCGCCCAAGTAAAATGGGCTTTCCATTAATGCTTGGATAACACGCCTAAGTCTCCTTCGATTAAAAATAATGGCTAGTGTGGTGGCTGCGATATACGTAAACCTACTAAAATCCATTGCCATGATTTTTGTCATGACTTATTGCGAGAAAAAAAAAAAATGTTTTAGTTGCATAACATCGGTTAATGGAAACGCAGTCATTTCACAATAGTTTTTAATTAACATTTAGAAAAAATGTGGCTATTGTCTTGTCTGAACCCGGCATTATTTTACTTCAGTAAGGTGATGTATTCCTAAGCGAAAGAGGATATACAACACCAAAAACTAATGCAGGACTAGTCAGGAATTGATTGGATCTCACAAACTCTAATTTTTATAAATCACTCTATACAGCTAAAGCCATGCTTGCTGTCCAGACACTTCAATATGAGCTACAATGAGCCCTTTATAGTGGAGATATGGGTATAAACCAAGATTAACAGGGTTCTTTCAACAGACATCACTGTTATGAATCACTAGACTCATATGATGGGCGCCTTAGGGAACATGCCTTTGGCGTTGTCTAGGACCGGATAAGGAGCCTCCTGCCGAAACAGCAACAATGTACACCTTCATGGTGTCAATAGATTGAGAGGATACAGGAGATTACTTCACATGCTTCATCTTGATAATAGAACTCACTGTCTTCAGGATCTGACAATTCTGGTTTCTGTTATTTCTTTGGTTGTGCTTTGTTCTTTGGCTGTGTTCTTTTAATCTTCTACGAAACACAACAGAAGATATTCTGAAGAAGGTTTCTGTGCACATAGTGAAAGTCTGTGGGGTCCAAAACAACACTGGAACCCATTAACTTCCATTGTATAGACATTTAGCACAATACGTTTTGTTTAGAAATGACATGAGGGTGAGTAAATCATGACCCAGTTTATTTTTATGTGAGCTAAGGACTACCTGACTCACTGAGCTTGAACTGAAGTCATCAACAGGTCAACAGACAGGTATCTCTCTAAAGAGATAACAATCCAAATGTGGCGCAATGAACAAATGCATTCATCTGTCTGCATGTTTCACTGATCTCCAAAATGTGTTCTGCGAGACACAGCATGTAGACAGTTCAAGAAATGGGTAATCCATTGGAATGAAGTACAAATTGCCCAACATGTTTATTCTGATCGAGGCAGGTATGGACATCGGCCTTATTGTGGAGATCAATGACCACTAAACTGCATTTGGAGACATCAACACATGCATAGATGAAGAGAATGTGTTGGACAGTTTGCCACAGTTCTGAAAAATACTTCATGAATTCTAGATCATTACACTAATCATAATTACAAAGCCTGACAAAATTACATAAACACTTTCGCTAACTACCACTAAATATTTCACACAGCAGACCATGCAGAGTGATCTCAGTTTCTCATGCTGCTTTGAAGTTTTTCAGTGGCACTCTCATGATCTTGACATGAAAGAGGACGTCCTGGTATTCCCAGCATGTGCTTGAAGCGGAGTGGAACAGTGTTCCCAAGAAAAACAGATCCTTGAGTTGTAACTTTATTACAAGTCTTTCTTTCTCTTGGGTTTGATTTATGATGAACGCTTGGGTATACTGACTGATGGTGTAAACCTGAATGTTGGCTTGTCAAATAAATCTAAGTGTATTGACTTTATGAAACAAAAATATGGAGGGCCAATACGAGTCAGTGTCATGATGCTCATGCGTTTGTCCTATTAATTTATTCAAAAACTCAGAACATACAGAAAATGACAGAAAATGATGGGCATGTTTTTTATTTTCTGAATTAAACTTTATATATTTTTGTCAGGATGGTACAACTGTCCTGATCACATAACGGAGGAAAGCCTCATTTAATGAATGAAATTCATGAAAAGTAAAAACCTACAGTAGTTTGACATGATCTTTAATTATATTTTTTTTTTAGAAAAAGAAATGTTTTAAAGAAACTAATTTAATATTTTGAACAAAAAAGTCTGCCACATCGTAGTCATGTGGTATGACCAACATGGAGAAGAAAAACAAAACAGCAAAGTGTGTGGTCAAAGATTTCAGCAAAGGTCAAGACTTCAGATCAGATGATTTAGCATTTTTATGACAAGGCACAAGTTAGTCCAGGCTGCAAAATGTCATGTGGTGCAACTCCCCAAGGAAGTAATATTTATGAGTAAATAATGTGGAATTTGCATGTAAGCAATAAGGTATGAAAGGCTGTGTTGTATCGTGAATAAGTCACGGCTGAAGGGGGTTGTTATGCACGACACAAAGCGGAGCCATTAGATGGCGGAAAAGACTAACCTGAGTGAGTCACTCGGTAGCGAAGACTTTTATATTGAAAGGACTGAAACTTGTGTGAACACAGGAACCAGACGTAACTGACAAATGCTTTGACTAACGCTGTCAGTGTCAGAGTACGGGACAACCCCTTAACTCTTAAAAGGACAAGATATCGCAGCAGACATTTAAACTGATTTTTTATTATGAAAATAGGACTGACCTGAAGGAATATGCAAGTCTGCAAGTAACACACTCGGTCACTCAATCGCTCTCTCACAATACTCTTCTACATGATACAGTAAGCTTCAATGAACAATATCAATAGAGAACAGCCATATGTTTACGTTGCTAAGGGTGTTGTGTAGTGATACACAGAATTGTTGGGTGAAGCGGTCATGTTTCATCGTGAATAAAACACAGCTGCTGACCAATCAGAATCAAGGACTGGAACTATATATATATATATATATATATATATATATATGGTTCTCAATTCTGATTGGCTGAGAGCCTTTTCCAACCATGCGATATTCTACCAGTATCACCACAGGAACCATTTCACCGTTTGTATCACTCAGCATATGGCATTTCTCACAGAGAGTGTCATGGTGGTCGAGCAAACAACCATAATTTTACAAATACTACTGTTGTTAGTTTTTAGGTGAGAATGTAGTTATTTAGACCTCAAATATGCCACTTATATATAAACATACTCGCTTAGTCGATCTCTCTCTCATAATACAATAAGCTTCAATGAAGCAACTCAACGTTCTTTCTTTACTAGTTCTAAAGTGATGTTCTAGAATTAGTAACAGAGGATTGGGCTCAACTGTTAAACTGTGAACTTGAGATTTAAATCTGTGGCGGAAGGAAGTAGTTCCACACAAAAGAGGGTTTTTAAATACACTGTTGTTGCGGTCGGGTCACAGCCGTGCAGATACACAGCCATATCGCATGGCTACTCGTGTATTCAGCAATATATTATTACTTTTTACTTGATGGTTACACCACATGACATTTGAGTCATCAAACATGTGTTGCAAATGGTAAAAAAGTTTTTTTTAAAAACATGAAACATGAATACGACGCGTATATTTCTCTAAGGACTTGCCACATGCATTTAAAACTAATTTTTTCCTTTATCATAGACACTGATATGTCACCATATATGCAACTTTATGTACAAGTAGTAATAAGCTTATGAAAATCAGAAGAACAAGTGCAACTGAATTCCCCACAGTGTTTGTTTGTTTGTTTACTTTCTATTACCATCAAATCTACATATATTATTTCCTGTTAATGCTCTCTAAAGCTCTTTTGTATGCTGAGAGAGATGAGATTCAAGGTTTAATGCTAGTCAAACAATTGACCTAATGCAAACATACCTACTCTGAAAACCTGTTTCCATAGGATAAATTAATGGGTTTACGACAAGACAGAGCATTAAGGCACAGAATGCAATCATAATTCAATTCACTGAGTACTTTTTTTAAACATTAGAGAATCAGATTTATGTATCAGGTTAATAGCGATCCATTTTGTCCTGACCTTTCTAATGAAATAGTGTTATGGAATTTAATAAATCAAATCAAGAGATCAATGTGTGCAAATCACTAAGGTCGCTGGGATATGTGCAGTGAATTTTCATGTATCTTCTGTGGATTATGACTACACACAAGCGTGTGATGTGGAGTAGGTAAAGGCCCTCCTGTGATACGCAGAAAAAGGCAGTCATCCGCCTACATCCGAAAAGCCTGTTGCCATGGCGGCCAGTCACCGCCAAAGATATCAGCTTGTACTGGCTTACACATAATGAAGCAAGGAGGTATTCATTCTCAAAAGGTGATGCGCTGGAGACAACGGATTACATCCTGTTGACATTTGTGATAGAATGAGTTTATATGATTATGAAAGCAGGCGTATTAATATTGGAGTCTGTAATGAAGATAATTATCTATCCATAGAAAGAGAAAAGATTTAGACTTGCTAACTGAAATAATAGAATGTGATTAATCAATAACAATACAGTAATATATAATATTACATATATAGGCTGTATATACACCGATCAGGCATAACATTATGACCACTGACAGGTGAAGTGAATAACACTGATTATCTCTTCATCACGGCACCTGTTAGTGGGTGGGCTATATTAGGCAGCAAGTGAACATTTTGTCCTCAAAGTTGATGTGTTAAAAGCAGGAAAAATGGGCAAGCGTAAGGATTTGAGCGAGTTTGACAAGGGCCAAATTGTGACGGCTAGACGACTGGATCAGAGCATCTCCAAAACTGCAGCTCTTGTCTGCAGTGGTCAGTATCTATCAAAAGTGTTCGAAGAAAGGAACAGTGGTGAATTGGCGAAAGGGCCATGGGCGGCCGAGGCTCATTGATACACGTGACAGGCCCGTGTGGTCCGATCAAACAGACGAGCTACTGTAGCTCAAATTGCTCAAGAAGTTAATGCTGGTTCTGATAGAAAGGTGTCAGAATACACAGTGCATCACAGTTTGTTGCATATGTGTATATTATATATATATATATATATATATATATATATATATATATACACACACATACACACACACATATACACATATACACATACACACACACAGTGGGGAGAACAAGTATTTGAGAACAGGTTTTCCTACTTACAAAGCATGTAGAGGTCTGTAATTTTTATCATAGGTACACTTCAACTGTGAGAGACGGAATCTAAAACAAAAATCCAGAAAATCACATTGTATGATTTTTAAATAATTAATTTGCATTTTATTGCATGACATAAGTATTTGATCACCTACCAACCAGTAAGAATTCCGGCTCTCACAGACCTGTTAGTTTTTCTTTAAGAAGCCCTCCTGTTCTCCACTCATTACCTGTATTAACTGCACCTGTTTGAACTTGTTACCTGTATAAAAGACACCTGTCCACACACTCAATCAAACAGACTCCAACCTCTCCACAATGGCCAAGACCAGAGAGCTGTGTAAGGACATCAGGGATAAAAAAGGAGATGGTGGTCTAGTGGGTTAAACCACTGAACTAATACGCAGAAGGTTGTTGGTTTGATCCCAGCATTACACACCAGTGTGTCCTTGAGCAAGGCACTTTACTCCATGTTGCTCCAGGGGGATTGTCCCTGTAATAAGTGCATTCATTGTAAGTCGCTTTGGATAAAAGTTTCTGCCAAATGCATAAGAATGTAAAATTGTAGACCTGCACAAGGCTGGGATGGGCTACAGGACAATAGGCAAGCAGCTTGGTGAGAAGGCAACAACTGTTGGCGCAATTATTAGAAAATGGAAGAAGTTCAAGATGACGGTCAGTCTCCCTCGGTCTGGGGTACCATGCAAGATCTCACCTCGTGGGGCATCAATGATCATGAGGAAGGTGAGGGATCAGTCCAGAACTACACGCAGGACCTGGTCAATGACCTGAAGAGAGCTGGGACCACAGTCTCAAAGAAAACCATTAGTAACACACTACGCCGTCATGGATTAAAATCCTGCAGCGCACGCAAGGTCCCCCTGCTCAAGTCAGCGCATGTCCAGGCCCGTCTGAAGTTTGCCAATGACCATCTGGATGATCCAGAGGAGGAATGGGAGAAGGTCATGTGGTCTGATGAGACAAAAATAGAGCTTTTTGGTCTAAACTCCACTCGCCGTGTTTGGAGGAAGAAGAAGGATGAGTAAAACCCCAAGAACACCATCCCAACGGTGAAGCATGGAGGTGGAAACATCATTCTTTGGGGATGCTTTTCTGCAAAGGGGACAGGACGACTGCACCGTATTGAGGGGAGGATGGATGGGGCCATGTATCGCGAGATCTTGGCCAACAACCTCCTTCCCTCAGTAAGAGCATTGAAGATGGGTCGTGGCTGGGTCTTCCAGCATGACAACAACCCAAAACACACAGCCAGGGCAACTAAGGAGTGGCTCCGTAAGAAGCATCTCAAGGTCCTGGAGTGGCCTAGCCAATCTCCAGACCTGAACCCAATAGAAAATCTTTGGAGGGAGCTGAAAGTCTGTATTGCCCAGCGACAGCCCCGAAACCTGAAGGATCTGGAGAAGGTCTGTATGGAGGAGTGGGCCAAAATCCCTGCTGCAGTGTGTGCAAACCTGGTCAAGAACTACAGGAAACGTATGATCTCTGTAATTGCAAACAAAGGTTTCTGTACCAAATATTAAGTTCTGCTTTTCTGATGTATCAAATATTTATGTCATGCAATAAAACGCAAATTAATTGCTTAAAAATCATACAATGTGATTTTCTGGATTTTTGTTTTAGATTCCGTCACTCACAGTACCTATGATAAAAATTACAGACTTCTACATGCTTTGTAAGTGGGCAAACCTGCAAAATCGGCAGTGTATCAAATACTTGTTCTCCCCACTGTATATATAGATTTTTTTTTTTTTTTACAAATAATTTGTTTAATTCATAATGAGATAAAATAACACAAAACAATATATATCATGATATAATTATTATCATGCAATAAAATTTCTCATATCGTGAAATAAGAATTTGGTCATATCGCCCACCCCTACATGCATATATACACACATAAACCGATCAGGCATAACATTATGACCTAATATTGTGTTGGTCCCCATTTTGCTGCAAAAACAGCCCTGACCCGTCGAGGCATGGACTCCACTAGACCCCTGAAGGTGTGCTTTGGTATCTGGCACCAAGATGTTAGCAGCAGATCCTTTAAGTCCTGTGAGTTGCGAGGTGGGGCCTCCATGGATCGGACGTGTTTGTTCAGCACATCCCACAGATGCTCGATTGGATTGAGATCTGGGGAATTTGGAGGCCAAGTCAACACCTCAAACTCGTTGTTGTGCTCCTCAAACCATTCCTGAACCATTTTTGCTTTGTGGCAGGGCGCATTATCCTGCTAAAAGAGGCCACTGCCACCAGGGAATACCGTTTCCATGAAAGTATGTACATGGTCTGCAACAATGCTTAGGTAGGTGGTACGTGTCAAAGTAACATCCACATGGATGGCAGGACCTAAGTTTTCCCAGCAGAACAATGCCCAAAGCATCACACTGCCTCCGCCGGCTTGCCTTCTTCCCATAGTGCATCCTGGTGCCATGTGTTCCCCAGGTAAGCGACGGACACGCACCCGGCCATCCACATGATGTAAAAGAAAACGTGATTCATCAGACCAGGCCACCTTCCTTCATTGCTCTGTGGTCCAGTTCTGATGCTCACGTGCCCACTGTTGGCGCTTTCGGTGGTGGACAGGGGTCAGCATGGGCACCCTGACTGGTCTGCGGCTATGCAGCCCCATACGCAACAAACTGTGATGCACTGTGTATTCTGACACCTTTCTATCAGAACCAGCATTAACTTCTTGAGCAATTTGAGCTACATTAGCTCATCTGTTTGATCACCAGCCTTCGCTCCCCACGTGCATCAATGAGCCTTGGCCGCCCATGACCCTGTCGCCGGTTCACCACTGTTCCTTCCTCGGACCACTTTTGATAGATACTGACCACTGCAAACCGGGAACACCCCACAAGAGCTGCAGTTTTGGAGATGCTCTGACCCAGTCGTCTAGCCATCACAGTTTGGCCCTTGTCAAACTCACTCAAATCCTTACGCTTGCCAATTTTTCCTGCTTTTAACACATTAACTTTGAGGATAATGTTAATGCATAATGTTAGGCCTGATCGGTGTACATTTATTAATGTAATTATTTATTGAGATTTACTGAGTCTATTGCATATGGTTTCTGCAAATTTATAGAAACATTTTGTTGCATCTTCATGGTATCTCTCGTGGCTTTTCCCCCACACTTTATACTGTACATCTATACATTACAAACAACGAAAGTGTTGCCATGATTTAAATACAGCAATTCTTCTTTTTCCAACTATATGTGCACTACAGACAGAGGTATGCTAAAGGATGGTTTAAGCATCATGGCAAAGCTCATATAATGTGCTCTGGTTCCGTTTCTTGTCATCTTAAACCATACATTCTTCTCATGCATTCCAGTCAGCCGGTTAAGGAAGCCCATCCATTAGAAACACATGCTGAGTTCCAGGGTCACGACCCCATATCTGTCTGTTTCCTTCACTGTAGGATCCAGGAGAAAAGTGGTAGTTTCCTGTAACTATAGTGACCAAACAGAAAATACAATGTTGTGCCACTTTTGAGAGACTGTAAAAGGCCATCACTTGTTCTGCATGTTCAGAGCTTGTTTTGACACAGCGCTGAATGTACTGTCGGGTGTAACAACAGTGTGAAACAAGTTTGTCAGAACGGTTTACTCAAGTCAGGGTGATGACAAGTCATTGACTGATTTAGTTGTTTGATGGCTCTGTCTTAATCCGCAGAGGAAGTAATGAGACTTAATGTAAACCGACCACATACATCAGAGTGAAACCTTGACCTTTGTGGGCCAATGTAAATGTGCACATTTCTGTGAAAGGGAGGTGTGACAGGAGTTGTCACATGCCGGTTATACTGCATTGTCAAAGAAGAGGCCGCTGGCGGTCATGGGTTAAGAATGAATGAAGGGTATTGACAGGTGTGTGAAAACCTTTGAATTCGTGAAAAGGCTGCGGTGGAAAACTGTTTGCCACATGCTGTCATGCTGACATTCACTGACAATGCTTTCTTGAAAACACAAAAGCAGACTTCACAATAGAGGGTCACTTTTAAATGGTCAAATTTGTATCGAAAGTTGTACTGTTATAGCTATGATTTTGCGTTTCTGTGGCAGTACATACCGCCGTACCCAAGGGGCGATAGAGTTCAGATGTGCTTATGATCTAACTTACTCAGCAAAATTATTTTCAAACTGTTGCTCCAGTAGTTGACCTGAAAGAAAAACCTAACAATAGAGAAAGACAATTTAGATTAATCCCTGAGGCAACATTAAGATGTTGTGTTGCGGTACAAATCGCACGGACACAATTAAAGGGATAGTTCACCCAAAAATGAAACTTACCCCATGATTTACTTGCCCTCAAGCCTTCCTAGGTGTATATCTTCTTTCAGACGAATACAATCGGCGTTATATTAAAAAATGTTCTGGCTCTTCCAAGCATTATAATGGCAGTGAATGGCAGCCCAAAATTTGAAGCCCAAAAAAGTGCATCCATCCATTATAAAAGTGCTCCACAGGACTCCGGGGGTTAATAAAGGCCTTCTGAAGTGAATCCATGGGTTTGTGTTAGAAAAATATGCATAAAACTTTATAAAGTAAAATATCTAGCTTCCAGTGGACCGCCTTCTGTATTCAATTTACGCAGAAAGTGTAACGCCTCTCGCAGTTCAAAACGCTTACACTACGTCCAACGTCATCGTTGCACCAGTTATGCTTTTTTCATAAGTTGAATATGGAAGGGGGTCTGGCAGAAGCTAGATATTTTACTTTATAATGTGTTAAATATGGATATTTTTCTTACACAAACCCATCGATTCGCTTCAGAAGGCCTTTATTAACCCCCTGGAGATGTATGGATTACTTTTATAATGGATGGATGTACTTTTTTGGGTTTCAAATTTTGGGCTGCCATTCACTGCCATTATAAAGCTTGGATTAGCCAGGATATTTTTTAATATAACTCCGATTGTATTCATCTGAAAGAAGATATACACCTAGGATGGCTTGAGGGTGAGTAAATCATGGGGTAATTTTCATTTTTGGGTGAACTATCCCTTTAAGAAAGCAATTATGTTTATCTTGTCCAGTTTCAAGGTTAATTTCTAAATAAGAAAACGTTAAAATCAAAATGTAGTCCTGCAAGTCCTGGCAACTCGCGAGACACTCTCTCTGTCCAAATATGCATACTTCACTAATATAGAATATGCAAAAAAAGTAGTACGTCCAGTAGGTAGGATGTCCAAATACTCATTTTTTAAATATTAATTTTAGGGGAATACTTTAACTTCTTTTGTGTTCCCCAGAAAGGATGAGTAAATCATTTACAGAATTTTAGGCGAACTATCGTCACATTATATATTAGTCACATTAGCAAAATTTCCGCAAAAATTCACTGGTGAAAAAGGTCCATTGTCTATTGACAATAACGTAGAAAAATATGAAGCACATCACCTTAGAAGTCGGTTTCGAATCTGCGTGACAAACCTGGGAAGATTGCATAGGAAGTTTTCACCCTTATGCAAAATTGTGGATTCCTTTTGAAATGACTGGATTTGACACGAAAATTTGCACTAACAGTAAATGACTGCGCTATAGATAGAAAGAAAGTTGGTAAATTGTGGTTAAATTGTACTTGTTTAATAACACCAGCGTAAACTTTGTTTTACTATGCCTCAGGTCAAAAAAACAAAAAACAAACAATAACATGTCAAATGTATTATGTCCGGAAAAGCACTACACACCTGCATGCCTGCACAACAACTTCATCAACGGTCTAGACGGAAGTTTTCATCTAATTCAGGACATACTGTAAAAGTACAGGAATTCAGATGCAACACTGTCCCACCTAGATGCCTGTATTACAATCAACTGACTGTGACTTCTTCAGTGCAGTATGTACTGCAGCCACACCTGATTTCTCTTAATACTCCGCTCTGAAGTTTCCTGGCTGCAGGTTGACGCATGTAGAAACCAGCAAGTCTACAGCTCCACCTTTCCTAAAGCTGACGGCCTGCTTGAATTGACTGGGAAGATCATTCCGGTTCCTGCCTCCTACTCTCCACGTCCCAGTTTTACCGTGTTACACAACAGCAGCCGGCTGTCCGTCAACATGTCCACATACACACTGTGGTGCCCGCCAATTTTGTTCTGTTCATTTTTTGGCTGGAGTGACTCAGTGGAAGATCGTGTTTAATGTGAAAGAGTAGTCCTCAAGGATTTCTGTAGATTCTCCAGTTACTTTATAACTGGAAATTGTGGAATTCCTTTCTGTGTCTTGTAGTCTATAGGAAGTGTGTAATACTTAATTCAGACAGATGAGTAACTTTACTGTTAGAGACAATCTAAAACTAAATCTTATGAGTTATTGCCATCACAAGTATAAATTATGTCTTTAAAGGCCGTGACACACCAAGACAATGTCCGGCCATCGTTGAGCCATCTTTGAGCATCTGTCAGCTCAGTTTTTGCGATGTGTTTCACAATGTGTCAAAACTAGTCAGATACTGTCGACAGCTTTTTGGATGATTGAGCATGTTGAATTGGCGTCGGTCCAATGAGAACCAATCAAGAACCAATGAGGTCCATTCTCGTGTTACGCAGCATGTTTGAGCTTCCACAAAAACCAATGAGGTTCATTCTCATGTTATGCAGCACATTTGAGCTTCCACAAGAACCAATGAGGTCCATTCTCATGTTATGCAGCACATTTGAGCTTCCACAAGAACCAATGAGGTCCATTCTCATGTTATGCAGCACGTTTGAGCTTCTGCAAGAACCAATGAGGTTCATTCTCATGTTATGCAGCACATTTGAGCTTCCACAAGAACCAATGAGGTCCATTCTCATGTTATGCAGCACGTTTGAGCTTCTGCAAGAACCAATGAGGTTCATTCTCATGTTATGCAGCATGTTTGAGCTTCCACAAGAACCAATGAGGTTCATTCTCGTGTTACGCAGCACGTTTGAGATTCAGCAAGAACCAATGAGGTCCATTCTCGTGTTACGCAGCACGTTTGAGCTTCAGCAAGAGGTTTGTTCTCACGCATCAAGCAGGTTCGGTTGAGCTTCTGTTTGTTCGCTGATTAATATTTATATGTGAATAAAAGCCTAAATTCAATCTGTTCATCATATAAAGCGATTGTGTGTCTTCAGAAAATTTGGTCTAAACCACTCAATTCATGTGGATTAGTTTTATGATCTGTTTATGAACTTTTTGAAGTGTCAAAGTGGTAGTTGCGTAGACTGTCAATGGAGGGACTGAAAGCTCTCCGAATTCATCAAAAAGATCTTCATTTGTGTTCCGAAGATGAACGAAATTCTTACGGATTTGGAACGACATTAGGGTGAGTAAATAATGACAAAAATTCATTTTTGGGTGAATTATCCCTTTAACACTTGGGCCAATGGGCCAAATATCACAAATATGTCTCGACTCTTAATATTGCAACTTTTCTGGGCCTCTAAAAGTACTAATAATTTCTTTAAAAATATCAGTGTAAAAAAGTACTTTCACAGGAACTTTCCCTTCAATAGACTATCTAAAAATATCAGAAGGTGACGTTCTAAAACGAGCTAAAAAAAAACAAGCGTGTCTGAATGTGCTGAATGTAAAGGACACAAAGATAAATCCATCCATCCATCCATTCTCCAAACCGCTTGTCCTATAGGATCATGGGGATAAACTGTCATTTTTCACCCATATCTGCAGTCTGGCTCTTCATGTATGGTCCCTAGAGAGTGTTAGTGAGTGAAGCTGGGAATACTGGATGTCTGCCCAGAACATCAAGCCCTTGCCGAGACTCCACATCTCCATGACCCTGCTGCCTGCCTTTCAAAAGTCCTTGATGCCTCAGAGGCACAAAGAGGGCAGAGCTCAGAGCTTCACTGACAGTTTGCTGGATAAATGTCTACTGTATGTGCATGATGGGGTCACTGTGATTTCAACAAAGATGTTGATCCAGGAACATGTTGTATTTGGTGAAATCACGTTCACCACATGATGGAGTATCACTGCTGTAGAATGATATTTATGATGCCTCAATGTCTGACACAGAAGATAACAGATAAACTGAACAGATGGAGAACAAGTTCAGCATCTCCTGTGTCCTTCATGTATGATGACAGATCACAGACCCACATGACTGGCAGAAGCTGTGACTCACCTCATTAGAATTCATCTGAAGTGAATCTGCCCATGCTGAAAGCTGCACGCCTGCTGATTAAACTACTGAAACCAAGACTTTCACAGTGCTGAGAACAACGCACTAAAAATTAAATGAGTTTTTTTATATTGCCATAATTCCTGCAAAGTTAGACACCAGGCTAGAAAATGAAAGGAATCGTTCATCAAAAAGCAAAAATACTGACAGTATCAAAACCATAAGACTTTCTTTGCTGTACGGAACACAAAAAGAGAATAAAAAAAAAAAAAATGTCTTGGTATAAAGTATCATTCATAAAAGGTCAAAGGAGTCCAAACAACGATATCCTAGCCTTTTGAGGTTATAAGATGCATAGACTAAAATTCTATATTCATTAATCCAACGGCCACTGAGTCAATGAGCTAAAATATAAGAAACACGTCAGTCGGATTTATGAACAAATCAATCAGATCAGTTTTTTTGAATTGGGCCAACAGTCTCATGGAAAACACCCAACACAAACAGATGGGACACTGCTAATTTTCTCATGTACTCAGTCTCATGAATTCTCCAGAGAAGATTTGAATAACAAATTATTACATTTCAGTCACACAAAGCTACTGCATACCCTTTTAAACCAATGTATGAACCATTTTTATGAAACTTTTATGATGTTATATGATTTTAAGAACTAGCTCCTGTTCATTGTAATTAAATGGAAAAGAGCAAATATAAAAAATCTAAACATTGAGAAAATCGCCTTTCTCTATTGTTGTCCAAATGAAGTCCTTAGCAATGCATATTACTAAAATGTATTATTATTTTATATATTTACGGTAGGAAATGTACAAAATATCTTCATGGAACACGATCTTTACTTAATATCCTAATGATTTTTGGCATAAAAGAAAAATCGATCATTTTGACCCATACAATGTATTGTTGGCTATTGTCACAAATATACCCGTGCGACTTATGACTGGATTTGTGGTCCAGGGTCACATTTATGTTTTTATATTATGCCCATGGTTATATTTATATGTATGTCATGCATTTTCTATTATATTGTGTTGTAATTCACATTGTTCAGCATCGCTGTTTTTAATGTGCTATATAAATAAATTTTACTTACTACTTAGTAAATAATGGCAATTTTCATTTTTGGGTGAACTATCCCTTTAAGTCAGTGGTTCTCAACCTTTTTGACTCCAACTTAAACATCTGCTAACAATATTTAGCTAGTTTATTTATTGTAGTTGAATCAATGGCCTTTAAAAAAAAAAAAAAAAAAATGTAATGTCTATTGATGACTATTATAATTAATTGCGATGACTACTAAATGACTGTCTCTGGTAACAAAAAGCCTTAGTATTAATGAATATTCTTATTCATGTAGCATGTTATTATGCATCGTGCATGCAAGCTGTGATAATGAATGCTACTGTAACAGATGAGTGTACATTCAAGAAACCTGTGCAGTTGTGCATGTGAATGGCCAGTGTCTCTGCATTAGTAATCATGATACTTGGCGTGTAGCACAGCAACGCCCCCCTTCATGAATTCATCTGAACATCATCACTGCATTAGGTTTAATGTGAGGCTGGACCGATTAGTCTCATTTATTTCAGTAAATGATTCACAACATCTGTAACACAACTATACAACAAACCAGCGAAACTGGGCTATTGCAGCTAAAGATCCGTGTCCTTAAAAAGCCCTCATTCATTCAACTGGTCCCTCAAGAACAGGGCGAATGTCCTCATAACCTAGTAAGATGCCGAGCGAGACAGCATTTCAGGGCGCCTATGATGCCCAACACTGTAGCACGCGCCTGTGATGCCCTAAAAAGCTTTGAGCTACAATATGTGTACATGTTCAAAACCACATTATTATAAACGGATCATAAAAGCCCGACCTGTTTTTAAGACTCATCGTATTTTAAAATAACCCCACACCGTCAAACAAAAATCCCGTTGGATCTTTTGTATTTTACAATTAACCCTCAATTGACCATAAACACACATTAAAAAAAAACCCATCAGAGTAGAATCGCCGACGATGTTATGAACTGTGTGTGTGTTGTTTAAAGAGAATCTGTACATTCACATGCGAACAGGCGTCAGCTGTGGAACATGAGTGTGTTCTTACCTGAAACGGGGTGAATCTTTAATACATTCCTCAAAATCCACCGTCATGTTTGCAGTTATTCCGTCTTTCAGTTAAAAATGTAACACAGCATTGCCGGTGGCTGTAATACGCCTGAATGTAAAACGCAAGTGTATCCCTTTCCCCGGTAAAACAGTGACACTGTGACACACTGTTACAGATCTGTGTGGATCTGTTTCAGCGCCGTGCGAGCTAAGGGACCGTCATCAAAGATGCGGCAAAAGATGAGGGAGCGTCTTTCAAATACCCCGCATTTTTACTGTGTGTGTGTGTGTGTGTGTGTGTGTGCATTTGGCATATTTGGATTGATTGGATAGTTCACCCAAAAATGAAAAGTATCCCATAATTTACTCACCCTCAAGCCATCCTAGGTGTATATGACTATCTTCTTTCAGACGAACACAATCGGAGTTATATTTAAAAAATCCAAGCTTTATAATGGTAGTGAATGGAGCTCAAGTCCAAAAAAGTGCATCCATCCATCCATCCATCCATCCATCATAAAAGTAATTCATATGGCTCCAGTGGGTTAATAAAGGCCTTCTGAAGTGAAGTGATAGGTTTTTGTAAGAAAAATATCCATATTTAAAACTTTATAAACTAAAATAACTAGCTTCCGTCAACTTGTGCCAAAAGTGTAACTTCTGATGTGATGTGACGTAGCATTAGTAATTAGGTAATTTTCATTTTTTGGTGAACTATCCCTTTAACTTTCCTTATAAGGTCATCCTTGAAATTTTTTTCCCACCAATAAAAAAATATTTAAAATATTTTTATTTCGGCAACCCTTTACAATAAGGTCCCATTCACAAAGCATTAACTAATGCTAACAGATACATCCTTTCATTTAAAAATATATTATTACATTTTAAAAGAAACATTAACTTACTGTGGAAGTGTGTGTTAGTTCATGTTAACTAATGTTAAAGCCACAATATGTCATTTTTCATATCCAAACAGTTGCTCACCTGTCTAATAAAACATACAATATATTAAAGCGTATTTGGTGTTTCCATGATTTCTACAAAATTAAACCGAGGAAAAAAACGGAAATCGAGGGTAACGCGGGTATGATGTCATTGATAGGCGACGCACGGACATGGTCCGTGTCCTGGTTAAAATTGATTATTTCTCTGGATTTAAACATTCTTGGAATCATTTGGGATAATGTAAGTACACAAGTCAACAAAATATATAACACTGTTCTAGTGGTTTTTGGATATTTTAATCCAAAAATCTTACGTATTGTGCCTTCAACAAATGAAACTTTATTGTAACGTGTTACATGTGTGAGCAAATAAAATCAAAGATCAAATAATTATCTTAAGAGCTTCAGACAATGCACGCTTTGCTTCACAATAATAATACAAATGTTATTTAATTAATGTTACCCATAATTAATAACTCTTTCACCTAAAAGTCGTCCATATCCAAAATATTCTACTAGAAATGCAGTTGAAAAAAATATATACGAACAACAGTCTGCTTTTACATTCCGCAAAACTCACATTTAGTATCCATATCTGTATAAAATCTTTTAAAAAAATGTTTAACAGTGAGCTTTACGTTCGTCCCCCTCTGTCAATCATCATTACGTCATGCCTACGTCAAGTTTGTCCCTGTTCCCGCGGATTTTTTTTGAAAGGTTTTTTGTCGTCCTCCGATACCGCCTTTAAATTTCCAACACTTAGAAAATAAATATTGTCAAATCAAGCCAAACATGGTATAAAAATAAATACTCTTTGTAAGGCAAACAGGTCTCAAGACTAAAAATATCTGTGTTTTAAGTAATTTGGCAGTTGAACGCCTTTTTTAAACAGGCATCGCTTCGGGTTCTAAACGTCAGACAGCAGCTGAGTTTTCCTTTGAGGCGTCCACACATGGCTCTAATTTTTAACATGACTAGTATCGTTCGTGTGTGGTGCGACATTATTTTGGGTATACGACGTTTAATGAATATTTATTTATTGACTTCTGTGTGATACGTACGCTGCTTTTTCAATTCTGTTAACGCCTCGTACTGACAAACTTTAAACATATATACCGGGAAACATGCAACACTCCGCCGCCCGTTATTTAATCTTTTTCCAATACGCAGGGACCAAATACAGGTCTGTCTCCATGACAAGCACAGCCACGCTTCTTCCTTACTGAGCTGTTATAACATCACATGTCTGCTTGTCATTCTGTCCTCAGTGGCGTGATGAAAACACCAGCCGATCAAGCTGTAGAGGGGGTTGAAAATCATTTAGAGGTCAGTCTCTGCCTGACAACCAAAAACAGCTGACTGTCTCAAATAGTTTTTCCTCGTGACTGATGCAATTATTTTTCTTTACACTTGTTTCGGTAAGAAAATGTGTTTAAAATGTCGATTGAAATCCACAGTCCAGTTCTCTATTTACTCATCTGCATTTAAATCCTCAGATTCTGTTGCTTGTCTCAAAACATCTGCCATGCTCTTCAAAGCAATATATCTACTTATTAAATTAATTTTCTTTTGGAAATGGAATATAAATATTTTGTGGTAAAATCCCTGTGTGATATATTTCTGTTGGCAACACAGATAGCTGCTCTTGCATGGATTGGATTGTCTGTTATTTGGTTTGATTTGATTTATTGCACAAAAAAGTAGTGACATACACTCATTTGTCAAGGATATAACACAATAAAGTTATAAACTTGTTTCCATTGCGGTCCTTGATGTAAAGCATAAACTTCACTCCTAGCAACAGGTACATTGGTATTGTATAGTATAAATACGAAATTAAAATAAATGTCCACATTTACAAAAATTACACATACAGACCAAATACTAATACAAATTCATCACTAAAACAACCTATCTAAGAACCAACTTTTAACTTTCATACTAAAACTAGCCATACTTTTAATATCCATTGCGGCCATTGTAATTCCACTGAAAGTGTCAGTTCAGTGTTGATTCAGTTCAGTTCAATAACTGTAAAGTTCATCAATTATGAAATGAGTTCAGTTCAGCTATAAGCAACTCTACTGACTACAATAGTGTCATTATTCAGCTCAATTCAGTTCAATTACAGCATCGACGAAGTCAAATCAACTATAAAGCAGCTCTGACACCAACAGTGGTGTCACCATTGTTCAAATTTTGTTCTCATCCAATAGTCTCAGTACAGTCACATCAAAAATATTACTGAATATTAAGGGCCAGATTTACTAACAGCTTGCGCCAGCGCAAACCCTCTTTTGGCGTTAAAAAACTACAGTCAGGATTTACTAAAGACATGCAGTGATAAATTAGCGCTGAAAAGGCGTGGACAGGGTTATTTTTGCGGCTGACCTTATTGCATATGCATTTGTAGGAGTTTCCATTTCGGATGCAAAATTTATGGGAGGAGAGTATTTAAATGAATCATGCCAGATGATTTACTAAGGTTTGTGCTAGTCAATTTACTGGTATTTGCGTCATTATTTACCGCCCAAAAAAAGCATGTCTTAAAGCAGACGCTAATTTGCGCCGCTCTTGGTAGATTGCGTTGGTCATTATGGAAATGATCCGGCTGCGTCTGTGTTCTTTAATTTGCACGTCGTCAGAAGATCTTTTTTGAAAGAAAACTAATTTGCCCTGTTTAGTAAATCTGGCCCTAAGTGTCTAGATACCATGAATTTAATTGCTGCTGTTTGTTTTGTCCTGCGTAGGGTGCAGTGCGTAAACTAAAGCCGGTCAATGAGGTGTCAGTGTCCATCTCCAGTAGGACAGACACTGGTGTGCATGCCTTGTGTAACTCTGCACATGTGGATATCCAGCGGAGAGCAGACAAACCACCACTGCTGGAGCAAACCCTGGTGGAGGCCTTAAACTTCCACTTGAAAGCAGAACCTATAAGGTGGGAGTCTTTTAAGGGATTTAAAAAGCTGTATATTTTTGTACTATATTTTTTTATATACTATTATTCAAAAGTTTGGGGTCAGTAAAAAAAAATTTTTTTTTAAAGAAAATAATATTACTTTTATGAAACAAGAATGCATTAAATTTATCAAAAGTGACAGTAAAATCTTTTACATTGTTACAAAACAATTCTATTCCAAACAAATGCTATTCTATTGAACATTCTATTCATCAAAGAATCCTGGGAAAAAATGTATCACTGTTTCAACTAAAATATTAAGCAACACAAATGTTTTAAACAAAACAATCAAAACAAACATCCAGAACTATGCTGTGTGTTGGCCTAAATGCGCTTATTGTATGTACGTACATATGATGGTATTTTTACCAGAGGAGAAGTCAAGAGGAGCTTATGAAATGTGTAAAGGAGTCAAAACAGCGGCAGGAATCTGCCGACGCCTGTACTGAACTGTGGCAACGTAGCTCCTATGATGAGAATAACCAGGTATGCATTAGCATTCTGTCCTTTTTAGGGTCGCATCTTGTGACATCACGTCGTGTTTTTGGTTCGTTTACATGTCTGTAGTCTGTGTTTCGTTCATATTTCACTTTCGGTTGAACCCCACCAGAGGCCTTGTCCACACTAATAAGTTTTCGTTTGAAAACATCGCGTTGTAGTGCGGTACTGTGATAGGTTGCCACCTGTGCAATAAGTCCATTCGTGAAATTTCCTCACTACTAAATATTTCACGGTCAACTGTTAGTAGTATTATAACAAAGTGGAAGCAATTGGGAACAACAGCAACTCAGCCACGAAGTGGTAGGCCACATAAAATCACAGAGTGGGGTCAGCGCATGCTGAGGCGCACAGTGCGCAGTCGCCAACTTTCTGCAGAGTCAATAGCTACAGACCTCCAAACTTCGTGTGGCCTTCAGATTAGCTCAAGAACAGTGTGTAGAGAGCTTCATGGAATGGGTTTCCATGGCCGAGCAGCTGCATCCAAGCCTTACATCACCAAGTGCAATGCGAAGCGTCGGATGCAGTGGTGTAAAGCACACCGCCACTGGACTCTAGAGCAGTGGAGACGTGTTCTCTGGAGTGACCAATCACGCTTCTCTGTCTGGCAATCCGATGGACGATGCCAGGAGAATGGTACTTGCCTGACTGCATTGTGCCGAGTGTAAAGTTTGGTGGAGGGGGGGTTATGGTGTGGGATTGTTTTTCAGGGGTTGGGCTTGGCCCCTTAGTTCCAGTGAAAGGAACTCTTAATGCTTCAGCATACCAAGACATTTTGGACAATTTCATGCTCCCAACTTTGTTGGAACAGTTTGGGGGTGGCCCCTTCCTGTTCCAACATGACTGTGCACCAGTGCACAAAGCAAGGTCCATAAAGACATGGATGAGCGAGTTTGGTGTGGAGGAACTTGACTGGCCTGCACAGAGTCCTGACCTCAACCCAATAGAACACCTTTGGGATGAATTAGAGCGGAGACTGCGAGCCAGGCCTTCTCGTCCAACATCAGTGCCTGACCTCACAAATGTGCTTCTAGAAGAATGGTCAAAAATTCCCATAAACACACCTTGTGGAAAGCCTTCCCAGAAGAGTTGAAGCTGCAAAGGGTGGGTCAACTCCATATTAAACCCTACGGTTTAAGAATGGGATGTCATTAAAGTTTATGTGCATGTAAAGGCAGGCGTTCCAAAACTTTTGGTTACTTTGCACACTCTTCATATCACAGTCCTGCAAAGATTACAGAAAATTTACTTTTATTTGGTGTCCAGCGGCAAAACATGAGAGCAGTTGCATTTTAGACCAAACATACAATGGTGAGTGAGAGCGACCTGGACGCATTAGTGAATGGTGAGATATTTTGCTAAATAAAATGATTCCGCCAGAAGAATTGCTTGATAACTTTATTATGTTTTGTTCTGTCCGTATCATCTTAGTGAGATCTTATGAGGTTTTACGCATGCGCAGCAAGGTGAATTTAGAGTGTGGACAAGAAACTTCTGGAAAACGCTAGTGTGGACATGGAGCGTTTTGAAATGAAAACGCCATTTTCAAATGTATCCGGATTAATGTAGACGTAGCCAGACTTTGTTTGGAAGCAGCTTTTCAGGGGGCTCAGTCCGCTTGTTTGGGGCACACCAGGGCAAATGAACCGCATTAAGGGTGCGTTCACACTTGGCATGTTTGGTTCGATTAAAATGAACCCTGGTGCGATTGTTCTGTTAGTGCGGTTCATTTAAATAAGTGTGAACGCTGCCATCCAAACCCTGGTGCACACCAAACAAGCGGACTGAGAACTGAAAAGATGGGTCTCACTATGCTTCCAAACGAACTCTGGTGCGAAATATGAATGCAAAACGGACCAAAGACATGTAAACGGACCAAAAACGGGGCATGATGTCACGACTTCAAGATGTGACCCTAACAGGACAGAATGCTCACGAATACCCATTTTTCCCCATCATAGTCGCAATGATTCTTATCACAGTTCGGTACAGGCATCAGAACCGCGTCTCCACGCAGCAGATCTTCGTTTGTGTGTGACGGAGGGATTCCTGTCGCTGTTTTGACTCCTTTACACATTTTTTAAGCTTTTCACGAGTCCTCAGCTGGTCAAAATACCATCATATGCAGGCTACGCATGTACAATGAGCGCATTTAGCCCAGATCACAGCATTGTTTTTGATGTTTGGTCACCAAAATATACGCAATAAAAGCCGACCACTCAGGTTGTGAACATATCCCTATGCCTTTAGGTTTGGTATCTTTAGGTTCTGTTAAAATGCCAATGTGAACGCTAGTGGACCAGGACTAAATGTTTTTTTACCAACCAAGCAAACTGAACTACAAGTAGACACACCCTTAACAGAGAAATCGCACCACAGTTTGTTTCAATCAAACCAGACCTGCCAAGTGTGAACACACCATTAAACATAGAAAACATGACACTACTGCCTTGCATTAATGCTCTAAGGGTTAATGCTTCTTTTAAAAGTCTTTCAATCAATCTCACATTGTGTAGAGTCAGAGAGGTCAAAACATGGCAAATTCAGATCTGCTGCAGTCTTTGCAGGTTGCTTAGTTGTGAAAGATCAGGGCCAGTTATCTGGAGATTCAAACCCCTGAAGGGGGAATTCACGGGAATTACTAGGATCCCCAGTCGCTGTTGTGCAAGGGACTCAATCCCATGTTGCTCTAGGCGGACTCTCCTTGTATTAAATGTTCTGTAAATTGCTTTTACAAAGTCACCTTGACGCGTCTTCTTTAGTGTGCTGATGTGGTGTTTTGCCGTTAGTGACAAAGTGATTCCTTTAAAGAAAATAATTTTGGGCTGATATAAAAGTGGTATGAAACGTGGTAGTTGCGTAGACTGTCAAAGGAGGGACAGAAATATCAGGTTTCAAAGTTGAATGAAAGTCTTATGGGTTTGGAACGACATGAGAGTAAATAAATGACAGAATTTTCATTTTTGAGTGAACTAACCCTTTAAATTCGTATTTTTCTTTGTCTACTATTTCATTCCAAATTGTATAAATTTGTGTAGTTGGCAGGTGGGATGAGCGGTGATGAATATTTCAGTGGTTGTGGGTTGGGGAACCTCAGGTCACATCAATCACTTCCTCTGCAGTGTGTCAATAATGCTCATCATGTGCGGATGCCTGGGATTCTCTTGGAATGCTGCTGGAATTTATTAATTTAGTAACTGGTTCAGTGCCGTTTTCATTTTACATTTTCCTTAAGTCACAAAAACTATTTAAAACTGGGGGCACACAGTGCTCATGTCAGGTCTGTTTGTGTGTTATTCCATGTTCCTGTTAGCAGCGATTAGCGACTGCTGGTAAATCATTAATACCCACTGACAGACTCCTCTGGGAGCCTGAGCATGTCATCATCTTTATTTGGTGTTGTGAGTGGAGGAGCAAACTAGTGGAAATTGCCCCTAAAATGCCCCAGCAACCCTGCAGAGATGCTGTCAGAGTGTAATGGTGCTTTTAGCTGGAGATGCTGCTGGCAGCTGTGCTCTTTATTCTCTCCCTTCCCTATGTTGAGAACTCACTGGCCACTGAATCTGAATCCACACAGACACATGATCGCTAATGAAAATAGTATAACTGAAGGATTTAATATAGTTAGTACAGATAGTAAACTGATCATTTTCATTATCTTTTTTTGAAGAATTTTTTATTTTTATTTATTTGATCAAAATGCAGTTTAAAAAGTAATATTTTGAAAAAATATTGCAATTTAAAAGAACTGTTTTTTATTTGAATATACACTATATTGCAAAAGTATTGGGACACCACTACAAATCATTGAATTCAGATGTTCCAATCACTTCCATGGCCACAGGTGTATAAAATCAAGCACCTAGGCATGCAGACGCTTCTACAAACATTTGTGAAAGAATGGGTCGCTCTCAGGAGCTCAGTGAATTCAAGCGTGGTACCGTGATAGGTTGACACCTGTGCAACAAGTTCATTCGTGAAATTTCCTCTCTACTAAATGTTCTACAGTCAACTGTTAGTGGTATTATAACAAAGTGGAAGCAATTGGGAACAACAGCAACTCAGCCACGAAGTGGTAGGCCACATAAAATGTGCGCAGACGTCGCCAACTTTCTGCAGAGTCAATAGCTACAGACCTCCAAACTTCGTGTGGCCTTCAGATTAGCTCAAAAACAGTGCGTAGAGAGCTTCATGGAAGGGGTTTCCATGGCTGAGCAGCTGCATCCAAGCCTTACATCACCAAGTGCAATGCAAAGCGTGGTGGACTCTAGAGTGTTTTCTGGAGTGACCAATCACGCTTCTCTGTCTGGCAATCCGATGGACGAGTCTGGGTTTGGCGGTTGCCAGGAGAACGGTACAGTGGGGAGAACAAGTATTTGATACACTGCCGATTTTGCAGGTTTTCCTACTTACAAAGCATGTAGAGGTCTGTAATTTTTATCATAGGTACACTTCAACTGTGAGAGACAGAATCTAAAACAAAAATCCAGAAAATCACATTGTATGATTTTTAAATAATTAATTTGCATTTTATTGCATGACATAAGTATTTGATCACCTACCAACCAGTAAGAATTCCGGCTCTCACAGACCTGTTAGTTTTTCTTTAAGAAGCCCTCCTGTTCTCCACTCATTACCTGTATTAACTGCACCTGTTTAAACTCGTTACCTGTATAAAAGACACCTGTCCACACACTCAATCAAACAGACTCCAACCTCTCCACAATGGCCAAGGCCAGAGAGCTGTGTAAGGACATCAGGGATAAAATTGTAGACCTGCACAAGGCTGGGATGGGCTACAGGACAATAGGCAAGCAGCTTGGTGAGAAGGCAACAACTGTTGGCGCAATTATTAGAAAATGTAAGAAGTTCAAGATGACGGTCAATCTCCCTCGGTCTGGGGCACCATGCAAGATCTCACCTCGTGGGGCATCAATGATCATGAGGAAGGTGAGGGATCAGCCCAGAACTACACGGCAGGACCTGGTCAATGACCTGAAGAGAGCTGGGACCACAGTCTCAAAGAAAACCATTAGTAACACACTACGCCGTCATGGATTAAAATCCTGCAGCGCACGCAAGGTCCCCCTGCTCAAGCCAGCGCATGTCCAGGCCCGTCTGAAGTTTGACTGCAAGCCAGGCCTTCTCGTCCAACATCAGTGCCTGACCTCACAAATGCGCTTCTAGAAGAATGGTCAAAAATTCCCATAAACACTCCTAAACCTTGTGGAAAGCCTTCCCAGAAGAGTTGAAGCTGTTATAGCTGCAAAGGTTGGGTCAACTCCATATTAAACCCTACGGATTAAGAATGGGATGTCATTAAAGTTCATGCACATGTAAAAGCAGGCGTCCCAAAACTTTTGGCAATAAAGTGTATTTTCAAGTGTAATTTATTCCTGTAATGCAAAGCTGAATTTTCAGCATCATTACTCCAGTCTTCAGTGTCACATGATCCTTCAGAAATCATTCTAATATGCTCATTTGATGATCAACATTTCTGATTATTATTATCCATGTAAAAACAGTTGTGCTGCCTTATATATTGTTTTTCTTTGATAAATAGAAAGTTCAAAAGAACAGCATTTATTTGAAATAGAAAGCTTTTGTAACATTATAAATGTATTTACTGTCACTTTTTATCAATTTAATGTGTCTTTGCTGAATAAAAGTATTAATTTCTTTTTCAAAAAAAAAAAAAATACCCCAAACTTCTGTACGGAGTATTTTAATAATTTATTATATATTTTATGTATTTAAAAAAAACTGTAAGCCGTTATCGCCATCTTACTTACTCTATTTCAAATTTATTAATGATGCCTGTTTTTATTTACAGCACATGATTTCACAAAAATGCCACAAAACATGACAAAATTATCTCAAATATTTCAAGTGTTGTGGTAAAAAAAAAAATAAAAAAAACTTTTTTATCTTTGTACAATATATGTACACATTTTCTATTAAATTCCCATAATTAAATTATGTATAATTATATATAAATATGGGTTGACACTGTATTGATCATTTTAGTTAATCACAAAGGTAAAATATGCATCTGAAAATCATTTCTATTATGGGAATTATCACCTTAATAAATATTACACCTTTTGATACTGATGTAATTTTTTTGTTTGTTTGTTTTAGAAATGCAGACACAAATTTTTATTTTTATTTACAGAAAGTTTTATATCGGGGCATCCTTAGTATAATTATGTTATGTATTTGTAACGTGGTTAGCAGAACATTAGCAGTCTATCCTGCATCTGTGGACGGTTCTTTTTAAAGTCCCCTTTCTGTTAACATGTGTGTTGAATTTCAACAGGGTCTGTGACTTTTGAACTTGATCTTTTTGTCGATTTGTCACGTTATCATTAAACTCACGAGTATATTCACAGAATATCCATACTGTCATCTCATGAATAGTAATGAAGCCCTCTGTCATGTGCTTTAGGGAGGTCTGATGGTGATAGACTGGTCCTCTCAAAAGGCCTCATGGGACTGTATTGCATGAATGTTTAATGAAGGGTTGAAGCTTTTTGTGAGTCAACATAGAATTCATGGGGATTCAAGACCACCAGTTTAATCCATAAGGACACTTAGTCAGATGAAGACCACCATCACAGCAGGTGACAGTGTTTGGAGCAGCATATCAAGTATTATAAAAACCTTACAGATGTTACTGTTATTCAACTAATTACTATAATTTTATATACAGTACCTGTCAAAAGTTTGGAAATATTATTTTTTTTTTTAAATATTTTTGAAATAAGTCTCTTCTGCTCACCAAGGATGCATTTATTTAATCAAAAATACAGTAAACACAGTAATATTGCTAAATATTATTACAAAATATTTTATTTTTGAATATATTTTAAACTGTAATGTATTCCTGTGATCAAAGCTGAATGTTCAGCATCATTACTCCAGTCTTCAGTCTCACATGATCCTTCAGAAATCATTCTAATATGCTGATTTGCTGCTCAAGAAACATTTATTATTATTATTATCAAAGTTGAAAACATTTCAAAACTTCACATTTTTGTGGAAATGGTGATACTTTTTTCAGAATACTTTGATGAATAGAAAGTTCAATGAACAGCATTTATTTGCATTCATTAAATGTATTTATTAAATTTATTAAAGCATTTATTAAACAGAAATCTTTTGTAACAATATAAATGTCTTGACTGTCACTTTTGATCAGTGTAATGCATCCTTGCAGAATAAAATGATTAAAGGTACAATATGTAAGATTTTTGGATTATAATATCCAAAAACCACTAGAACAATGTTACATGTTTTGTTGACTTGTGTTCTTACATTCTCCCAAATGTTTCCACATCTCTCTGGCATAGTGTCAATATATATTTCCTCTGAGAACTTAAACGCTAATGTTATCCCAGGCGTTCTACAACTGAAGCCGAAGGCTTTCCTTTGAATGTACAATAGATCTGTCCAGTTTATTTTCCAACTCACCTCAAATGTGCTCGATGGGGTTGAGGTCCGGACTTTAAGGGGGCCAGTCCATCATTTTCAGTGTTCCAGCAGATTCCTTCTGTCACAGGTAGTTCCGGCAGTAGTTAGAAGAATGTTTCGGGGTCATTGTCCTCTTGGAAAATAAATCCAGGCCCAATAAGACGACTCCCAGATGCCAAGTGTTCTAATAATTTTGGCCACCACTGTATTTCAGCTCCTAGTTAAATAAAAAGTTTGAAAATAAGCCGTTTTGTCGTTGTAGCAGAAGTGTCAGAAATATCTTGAGGGGCCTTCAAATGTTGTCTTTGATGCTTGAAGTCATAAAAACAGTTTTTGGGAAAGGCCATTAAATGATTTTAGCAGTACATCGAATTTTGCTTTACTTAAATACGTTGTGTTGAATATTTCCGTGTCGCTCTTGTGTTCTGTCCTCAACCACGAGAATAAACCAGATTTGTTTGTTATTACATCAAAGATGCATTTGAATTTTGAGTGACTGTTGTTTTTCTTTTATGAAAACCACTGTTATGATATTTCCTCCAGTGTCTTGATTACTCTGGACTAACTTGAACCTTTTTCAGTGGAAACTGGCGGGTGAGTTTGCAAAACAAACACATGAGCCTGTGCATTACCAGATTTGAATCAGTGTGTGCTTTTCTGTGTTTTTTTCCCAGAATCACCAGGGCTTACCGTGTCCACAGTGACTTCCATGCACGCTATCAGGCCATATCACGGACATATGTGTACCGCTTTGCTTTGGGTCTCAGACATCACACAGAAATGCCAGTAACGGAGAGGGATCTATGCTGGGCATTACGAGACACGTGAGTGCCACCCCCACTCTGCTGCACGTGCTCAGAGGACTTCTGTCTAAAACCGCATCACTACGCCCGAGTCACAGAAGCTAAATCCTCTCAGAGAGGAATAGGAACAAGCAGTGGAAAAAGCTGCACATGAATTATACACACTCACAAACAAGACCCATCATATGGGCAAGCGAATGATTATCTAGGCCAACACTGAAACCAAAGAAAGCAGATGAGGAAAGTATGCATTGTTTCGGCAGTGCATGCCTCAGATGTCTTTTTGAAGCCCACGATGGAGCGAGAGGCCCGTCTCCAAGGTGACGCGTGAACATTAATGCTATTTTTTCCACTGTCTTCTTTTTTAGCGAGAAAGTAGGCCAAGATAAGCTTCAGGCTCGCAGTGACGCAGAACAACACCCACTGTCGTCTTATATCTGGTCCATGAACACACACATTCCATCTGGCTTTCCATCTCATTCATAACAACTGCCATTCCCCACACATAAACTGGATTAAGTCCTTTAAAACGGATGTTTGTTGAGGTTGTGCTTATCTGAACGCACCTTGACCTGTGTTTCTTTTAATTTATGCCTTCTAACTGAGAATTTGTACCCCTGTCGGCTAGGGCTAGGTGATATATATTGAATATTAATTATATATTTAAGCTGCTTTTGCTAAATACTAGCATTAAGCAACATTGTAATTGGCCAATTTGATGATTTTAATGTTTTTTGTTTATTGACAATGAAGTTTCCTAAAGATTTTTTTGCGATCTTGTTACTGGTGAACACAAGGACATTAACTCTTTTCCCACCACCGGAAATGTCCGGCTTTCCGTGTTTTCACTGTTATACGGTAGAGGGCGCTATGACACATATTCTAAAAAAGAGTACAGAATCTCCGGATCAAAACACATCCAAAGAAGATGCAGAAACAAGCAATCTCATATGTAAGCAGATGTATATGTAAAATAACGCAATCATCAACATTAAACAGCATATAAATCAAAACTGCCTAATGTTACTGAATGAAATGTTGACCCAGGGCGAGCTATAGGACTGTGAAGCTTTGGGGGTGTTGATGGACTCGATCTACTCCATCTGTGTTTGGATCATTATTCTGAATCTGATCTGGATTTAGTCTTTGACAAAAACGTGTCTGGTTCTGTTCTTTCATTTGAAAAAGGGTCTGTTCTTTCATTTGATATATTGCATGTTCAGACATTCATACAACAAAATATTCTAGGGGCGTTTTAAATGAAAATGAAATAGGGCTGTCAAGTGATTTTTAATTTAATTAATTGCACATCAAATTTGGCTGATAAATTACCCCCAAACGATCATTTAAAGTCATTATTGTATTAAATATTAAAAGCGTCAAATAGACATTACAAAAAGTAGCTTTAGAAAGAAATATTTTATTTGATGATAACATAGAATGTATTACACATAAACTTTTAGGCTACAACGGCCATGTTTTTTTCAGAAGCTGCATCTGAATTGGTATTTGGTATTTAGATATAGAAGAACAAAACAGTTTGGTTACCAACATTCTAAAAATGAAAACTATCTCCAAAATATGAAATATTTCTTTCAGGAATGAAGTAAATGTCTGGCTGCAACAGAAATCGCATACTTCCCTACTATATAGTAGGCGAAAAACAGTATGTGACAAAAGTAGTATGTCTGAATTCATAGCACTTATGAAAGAGTAGGCAAAAAGTACCTGAATGGCTTGCTACTTCTAGCGAGATTCTGAAGTGTGCATACAATGGACGCTTTATTACCCCATGAGGACACAGGAGAGGATTTGTGAATGGCAGTGAAGCGACGTAACTGACGCTGGTAGGTCACATGATAATGACAACATGGCGAATGTAGTACGTCCGGATTACATTGATGACACACATTCATACTATATAGAACATACTTTTTTTAGTTGTTGTGAAGTAATTACTTTTTCAAATTAAGTACCTATGGGACTGCCATTGGTTCACCTGATTGATTCACTCAAAACGCAGATTCATTCACGAAAGACTGCTGTGCTCGGAGACGCACAGTTCTGCTTGGTTTTGTAGTTTTGTAGCAAAAACAGACAATTACGTGACTAAAATAATACGATATTAACTTCTTATTTATTGAACTGTTGTGTAAAATCAATATCACATTTGCACTTTTGTGCTATTCGGGACAAAAACATCACTCGTGTGATATATGAGACAAAAACATTTTTGCCCTGCTTCGTGTGGCTCGTTTCCACCAAGTGGTGCGGTACGATTCAGTACAGTACGATTCGGGACCGTAAACCCCGGCTTGCGTTTCCACTGCCAGCAGTACGCTTATGATAGGCGTGGTGTAGCGATCAACGTCATTCTCGCGCGAAGAGAAAGGCGACACAGTAAACAACAATGGACGACATACAGCAGATCTCGTTCTTGCTTCTCGGCATGTGGCTGTTTGTCACAAGACGACACGCTTTTTTTTGAGCCAAGGCTGCAGGCTGCAAGGAAAAACACAGCCGAAAAAGCATGTGCAAGTGACGATTCTCTGTCAACCAGTCAACGTTCTGCAGTGAGTAGCTCCAACCTTTAGTACTGGACTACTGTGCTAGGTACCCCAACGGAAGGGTGCCAAACAAGTGGTACGGTTCGGAATTAGGGTACCATTTACAACTTCTGACAATGGAAACGGCAAAAATTGCGTACCGTACTGAACCGTACCACTCTGTGGAAACGAGCCATAATTTCCTAAAGTAATTAAATGCAATATTAAAATACTGTTGATTGTAGTCACCACACAGTCTGTAATAAAACAGAGCTTGATGCTGTCCATTACTTCATTCTCCCCACAGGAGGCTAAATATCGATGCAATGCAAGAGGCCACTGCAGTGCTGATGGGAACCCATGACTTCAGCACCTTCCGTGCCTTGAACTCAGAGACGCCCTTTAAGAACCCAGTGAAGTCCTTGGAGTCGGCCCGGCTGGAGCCTGGGGTCTCATTCTGTCAGAGACACTTTCACAGGTAGGACTCTCTTCTGTTCAGGTAAAAAGCTACAAAGCCGAAGATTGGAGGAAGCTTGGTTTGCTTGGTCCTGTGATGATAGCAACAATATTGGTTGCCTGATTTTAAATAACAATAAATAAAGCAACAAGTCTTTCCAAACCCGAAGACTTTGTTCCATGGAACACAAATGAGAAGTTTAGCAGAATGTTCATGTTGCTATTTTCCATGCAATGCTGCTGAAAAAAGGCACCGTAATAAAACACCCAAATATCCTGTGCACAATATCCTCTATAGTCTTCTGAAAGCATATGATACTATATTGAATTTTAAGTCATTGTCCACTGACAATCTTGCCTTTCATCATATTTATTTTACTAAATATTTACCCAAAAAATATATATTATCAGTTCAGTTGGCAAGGCTGTCAGTAGATTTGATGTAATGGTCGATATAATGAAATGATATAATATAATGAAATCTTGGCATTTTATTTTAATAGCCACTTTTCAACCGCATGTGTAGAGGGATTAATTGTGCAAATGTGGAGTCATTTGGCACAGAAGCATATAAATAGATTCTGATTTCATAGAAAGATAATATGGTTGAACATCAAGACTAAAGGTCATCTAATCCTTGATTAGTGGATTGGAAATTACAGCATGCTGCCAATAGTCGCTAATGCAAATTCATTCTTTAGCCATAACCCCTCCTGGACCTAATAAATTTGTGCATTAATAATCCCAGTTATGATTTAATATAGTCAGTTCTTCAACCACTGGTCATTATCGGCTCCAATCTAAAGCAATGTTTACATTGTTTAATATCGTGTAGAAATGTTAGCAATACACAGTATGAAAGGCAAAGCTGCTTTGTACAACAGAGGATGGCCAGTCTTTGAGGCTGGTCTTTCATCAATCGGCTCTTGAGTTAGGCATGTGCGATGAGACTGTTGCTAGGCAACAGATGTTGGACTAAAGCGTGATGCTGACAAAAGCAGGCTGGCGGCTCACTCTTGCTGTAATGATCTGAGGGACAGACACGGACTGTAGCCTGTCAGATACAGTGAAGAATGGCTGTTTTCATACTATCTTTACTGTACTCTTTCAGCTCAGATCAGCTGAAGAAAGTGTTTTAGTTACAATATTATTTTGGGCAGATACAAAAAGATGCATTCAGTATTTGATTATTTGGGATAATTGACTGCATTATAGCTGCTGAGAGGCTAAGTAGCAGGAAAGAATCCATAACGCGTTCTCATGCGTTTAAAATCCATAAACGTTTATTGACATGATGTGATGATATAGTCCATATTGAGGTAGAAAACACTTAAAGGCATTTAACGATCCCTAACAATTAGAAATGTTAGAAACGGTCAACAGAAAGTAAGCGTTCCTGGCTACTCACCCCCTGGTCTATTACATGTCTATCAAAAACAGGAAACACTACCAGGTAAAATACCCAACCAACACCCGTGTGACTAACTACCCGGAAATGCATACTAAAATACAAAATAAAAGACAAATAACAAACAAATACGATGATTTGGTGCTAAAGAAACATTTCTGATTATTATTAATGTTAAACACAGTTGTGCTGTTTAATATTTTTGTGTAAACTGATTTTTTTTTTTCAGGATTTTGTGATGAAAAGAAAGTTCAAAAGAACAGCATTTATTATAAATAGAACTTTTTGTAATATTTATTAATTTCATAAATGTCTTTACTGTCTTTTTTGATCAATTTAATGTGCCTTTGCTAAAGAAAAGTATTCATTTTAAAAACAGACTACTAAACGTTAAAAACGTTAAATAACCTCACCGAAATTTTGAATAGTAGTTTGTTGAACTACTAACTACTACTGGCAAAGAAATAGCCCCGCCCAAACTCACACCATTGGTAGATCTTTCCTTCAAGTTTTTTGATTGGCTGACACCAATTTCTTTTTTGACTTCTGACTTCTTTAACTTTGAATTTCTTTTTCTCCTATTTCTTATTTAATTTAACTTGAGATTTTTCAGAACTCAGTGTTATTTTTTCATTTTCCTAAACAATTATTTACAACAAACTCAGCGTCCGAACTGCCATTGCGATCCATTGTTTTCCTATTGTTGAAATTGACCGCACTCCCTCCCGTTACGTCACTTCCGTTTTCGGAAGTAAAATTTTCTCACAAAAACGACTCCAGAAGCCTTAGTAGCGTATTTATAAGTATATTTTAAAGAAAATCTAGTTCCTAAATTATTTTTCTATACATTGACTCACTGGGGGCTCTAACCTGCAATATGCCCTTTAAAACCAGCTCACACTGGGATCCCTTCGGCGGGTCATTTTGAGTTTCTCACATGCAGCTCTCAGCTGGGAGAGAGCAGTCAGGACACACACACCATCTGCTCTGTTTCACACTAATGTCAAGATCTGCAGGGGATCAACTGCTTTTATCGTGTACACACACTCACTCATATGTCACTATGTAACTGAATGTCTGTATCAAAACCAGATCAAGGCATTTTGCTGCATAGCCCAAGAAATGCACACATACGTTTTTTTTTTCTCGAAAGGTAGACTTTAGCTACTTTTAATGGGACAGTTTCTCAAAAAAAGACAATTTTGTCTTTGTTTGCCATCTGTCATTAACAGCAGTGTGAATGTTCTTTAAAGAGACAGACCATATGATGCTTTTTAATGTTTTTCTTTTCCTTTAGTATGTAATGGATCTGTTTGTGCATGTATAAGATCTGCAAAGTTACAAAGTCCTTCCACAAAAGTGATTTTTTCTAATAGAGAACACTGATCCAGACCTGCCTAAAATGCCTTGATTGAAGTCTATATATTACTTCCGCAAACGTCTATGTCACAATGTGAAATATTAGCATAATGCCCATCCAAAGGCATACACCAAGAGAAAAGACGATGCTTCAGTGAGCCACCATGTCATGGCGTTCCGATGTGGGTTTCGACCGATCTGCTTGATCGTCGTATTTTCAGAATCTGACTTGGGCTCAAACTGATACTGATAAACTTCATTTATAGCTCTGTGTGTGTGTGTGAGAAAGAGAGAGAGAGAGAGAATGTCTATTAGTATTTCGGTTTGATCACAACTACAAGAAACAGTCAGAATCAGGTAGATCTCCTGACAGCTAGAGCCTAAATTAAACCCTGCGTTTTGTAAATGAGGACACAGTAACCTAAAAGTGATGCAGCTATACATTTATTATTGACTTGGATTTAAACTACAAGATATCCAATATACAGACAAGGTTTTATACTACAGAAGTTAAGTAGTTCATTTAATGTCATATCCATCTGTATCATAATTAATTGAGATCAAGGACTTCACCCAGGAGGAGCATCATGAATATAGAAACATCATGAATATGACCGCATGTGGTCGTCAGATACATCTGTTAAGTCACATGAAGATGAATTAATTACTAAATGGATAGCAAATAAGCTTATATGTCCAGGTGCACCATTTTAGAAAATAACACTGAGTTGGTTATGAAATGTTTGTACAGTCACTAAGTTAATGAGATCAGAAATTATTCCTACAATAGGGTCGTATTCATACAATGGCATCAAAAGGATCACATAGCCATTGAAAGTAGATTGATTATGAGGCAAAGACGATAAGCTAATAAGGTAATCTAAATGTTTATTGTTTGTGAAACAAGATATGTTTATACTGTATGTTTAATTAAAATCAAGGGGTCAAGGTCTGGCTAGTTCACACGGGCCAGTTCGCTTAACTGCCATTAAAGTGCCCCTATTATGCTATTTAAGTTATAAGTTATTTTGTTTTGGAGTCTCCTACAACAGGTTTACATTCGTCCAAGGTAAATAAAAAATAAATAAATAAAAAAAATAATATCCATTGCAGCATCAGCTCTTTTCTCAGTGTATGAAAGAGTTCGATAAAGGATTCGGTTTCTCTAAACCCCTCCTTTCTGAGAGCCTGCTCTGCTCTGATTGGTCAAACGGCCCAGTCTGTTGTGATTGGTCTACTCTGCTCTGATTGGTCAGACGGCCCAGTCTGTAGTGATTGGGCGACTGCTTACAGCACATGTCGGAAACCAAACGGCCATTACTAAATCTGAATTTCAGCTCCTGAATTTCAGCTTCCTCTGCACTTTTATACACAGTGATACGAATGGCGTTGGTTTTACTATATCAATTCGAGCCCTCATCTTTGGAAGTGCAGCAAAGTGGATTTGCAGCACAGAAAACAGCGTCTTCTCGAACAACACAAACCCAACTCTTCCAGTCTCAGCTACAACTACAGTGTTTGAGGGTCAAAGCAGACGTTGTTCACAGGCAGCCAATGAAGATTATAGGCTGGAATTATGCTAATTTGTTACAAACCTACGTAGGTTTGAGCAGCAAGTGAGACTACACTGTAAACCCAAATAAATTGGCAAAACTTGAGGCAGTAGGTTACATCAAATTTTTTAAGTTAAGAAATTTAAAGTTTAAGTAAGCAGAACTTGCAGATTTTTATTTTGTACAATTTAATTGCTCTTAACTTCAATTATTTGAGTAAGCTAATTCATACATTTAAAGGTGCATTGTGTAGTATTTTTGAGGATCTATTGACAGAAATGCAATATAATATACATAACTATGTTTTCAGTGGAGTATAAAAACCTTACATAATGAACCGTTATATTTTTATTACCTTAGAATGAGCCATTTCCATCATCATACACCGCTGGTCCCCTTACAGTGAATTCGCCATTTTGCACCGTCATGTTTCTACAGTAGCCCTAAACGTACAAACTTCTCTACAGAGCGCTAGCTACTCTCTGCTGTCTCAGACCACGACATTGTTGTCATGTGTTGGCCACCGTAGCTTCTCTATGTGCTTCGAAAGGGAGGGGTGAGCGGTTGGTGGTTGCAATTCACAACCTCACCACTAGATGCCGCTAAAATTTACACAGTGCACCTTTAAATTAAAATGATCAACTTAAATATTTTTAGTAGTGGAAACTTAGCTAGCTTTAACTAGCTAATTCAATAAATGCTACCTTGCTAATTGGTAACAATGCTTTGATAGCATTAGCATAGCATAGCACTTGCTGAATGAGTACAGTATTATAAAACATTTAACTTAATTTTAGCATTTAATCTCCCTTTTGAGTGTCATGGCAAAGCATGCTGGGAAATAGAAATCCCAGCCCAGTTTCAGTTAAATTTAAGTTCATCTAAATTAAAAGAATCAAGTTCATAAAACTCAAAACAATGAAACAATTCAGATTACTTAAAATGTGTCAGTTTTGTGAACTCAAAACAAAAAGAAAGTTCTAAATACTCATAAAAGTTCATTTGATTTAACTAATTTGTTTAATTTGAGTTGGCTCTACTCAAACCAATTCATTATTTTGAGTGTTAGGGTTTAAAGTGTAGAATTACTGATGACTTGTTTCAGGCAGGTCAGAATCACTTCTTTCTTTTGGGAGACAATAACTCAATTTATCTGCACTTCGATATTTGAAAATCTCAGAAAGTCTGGAAATATCTTCAGATATAAAAAGTGTGATTTCTAGATATGGAACAGTCAAAGAAAATAATGAAATCTTAAATGAAAATCTACATAGTCTATATATATTTGTGTTATTTTCAGTTCTGAAGTTATCTGTTCTGAAGTAATTTTTTTAATCATTCAGTCATCAGACAACTGGAAAAGTCATGGGAAAACCATGGAAATTCTTAAAAAATGTTATGAAATGTTTATCATTGCATACTGTTTCACATACATATTTTAAAAATGTAGTGCAGTAAGCAGTTAGCTATTCTATTGAGCACAGATTATTCTGTTGACATTAGACTCATATGTGCTTCCTTTGAGGTTTTCATTGCATTGGTGTTGTATGCTTATCTCTGTTCATGTAATGCACACTGCCTGTTTGTTCATTCAAAGCCATGATTAAATGAGAGCCAAATGATCTCATTCAGCGTTTCTATGAAGTCATTCCAAACAAATCTCATCGTGAATTTTCCGGCATCATTTTTTTCCTGTTAAAAAAGGCAGTATGAAACATTTAACCTCTCCAGCAGTAAATATTGGCTGCTCTGCTTGAGATGTTATCTAGCCTGATCGCTCCAGTGCTCCTGCTGCATCTCCAGTTATTTTTTTGATGCAGGCATTCTGGCAAAATAGCAGTCACATTTAGTTTTAATGGGAGAAATACTGTACCAACTAGACAGAATAATACGTTGAGTGAGGGAGACAACCCAAAAGAGGCCATGTCTTCAGTCTTCACCCATGAATCTGTTGTTCATTGGCTACACACATGGAAATTTGTTCATGTTGTGGTGGTGTCTTCAACAATGGAGCTAATATGTAGATATAGTGGTTTAACCCTTAAATGCATGAATGTTTCGCCAATCATTATTGCATATTCGGGTCTTTAGCTACCCGGATGTATATCTAACACGGATGGATCTCTACCTGTCGCGATAATATAAAACTCTCCTGATATTAGAGTAACAATTACAGAAGAATAAAATAATGCATATTTTGTTACTTTTTGGAGCTTGGAAGGGTTCGGTTTGAGCAGATGTTTTATATGATCACTATTCAGCATCTGGCTCATATTCATATTCTGATCTCAAACATATTCTCAAAACTATCATTTTCAACATCTTCAAAATCAATATTTTGATCGCTGACAGCTTCTTCACCAGATCCATCATCAAGTGACAGTGACACTCATATTTGATTGCGTTCAGTACTCGCTCTGCAGTAAATCTCTGAGCCATTTCAAGTTTTGCTGATGATACTTCCTATTCTTTTGTTTTTTGCCTGTGATAATTGAGTGAAACGTCACTTCATCGTTGTGTATCAGACAGTAAAGGTTAATTGCACTTATTCAGTCATCAAAGATTCAATTATTGTTGTGCAGAAAAAATATACTTACACTGTTACACACCTCGGGTCGTTAGCGACCCTATACAATTTGTACAAACAATGAATGGGAAAACAGACATTCTTTTATATATTTATTTTCTTGTTATATTGTTTATAATGAATTGATTGAGGAATACTAAGAAGGTTGATGTATAACTTTTAAAAAATGAATGAGGAGGAGGGTATGAATGGCGTCCCGGGTCACCAAAGACCCGAGTTATGCGTTTAAGCGTTAAAAAAGCTTAAAGATATGCTCTTTTACAAAGTCTTGATTTTTGGATCTACTAGCATTGTTTTTTCATGCTTAAATGTAAAAAAAAAAAAAACATTATTTTACATCATTTTAGATTGTTGCAGCCCCTCTCTTCCAAGTCTGTCAGTAACACTCTGGGCTGCATTTCCCAAAAGCATCGTAAGCTTAAGTAGATTGTTCTACGATCTACTTAGGCTTACAATGCTTTTGGGAAACACAGCCCTGTTTAGTTCTGGTCTCTATGAAGCTCCTCCTTCCGAAAAGCGCAATGTGCTTGGTCAGCTGGATCAGTGTGTTGTGATTGGTCAACCGCTCCAAACGTGTTTCTGAGTTTCAGCACACTACTAATGCGACTCCACCAGGCCTCGCCCCTTTTTTGTGTATGCCTTTGGATGGGAATTATTTAAATATAGGAATATCGTGATGTGTTCGTTCCCGTAAGAAAACTCAAGACTACAAGCATTTTTTCAGTGTAAACTAAAAATCGATTAATCCAAAATGAATGTTTTGCGCAAACATGTTGAAGATTAGCCGATGGGCTGTCGATTCATTAAATGGTAAATCGTTTTCCCACAAAAGCAGTTTATTCAGCGTAGTGAAGCCTCTCCTCCATTGACATCCATTAAAAAAACAGCCTTGTCTCTTCCCCTGCGTACCACAGAGTTAGCAGGCGTTATGCTTTTTTCAGCTAAGGTTGCAGGCTGGCTTTCAAGTGACTTTGCTACAACCAAAGCATTTTAGGGAGTTCAGAAACGGGCGCTTATGCTCAAACAGCAACATTACACACTAAAGAAAGTTGAAAATGCAAAGCATAATACAAATTTGTGTATTTTTGTCTGTTTACTTTCAGAGATATTCAGTTCTGGGAGCTCACTTTTAAAAGTAGGTCTTTTTTATACAGACAAGTAAGTACATGCTTTGTTTCCCTATAAACATGATGGTTATGTTGCATTATGGGATGTCTGCCTCCTAGTGTTAAATGTGTGACTCTGCACTAGTTTTAAAGAATGTGTCTGGTGATGAAGAACGGCTGATGTCATATAACAGCACTAGTGTGTGACGTTTTCCCTCACAGGTGCGGAGGATGACTGGGGCGCTGGTTGCCGTTGGTCAGGGTAGACTGTCTGTTAGTCAGATTCAGGAGCTACTAGAGGCACGTGATTCATTGGCATTCCCAAATAACCTGACCGCCCCAGCCCACGGCCTCTTTCTGACCAATGTACAGTACAGAGATGCAGGTGAGAACTGGAAGCTTGGGTCAGAATGTTTGGAATACTACACTGCTCATTCTTAATGCAGTATCTATGTAAATTGAGCATAGTATGCAAATTTTAGACTACCCAGAACTATTCAAAAAGAACTGCAGACTGCACAGAACAACATATCCCACAAAGCAATGCTCTTGAATTGAACTGGGTTCTGGAAAACTCCATTAATTTTCTCCATAGGCAAAGTAATTTCTTAAAGATAACTTAGACCTACTGTGAGCTACAATGTTGTTAATCAATGGTATTCAGCCCGCATTATTTTAACTTATTTTTTAAAATAATCATGTTTAGCATTGGAATTCGTGGTGAAAAACTACATTACCCATGATGCTGTACAGAAAATTCCACCAATCAGAGAGACAGGTAAATAGTGCCAAAAGAGCTTGCAGAGAACGCCCACTCCTATAATCGAGTCAATCTCCCAACGCTCTCAAAATACTTAAATATTTGTATATACTGTATATATGCCTATTTTGCAATAAACCTAAAATATGTGACCCGTGCTGGCAAAAGGAGTCGGAACGCAAACGGGATAATTTTGAGCTACAGGCAAAACAAGTGAAAAATTTCAATTTTGAGGTTTTCACAAAAATGAGTTCATTAAGCCCTCGTCTAGCGATCCCAATGCTCCAAATAGCAATTAAACATCTAAAAGTATCTTTATTTGTACGCTTTCTGAGAAGAGTACCTTTCCTTTGTCCATGAAAACGATCTTACTCGCGCTGACTGACAGATGCACGCACAAAGACGCCTCAGACAGCACGTGATCCTGATAAACACATATACACAGAATTATAGTATTTCAAAATATCTGTCTTGGCGTGTATACATGCAAACATTATCTGTTATGTCTTATGTGAATGTTTGGTTAACTGTTGGGGAAAAACATCTGATTTGTAACATTATATTAGATCCGTGTGGTACAGTAGGTCTAGGCTGTCTGTCTTATTAATGTTAATCAAACAATTGTGGTATCATGGGAAAAAAAGTTGAATATATACAGTGGGGAGAACAAGTATTTGATACACTGCCGATTTTGCTGGTTTGCCCACTTACAAAGCATGTAGAGGTCTGTAATTTTTATCATAGGTACTCTTCAACTGTGAGTGACGGAATCTAAAACAAAAATCCAGAAAATCACATTGTATGATTTTTAAGTAATTAATTTGCATTTTATTGCATGACATAAGTATTTGATACGTCAGAAAAGCAGAACTTAATATTTGGTACAGAAACTTTTGTTTGCAATTACAGAGATCATACGTTTCCTGTAGTTCTTGACCAGGTTTGCACACACTGCAGCAGGGATTTTGGCCCACTCCTCCATACAGACCTTCTCCAGATCCTTCAGGTTTCGGGGCTGTCGCTGGGCAATACGGACTTTCAGCTCCCTCCAAAGATTTTCTATTGGGTTCAGGTCTGGAGACTTGGCTAGGCCACTCCAGGACCTTGAGATGCTTCTTACGGAGCCACTCCTTAGTTGCCCTGGCTGTGTGTTTCAGGTCGTTGTCATGCTGGAAGACCCAGCCACGACCCATCTTCAATGCTCTTACTGAGGGAAGGAGGTTGTTGGCCAAGATCTCGCAATACATGGCCCCATCCATCCTCCCCTCAGTACGGTGCAGTCGTCCTGTCCCCATTGCAGAAAAGCATCCCCAAAGAATGATGTTTCCACCTCCATGCTTCACGGTTGGGATGGTGTTCTTGGGGTTGTACTCATCCTTCTTTTTCCTCCAAACACGGCGAGTGGAGTTTAGACCAAAAAGCTCTATTTTTGTCTCATCAGACCACATGACCTTCTCCCATTCCTCCTCTGGATCATCCAGATGGTCATTGGCAAACTTCAGACGGGCCTGGACATGCGCTGGCTTGAGCAGGGGGACCTTGCGTGCGCTGCAGGATTTTAATCCATGACGGCGTAGTGTGTTACTAATGGGTTTTTTTGAGACTGTGGTCCCAGCTCTCTTCAGGTCATTGACCAGGTCCTGCCGTGTAGTTCTGGGCTGATCCCTCACCTTCCTCATGATCATTGATGCCCCACGAGGTGAGATCTTGCATGGTGCCCCAGACCAAGGGAGATTGACCGTCATCTTGAACTTCTTCCATTTTCTAATAATTGCGCCAACAGTTGTTGCCTTCTCACCAAGCTGCTTGCCTATTGTCCTGTAGCCCATCCCAGCCTTGTGCAGGTCTACAATTTTATCCCTGATGTCCTTACACAGCTCTCTGGTCTTGGCCATTGTGGAGAGGTTGGAGTCTGTTTGATTGAGTGTGTGGACAGGTGTCTTTTACACAGGTAACGAGTTCAAACAGGTGCAGTTAATACAGGTAATGAGTGGAGAACAGGAGTGCTTCTTAAAGAAAAACGAACAGGTCTGTGAGAGCCGGAATTCTTACTGGTTGGTAGGTGATCAAATACTTATGTTATGCAATAAAATGCAAATTAATTATTTAAAAATCATACAATGTGATTTTCTGGATTTTTGTTTTAGATTCCGTCTCTCACAGTTGAAGTGTACCTATGATAAAAATTATAGACCTCTACATGCTTTGTAAAAATCGGCAGTGTACCAAATACTTGTTCTCCCCACTGTATTTTTCCTAAAGTTATTTGGTTTTGACTGGTGTGTGCCAAATTTGGTGTTATTACCAGTGATGTTAAGGTATGGTTGCTAGGTGATTTTGTTTTGGAACCTTCAGAAAATTTTAACTTGATTTTTCTCAAAATTGACTTTGCTGACTGGAAGAGAAAAATACAACTAATTTTTGAAAATTTGCTCATTGCGACTCATTTTGCCAGCACGGGTCACATACATTGTTTCTATAGATATAATCAACAACTTTAAATTAAGTTTTATTTTTCTCTTCTTATTTTTTCATCTTTTTGTCTGATTTTTTTGAATACTTTGTAATGTTATGGCTCACCTCATAGCTGATTCATTGCTTATTAACAAAGACTTTTTAAAAAAATTCCTATGGGAAAAATGAATGGAAAAAATGCTTCCGGAACCAGTGCTGCCAAAATGGTGGCCGGGCACTAATGCACTCTAATCAAATTTATTTTTTATATCTTTCGTGACTCATGACTTGATCAAACTGATTAAAGTTAAGTTACACAAAAATGGATAAAAATTTTAAGTTTAGAACGCTAACGTTTAATATAACGTTTTTTAATTCTGAGAAGATATGTGTCCTGCACTCACTAAGTTAAACATGCAGCATGATGAGGTCATGTGATCAGTGTAGCATACTGCTGTTTGAAATGTATATGGTTGCATAATGCATGCTGTTTTATATACTATATTTAAATCTATATTAGTGTGCAGTATGCAGTACACACACATTCTAACAGCCATTCTCTTCAAGTATCCATTTCCTAGGTTGTCCAGCTAAGGACAGTAAAGAACATCAGTATTAAATGTGTATCCTTGTTTTCTTACAGATCTTGGCTGGCTGAACCGTGATATAATTATTTAAATGATTATTAAAAAATTAAGAAACTGAAATTTCTGTGTTAAAGTTTTACATACATACATAGTTATACATTCCTGGATATTTAGTTAAATGGAATGACGTGAAACAACACACACACACACATATATAGGCTATATATATATATAAGGGCTGTCAAGCGATTCAAATTTTTTATCTAATTAATTACATCAAATTTGGCAGAGAAAATGACCCCCCAAAAGATAATTTAAAGTCAATATTGTGTTAAATAAGAAAAGCATCAATAGACGTTATAAAAAGTAGCTTTAGAAATAAATATTCTATTTGATTCAACAGAGAATTTATTACATAAACTTTTAGGCTACAACAGCCATGTTTTTTTCTTCCAGAAGCTGCATCTGAATTGGTATTTAGATATTTTTACAGATATTTTATAAATGTATTTTTTAACAAATGTTATCCTTAATATTTACATATATATATTCATAGTAAATTATATAGATTAGAAAATATAAACATTACAAAAAGTCAAAGATACTTATATTCATAGTTTTATTCTACCACACATCATTCAGACATCAATATCAGCACAAATGCAGCAAACCTGAGAGGTGCCGGATTTGTTAGTTTTATCAAGATCCGCGGCAAACATTCCTCATCCTGTAACATCCAGACAGTCACTGATCAGCTCCAAACACACACAGAGTCTGTCATAACACATAACTTCCAAAGCGATACATACTTTTGTGTCATCAACATTAAGTTGAGGTGAAATACAGAAATTATTAATTTCAAATGGCTGATGTGTCACCTGTAAGTGCATGTTTGTTGAAAACCAAAAAATATCTTAGAAGCATTTTTTTCATGTAATAACAGACAGAATGATACATGAACATGTGAACAAATCACTATAACCAGCCTCGTGGTGCTAAGTGGAAACATCAATGAATTGTCATGATTATTTTTACACATTTTTACATAATTTAAAAAAAGTGTAGCAATGATTATGCAGGAATGTGTTTGATAATAGACAAGTCCATTTATTACCTGATGCAACACCAGATCAATTGTGTTTCTAGACAGTCCTTTTAATCAGACTTAACATCAATGTTGTTTGCAAGAAAAAATGCCAAAAAAAATAAAACCCTCTGTTTAATATAATTGTAACAGGTCAAGTAGGATTGACAGCTTGAACCAAACTGAGACAAATGAACAAGGCATCAGAAAATGTATTGATCAATCCAATATTTCATCATCAAAATGTCTTCCCTTCAAAGATGCGACTGACACACTTTACCCCAACCTCACATGCCAATGAATAAAATATACGTATATAATGCATATATAATGGAGCTGAGTGCAGTGTCGGTTGAGTTTAAAGTGGTTAAATTAAAACGTTCCATAATATAAAATAATCATTTGCTATGGCTACCCTGAAGAATACAGTAAGATTGTAGATGCGTTCACATCTGCCTTTTACATTTTTAAGGCGGCTGCAAATGGGAATGTGGCACAGCCTTCTGCGGTTACAAATTCTGTTGCATTTGTGTACTTAAAACCTGATCGCTTACAATTCAATGCAGTCTGTTACTGGGAACACAAATAACGCTTCTTCCATGACTTCTTCCATTACTCTGCATCTGTTGAATATACTAACTATTTCACTCTTTGTACTTGTTAAATATACATGACATTATTTTAATACAATGAATAGACCAGTTTGCATTATTCATGTTAAATCGAGTACTGACGAATCCAATGGAGGCACAAATCTTTGGCTTTTACATGATTTTAGACTAATAAAAGGACTTTGGCAACTATTTCTTTTAATTCAAAGCCAATAACAGCCAACATCCTTTCAGTAGAAATGTTTTACTTCGTGAGGTATTGAGTATTGATGAACAACACAATAACAGCAATCTCTCATATTAAATAAACCCTGCATTTTGACTCCTAGTTTGGAGTGTCACAAAATCAAAATGTAGCTGCACCCAGTTTCATACAACACAAATATACTTTTTCATGACATAGAACCATGCATCCTTGAATTAAAATAAAATTCCATCAGCAAAATGAGTCCTTGATTTGGAGTCCCATATTAAAAATCAATATAACAGTCAATGTAATTTCTTCCACACTTGGTGTGAAGGCAGGCTGTTTAAAAGTCAATTTAAAAGATGAATGATGCAATCATTAATATCGAAAGGCATATTCCTTGTGTCAGTATCCCAGACTGCAGCTGTAGCATTCTCCAACACGTGACGTTAAGACTACACATTCAAAATTTATTAAGAAGTACAAAGAGTGAAACAATTAAAAACAGCATCGGAGATAAAACTGCTGCACATGTAAACATCCTCTCTGGCACAGCTCTGCTTCCAGCCTCCGAATTAAAAAGCGCAGTCCTATTAGAAGAACAAAGATGGCCGCTCAGTTAGCGATTTTCTCAATTTCATCCAAATCATCTGTGTCCAGCTTCTCAATTTTCTTATCTGTAAGAGAGACAATTGAATTAACCCACATTCAGAACATGGTAATATATAACAGTACGGATAGAAATTCATGAATGGAATGGTCTTGGACCAAAAGTTACGTTTTATCAGCATGTAAATGAATGCGAACATTTCTATTTTATAATATTGTAAAATGTATTTTAAGTATTACATGATCCTTCAGAAATCATTCTAAAATGATGATTCGGTGCTCAAGAAACATTGAAAAACAAAAAAAAAACAAAAAAAAACATGATTTCTGGTTCAAAAGAACAGCATTTATTTGAAATACAAATCTTTTATAATACTACAAATTGTCACTTTTGATTTGTTAATTGATACTATTATATTAATATTAAAGCACTTATGTTTCATAAAGAAAATATTTACAAAACTTTGTATATAACGTCGGGTTAGTAAGGGACTATGACGGTGCATTTACACAGGGCGTCTGCGTTAACGTTTCTCAATTACTTTGAATGGGTGACGTCACGTGTTGCCGAACTGAATTGTGTCTTCTAGTGTTGTCTAAAGTACCGACTTCGGTACCAAGTTGGTACTGAAATTTTAAAAATGTGACGCTTTGAGCGCTGTTGAGCGGAATCGTAAACACCTCTGATTGGCCATTGTGCTCATCGGATGTGTCTGTGATTGGCTACAATGATCTGCGCTTCAAAAACGTTGTAAATATACATCAAATGACGCTCTTCACCAAGCGCTTACACAGATAGACACGGGAGCATTTGAAAGCAGGCATCTATCAGCGGACCGGTGACCGGATCGACGCCTGCTTGTGCTTTCAAACGCTCCCACTCCCAGAACACTTCTGTGTGCTTACAAACGCTCCCATGCGTTGATCACTGAAGCCAATCACAGACATATCCATTGAGTGCGTGAGCACAATGGCCAATCAGAGGCGTTTATGATTACGCTCAACAGCGCTCAAAGCGTCACATTTTTTAAAATTCAGTACCGACTTGGTACCAAAGTCGGTACTTTTGACAACACTAGTGGCTTCCGTTGCATCACTGACGTTGCTTGCGGTAGAAGTTTAAAAAATGTCAACTTTTCAAATGCCAAGGCAGGTGTTAGCCAATCAGATCGCCTATGCAAATACCCTAATGCAGACGCTAGCCAATTGTGTTCATGTAACACCAGAAAAGTAATGTGATTGGCTGTTGTCACTATGATGGTCGCATCAGCATCAAGCGTTGACGCCCCCTGTGTGATGTCTGTCTTGCGTTATTCTGTATGTTTCTGTCTTTTGACTATACTTTCAAAAACATGTATTTTAATCATTTATTCCATTGCCTTACACAATTGGACTAACCCATTATGAATTATTTATTATAAACACGATTTTTGCATTTTGCAAATTGAGGGACATCAACAATGTTGCAGATAACGCTTAATCCTGGACATCTCTAATTTGTTACTTGTGGGAAATCAAGGTTCAACTTACTGAAGTGCTCCTGGATGCGGTTGAGGATGTTCATGCTAAACCTGCTGTCCACCATGTTGATCGCCAACCCCCTCTTGCCGAATCTCCCAGTACGCCCGATTCTGTGCAAATATGTCTCATTGTCAGGGTTGCCATCCTTGTCCACTGGCAGATCGAAGTTGATGACCACTGAAACTTGCTCCACATCGATACCTAGTAGAAAAAATGTTTGGAAAAGAAGCAATTAGGGAAAATCTGATGAGAATGAGGTGGACACCTTAGGCGTTGTATAATGGATAAAACGACATTCACCTCTAGCACAGACATTAGTGGTAACAAGGACTTTCTCCTTGCCATCACGGAAACGTTCGATGACCGCTGCCCTCTGCTCCACCTGCATCTCTCCGCTGAGCAGCGCCACCTGGTGGCCTTCTCTGGACAGCTCTCCTGCCAGCCACCCAGCTGTTTTCCTGGTCTGTGATGGCAAATTATATGAGTAAACTTGAAAACATGCATGTAGTACTTTAGTTAGGCCAATTCTCTCTGTGCTTTAAAAGGAAATTAAATAACGCCTCAATATCTGCAAATGATATTGTACTTACGTGGCAGAAGATCATGGCTTGTGCGATAGTAATGGCTCCGTAGATGTTGCACAAAGCCTGGAATTTCTCCTCCTTGCTGTTGCAGATGACATAGTACTGTTTGATGGTGTCCAGAGTCTCCTCTTCACGCTTAAGTTTAATGATGTTGGGGTCAGGAACGATCCTCTTCGCAAAGTTCCACACGGTTTCTTCAAATGTGGCAGAGAACAGGAGCATCTGGCAAGTTTTAGGAAGCATCCTATAAAAATACAAGAACAACAGGTTGTAATACTTAAAGCAATTTAAAACACACATTTCTTACCTAATGCTCTGAACCATTTGGGGGAAAAAAAATAAAAAAAATAATACAAAATACAAAATTAGATGTATAAGAAAATATATAAGCAAAATAGCATCCTTAGTTAATAGAAATTCAATAAGTCCAAAAGTCAGACACCTAATGAAACACGAGAGTCTAGTATCGCCGCCTGCAGCGTTCCTGACGCTTGCCTTGTGCAGATGCAATGTGGTGATGTTTAGCACACTTTGAGAAAGAGAAAATGACTGATTTGTTCTTATAATCTGTGTGGATTAATTTACTCATACAACCCACATGTTAAAAATGAATAAATGTTTACGGGAATTTCCAGCATAAGCACGAGACCTGCGGGAATGATTACAATTATGCGCAATACCCACAATCCTGCAGTGAAATTCGTGTAAACAACGAGAGCAGTCCACTCAGATCTGTCAGTCTCTTTACAGCTCAACCAATAGTGAGAGTCTGGGGTGTGGCTATTGTAGCAGGCAGAGCCAGTGGGTGTTTAGCTGCTGTGGGACCATGACTGATGCATTACATGGGAAGACATTCAGCTTTGGGTTTACTGAAGTGCAAGCCAAATTGCACTGCATTTGGACCTTCAAAGATTAAACATGAACAGGGCATTGTGATGCAACGTGCTACAATGGACGCTTCAATACCATACAGCATCACCATACACCCGTTCAGAAAGACAAATATACCAGTTTATAGTGATTACTTTTGTGCAGTGTTGGGCAAGCTACTCTGAAACTGTAGCTTTACTAGCTACAAGCTACTTGTAAGTTAAAGGGGTCATGAACTGCGTTGTTTTATTGTTTTATGATGTTTCCTGGGGTGCACTTATAATGTTAGAATGCTTTTTACACCAAAAATTGTCAATTTATAAATAAAAAGCATTTTCCTTACCCTGATTTTAGCCCTCTGGTTTGAACGCTCTGTTTTAAGTGGCGTGTCTGCTGTGAGACTTCAGTGTAAACGCCCACTGCTGTGATTGGCTAATGTTTTTACTATTACAGCTCTTATGGTTAACTAATCGTGAAAATTGTTGCATTACATTTAGATCTATTGCATTATATTTAGATCGTGGCATGAAAGGTTGCAGAGATGAACACTGTAGCCGATCACAGACATGCTGAGCGCATGAAAGCAGTGATATCGTCATTGCAACTCAGTTTCTGTACACTATCGAATGCTTTCATCTTCACTAACAGTGCAAACGTGATATAGTTAAGAGATTCGTTGAATAAAACGGGAGTCACAAACGCGTTACTGATAAATTCTCGCTGTTTGATTGACAGATTTAGCACGCGCTTCGCCAGCGATTGCAAAGGGAGCCTTCTTTGATCGCTTTCTTTATAGAATTTAATCACCGTTAAATAACAGATTATTTTCATCCTACTAAGCGAAACAACGCAAGTTGACATTTAGTCACTGGTTTGATTTACTGACACACAGACAAAGAACATCTGACTGTACATCAATCATTACATTTCAGATCAGGAATTAGAATTAACAGTTACTTACATGTTGCATTACTGTCGAGCCCAGGCACTGCACAATATTTTGTAATCCTCAACGGCATGTTTATTGCTTGGTAGCTCGATCTGGTTTAACACCACGTAGGCCTATGTCACTAAAGGCTACCTATTACCTATTCTATTGCATGTCATGCGTGAATCGGTGGGCGGGGCTAAACAGGCAGTGATGAAGTAGGCATTGATCTTCTTCTGCAGAGGCGGTGCTTGCCTCCCTTTGACGTCATAGATCCCCACTTTGAAAAACCTGTTGTTTGCTGGGCCTGGTGTCAATAAAAGCTTTTATTACAAGTTTTGTAATAAAGTTTGTAATGAAGTTTTCAGTTCTGAAACTTACAGGATATTCTTATAGTATGATGACCTCTTATATGTCAAAAGCTCAAGGAAAATTTGATTTCTCAGTTCATGACCCCTTTAAGTTACAGTCAAGCTACCCTTTTGAAAAAGTAGTTAGCTACATTGAAACTACTTTTCTTTTTTCTTTTTTTTACAATGACATTGTTACAAATAACTGAACAATTGTTAATGAAGAATGTTATAATATTTGGGGTTTCAAGCAACATAATGCAACGATTTCAAAGAGTATAAGGTGAATTCAGGTTGATTGGGACACCTTTTTCCCAGTCATTTCAATGGCAAAAACTGTCAGAATCATTTGATTTTGTAAACTATCCGATACACACAATACTCAAACATAGCCTACATCTCAAACTGGCTGTCAAAGTGCAAAATGGCTAAACATTTAACATCAGTGCAAGAACAAAATGTATGCAACTTAAATTAAATACTCAGGAGTCAGGATTAGTCTAAAAATGCAGGTTAAACTTGCAGCACATGCAGTGATGGAGCGCGCAGCATTTTGAACAAACGCTTCACGTGAACAGACACCAGTCATGAGCTGCTCGTGTGAACAGTGCGCATTGCTTGACTATTTCTTTTAGTTTCAAATTGTTTTGTTTAAAAGTGGACATTTCAAGCTTCCTATACACATTTCTCATGTCTGTGAGGCAAGTAGCCTGCTGAGTTTTGGTTTATTCATGAGACGCGCTCCAATTCATGTGCAATGCAAGTGATCGCTCCGGCGCCTCCATGTCACGATTGTCTGCTATAGTCTATTTGGTTCTTATTTATTAAATCCAGGTAAATGGCTGATGAAACATTGATTAAAATTAAGATACAATTTATACAAAACGAAATTCACTTTAAAGGCTTTCTACAAAACTTAACTTAATGAAGTGGTCAAAATCATTTCTGATCATGTCTTTGACATATTACGCATCTTTGCACTTTTCATAATCAATATAGCCTAGATGAAATTTAAAAATAACATTATAATATTTAAACATAAATATGAAAAAATACATTGTTTAATGGCTACTTACAGTACAGAGGAATTTCATGTCTGAGCGGGATTTGAGCGAACGTTGTTTTACCGGTGAGCGGTTCATGAGTGGAGCGCGCCTGCATAGAGCTGATTGAGCTGAGCGTCACACCGCTCCGCTTCACTCATTACAGGCTCGTTCTCATCAGAACCCAAAACGTAACGTATCTTTTGGTCGCGCTACACCGCTACTTGCTGGATAAAGTAGTTAGCTACTGGAAAAGCTACACTGTTTTAAAAGTAACTGAGCTACTGAAAAATTTAGTTAAGCTAGTAGCGTCGCTACTTGTAGCGTCGCTACTGCCCAACACTGCTTTTATGTGTCCAGTGTAGACGGACTCAAAACAGTTGTGGCGCATCTTGTCAACAAATGTGACCAGTGCAGATACGTCGGATGAGCTTATTATAAGAAAGATGCTCGTGTTCACACTATACAGCGTTAGTTACTCAGTTGCTTACTCATGACACGTAGCAACTAGGCTTGCTGCGATAGTCGGTGTTGCTGGTGTTCAGCCGCAACACTGGTTGCATCACTTGCCCACCATGGCACCACCCCCACCGTCGTTTAGATTTTTTATAGTAATAAGTAATAATTCAGTTATAGAACAGACACTTTAATTAAAAACTGAATGTGTCTGCTTAATAAAGCGTGAGCTGAATGAGAGTCGCAGCACAGACCAGCAGCAGGAGTCAGATCTCATTTATCACGAGAGTGAGGAACTGAATGACAAGATGGCGGAAGTTTTGTTGTGTTTTTCATTAATAATAATAGGCTAATGAACCCACCATTCAAGCAATCCACCACTGTTATTAATGTCCATGTGGACGTGGGCATTTTACTTTTGCTTTCAAATTGCCGATTTAAATGCCCCAGCCAGTGATGCCGGTATTGTCACACGTCGATTAACCGGTGGGGAAATATCCTCGCCGTCGCATCCCTAGTAGCAACAAAGCTAAAAGTATTCCTAATATTTTGGACCTTTTATTGAAAGTAGCCTGTTGAGACATGACTTCACAAGCACCCGTAAGTAATGCGTCTGTGATGTTTGAGTTGGGAGAGGCAAGACGCGTGAAAGGGCATGAGTGTAAGGAGAGTTTGCAAGGTTGTTTGAAAATACTGTTTTTGTGATTCCGTTAGGTGCCAAAATGTATTGCCAATAAATCACTTGCATATGCAACTAAATGTCGTTAGCCATTAGCTAATAAATTGTTAGATTTCACACACCAGTGACTAAATTAGAGGCTAAGAATGTTTAAAACACTTTTTTTTTTTTTAAATTGTGTGTTATGTACTATGGACGCTTTACACTAGAACACTGAGCATTTGACTGGAAAGAATATGCAAGCTTAGTGCATAATGCAATAGCATAATATGGTTCCTTTGGAATTATTAATTGTTTTAGACTTTTGTGTTTTGAATCCAGCAAATCAATTCGATTTTACAAGCCAATGGCGATCATATAGCCAATGTGTGCCATATAGCCAAAGGGTTGAAGAAAGTCGATGTGGTCTTACACTTTTAGACCCCACTGTAGACATTTAGTGAACTATGGAGAAACAAAAAATAAATAAATAAATAAATAAAATAAAATAAATCACATACCTCTGGATACGAATGCTCTGGTCTTGATGGCCCTGTGTAGCGATCATGACATCAGCCTCATCCAGGACAAACACGTTGATCCTCTTGGGGTCGATGAATTTAAGCTTTTGGCACCAATCCAAAACAGTACCAGGAGTGCCAATCACAATCTGTTCCTGTAGTTTTGTTCCCCGCTCCACTGGACCAAACAAAACACACAGCTCAATAACATGCACAATTATACAGTCACACCTGCCAATATCAACTATTACATACTCATCCAAAGTAATATATACCTAATTATTCTTTGACAGTGACAACATTGATATTTTGTTTTTATGAGATATCACAGGACTTTTCAGCAGATGACTTGAATTATTTGGAAAGAATGAATCTTTTTTTTTTTTTTAAAAGAAAAACATCTGCATATTTATAAAAAAAAAAAAAAAAAAAACCACACAGAAATATTACTTTGAAAGAGGAATTTGTAGGGCTGGATAATTTGGGAAAAACCTGAAACAATTTTTAGTTCATATTTGTGTTTGCTTATTCCAAGAACTAACTAAAACCACCATAAAGAATGTTTTTTTTTTTTTATCTTTCCACTTTAGTTTTCGTAGGCCACATTCCTACTGTTTTTAATCAACTCAATATAAATATAATGATTATTGAATAAAAATATTAAACCGAATAAGAAACCTTAATACTTTTGTACTGTTAAAAAAAAAAGAAAGTTGTAAAGTTAAAACACACATACAAATACACACACACACACATATACATATATATACACACACATATATTGTGTGTGTGTGTGTAATATATATATATATATATATATATATATATATATATATATATATATATATATATATATATATATATATATATATATATATATATGTGTGTGTGTGTGTGTGTGTGTGTGTGTGTGTGTATATATATATACACACACACACACACACACACACACACACACACATACATATATATACACATATATACACACACATACATACACATACATCTTAATTTCATTTTCAAACGAAAAACCAAGCTTTTATTTTGACATTGCTGGCAAATAAATATTTTGCGTTGTCAGTTTCAGAATGAAGTGCACGGCACTGTGTTCAATTTTCATTTACACTCATGCAGTCTGAAATGGGTAGCGCATAATTTTATTTAATTAAATTGCAGCCTACACGATTTGACAATCGCACTAAACCATATCGCGATTTTGATATACATTACGCAGCCCTAACACAGGGTCAACAACTAAAACTCTGAAAGTCAAGAAAATATGCAGTAGATAACATGTTGCTAAAGAGTTATGAAGGAAACCTTAATTCCTAAAATAAAAGCACTTACATTTGTTTCCTCTGATGGCATACACTAGTTGGACTTCAGGGTAAAATTTCCCCATCTGCTCAATGACTTTGCCTGTCTGCAGGGCCAGCTCATATGTGGGGGACACACATAGACACTGGGCAAAGAGAGACAGTGACAATTATGCAATTAATTGAATGCATTTATGCATTTCATCCACTGATTCTGATGCATTTCATACCTGAGGCCATTTGTTTTCAGGGTCCACGTGACTTAACATGGCCAGCACAAAGGCAGCCGTTTTACCCGTGCCTGACTGAGACTGAGCGATGAGATTCTGTGGACTGGAGGGAAGAATGTGGTGTGTTCAAACTTTGCTCTCATTAAGATGGATTTAAATGGAAGGAAAAAAAGATTAACTTACGGTTCTGCGAGCATCATGGGCAATGCGGTCTCCTGGATTTTGGAGGGCCTGTTAAAACCCATGGCATACACTCCTTGCAACAGCTGAGGTTTTCTGGGAAACAAAGTAAGAAAAAACAAAACAAAAAACAGTCAATTTGCGTGGGCGGGCCAAACAAGGCAAACGGATCACCCATAGATCTTAGGGTGTGTTCACACTTGGCAGGATTGGTTCGGTTAAAATTAACTCTTGCAATTGCTCTGTTAGTGCAGTTCATTTGAACAAGTGTGAACGCTGCCATCTGAACCCTGGTGTAATTAAAAATCGTGTATTTATTTGGTTTCGTGTTTTATCTGTCTCTTCCCTATGCCTCTGTTGAAACCAGACTAATGCATTTGCATGTCTCATTGAAAAACATGCACTCCGGTTAACTCGTATAACTCATAACTCCTGTTTTCTTCTCTTGAGCTCCCTCTGTTGTTCCGGCTGAAAGGATAACAGTATAGTGTGGATCGCTCAAACCTCCTCAAGATCGCATAATTTCATGGAAAATTAATGCTCACTCTTTCTAAAGAAATGTGTCGTAAACATGATATTTTATCAATATTTTTCTAAATGCGTAAGCCTTTGGACTTAAAAGCCTTAATGGAGTTGTTTTGTGCATTCCTGTGATCGTGAATAAATGGAAGCAGGTGCAACCAAATAGGTATGTGTTCTCTTTTTATGTGAAATGGTAAATATCAGTTTGATTCAGCATGATTGATGTGCACTCTTGACATAAATGAATAAATTAGTGTCACTTTAACATTTTTATTGTAAAACATTGGTCAGATATCGATGCTGGAATCTTGAGTCTTTAAAGACCAAACGTTCGCTTCTGTCATGCTTATTTTGTGATCTAGCTAGTTTTCAGTCGGCTGGTGAAATGGTGGAGTTGTGTGACGTAGTTCTATAGAGGCGTGTTATGGCGGGTTTAGGGTAGTGCTGTGGGGCTACTGGCCCGACAGTGGAAACGAAACATGATTTTGGCCTCTGTGTTTGACAGCACGCTGTTAGCCCTGGCCTAGTCTCCCGTAGCCAGACCTTCTGCCGTCAGTCTGAACGTCAACTTTTCCACAGCTTTCATTGGCCCAGGACCACCCAAGAGGATGTTTGGCTGACATGTAACGCAACCAATCACAGTTCGTTTTGTTCTGCGTCAGGTTTAGAGGCGTGAAAGTCGATGTCCCTGCAATAAAAGGCCGGCATGCATCTATAAATTTCTCATTCAAGAACGTTGGACCCGCGAACTTCACAATTTTGAAAAACCAACGTTTAGTTGATCCTGGTAAGTGCTATTTGTCACAGTTGTAAACAACTGCGTTCTTCCATGAGGGAGTCACGGCATTTGTTTCCAGGCGGACCGTTAAAGAACGCAACACGTCTCGCGGACATCCTCTAGAATTGAACCAGATGACTACTTAGAAACTCCTGAAGTGCTTCCAGAAAAGCGTGGCATATGCATCAGACGTTCAGCCAACGGTCCGTGGCAGTGACATCTGAGGCTGAGACTAGCCCTGGCCTGACAGTGGTCCAGGCCAAAAGAACCAAGAGAAGTGAACTAGTGTATACACACCCTTAGAGTAGTGTTTTTCCAAACCTTAGTTGGTCAAAAATATCATTAAAATCACATATAGTTGTTACGTTAGTCTGACACTCATTGAAGCTGTAATACAATCAGGGAGGTGTAAAAACAGTCCAACTTACAATCGTAGCTCTTCAAATGACTTGACCGAGTACAGCGGAGAGTTAGGATCCCTCTGAAGGACTTCAACTTGATTGGTGGTGTTGACTAGATTACTACGGATCAGTTTATTCAACAGTGACTGCGCTGCCTTGTCATCTGCAATTCAGATCAGTTTTAGTCAACTCATGCAGAGCATACACACATACTCAAACCAGACTGAACTCAGATAAGAGAAGAAAATGGTCTATATCATAAATCCTCACCTTTATCCTCGTCCTCTGTCTTATTTCCATTTCCTTCTGTCTTTGCCCCTTATTAATAAAGGGAAAGGAAGAAAAAACAACCTCATTTATCATCAAATCTCACCTAGCAATACATACAAGTATTGAGGAACAAGTATTCTCACCATTTGCTTCAGCTTTCACCTTGTCATCTTTCAGCTTGTCATCTTTTTCATTTATTTGCAAGTTGCTTATCTGTAAATTAAATGCATGCATGCATGACTTTTTAAAAAAAAGTCTTATTTTTTAACAATGTCGACGTATGAAATTGAAGTTACAGAAAAGCACACAAAATATCAGTACAATAATACTACACTAATATTATACGGTATCACACACGTTGTAACGTTATTTGTTTAAACTGCACAAAGTTAGCAAGCTTTACTGCGACACAACACCTTTAAAGTTGAATGATAACAAATCTAACGGCACTGTTAAACAACCACGCGAATTATTGTGTTTCGTAAAATTTGTGATTAAATTGTTCAGTTTCTTATAATTATTGTTTCAGTTTGATGTTTAAACCCACCGACTCCGCTGCGGCTTCTTGTTCATCGACAGCCTGGGCCCACGAATCTGTTGCCATGTCCTTACTTGTAAATAAAATGATTTTCCTTAAAAGCGGGACTCGATGATTTAACAGTGGACTGTTAAATATAACTATACATAAATCCTTAATAAAATTAAACGAATAAAACTTGAATGCAACAAATTCATACAATGGCGTGTGGCGGTCCTTGCTTCTTATAAGGTGCGACACTCACACCTCCGGGCGGAAACAGGCTCGTCTGTAGTTGGTTCCTATTAAACGTTCCGCTGTAAGGTTAAAGTCACCGTGAAATCAAAATGGACAATTCTTTTCTTTTTCTTTAAAAAAAATAAATAAATATTGCGGTATTTAAAGGGTTAGTTCAACCAGAAATTAAAATTCTGTCATTAATTCCTCACCCTCATGACGTTCCAAACCCGTTAGACCTTCGTTCATCTTCGGAGCACAAATTAAGATTTTTTTTTATGAAATCGGAGAGCTCTCTGGCCCCCCATAGACAGCAATTTAATTAACACTTTCAAGGCCCAGAAAGGTAGTAAAAACATCGTTAAAATCGTCCATGTGACTCCAGTGGTTCAACCTTAATGTTATGAAGCGACGAGAATACTTTTTGTGCGCAAAAAACAAACAAAAATAACGACTTTATTCAACAATTTCTTCTTGTCTGTGTCAGTCTCCTGCGCTGTTGACGTAGTAAATACAGTACAGCACTTCAGCTGTACTGTATTTACTACGTCAGCAGCGCAGGAGACTGACACAGACAAGCAGCCTTGAAAGTGTTCATTAAATTGCTGTCTATGGAGGGGTCAGAGAGCTCTCCGATTTCATCAAAAATATCTTAATTTGTGCTCCGAAGATGAACGAAGGTCTGTCAGGGATTGGAACGATATGAGGGTGAGTAATTAATGACAGAATTAAAAAAAAAAAAAAAATGACAGAACATGTTCATTTTTGGGTGAACTAACCATTTAAATCAAATATAAATGATACTTTTTTTTATTTATTCAAGTGCCCTCATAATCTTTAATCAATACAACTTCCCCTCCCTCTTGCATCGTCATCTTTTCTCTGCTCTGATGTGTTTACTGGCGTGAGGGCGGGACAACCTGTCACTCACATGAGATCCACCAATAGCAAGCCACAGCCATTCAATCAATGCCTGATGGACAATATCAAGTCCCACCCTACATTTTTCCTTGTCGAGAAGCGTTTCACTCGGATATACGTCACAACAAGGGAAAAAAAACATAGCCCCATTTCCACCGAACTTACCCAGAACAATTTGTCCCAGGAACTTTTTTCCCCAGACCTGTTGCTGTCTGTACCGTGAAGATTAGTCCGGTGACGTAGGACTGCGCAGGACTTTCCAGTTCCCGCTGGATTTTGTCCTCCGCATAAAAGCTTAATAAAGCCTGAACCTCGTCGTCGGTCCATCGGTCTGATTTTTTTTAACTCTTTTAACTCTATTGTTGATTCGAATAGCAAACAACTCTTACTGCACGCACCGCCAACAGACTTTTAAAAATGGTGGTTGAAATAAAATGCTGCGTGGAGTCAACCAATCAAAATGCTGTGTGAACTCAACCAATCAGCATGTTCAGTGCCCAAGTCCCACCCCCAAAAGTTCCTGAACTTTGAAAAAGTACTACCTCACGAGCAGGGACTTTTTGAGGGGGAAATTTTTACCCGGAACTTCATTTAGACCCGGGTCCTCGCGGTCGAAACACACCGAGTACCACCCCAGAGTCCCTAGTTCCTGGGGAAAGTTCCTGTGGTGGAAACGCGGCTTATCATGCCAACTTTAATTAAAATATTTCTGTTTTTAAAAATGGGACGTGTTGCTCTGTAGGTGTCATTTGTCATTAACAAGACTTTTGGTTTGTGTGAGTAGCCACACCATATATCAATATTTTTGATTTGCCCCATCTTTTAGTCCACGCTCCTCCTCTCAGCACATTAATTGGAAAAGGAAAGGTAAGTAGTTTTTAGCATCGACCAAACTTATGCTTAAACTACAATTGTTTGCTTATAATGTGTGTGTTTTTCAATCGTATGGAGACTATTGTGGAGGAAAACCCTGTGGAGTCTACTTTGTATAACGATCATTGGTTAAACCTTCTGCTGTAATGTTGTTACAAGACACACATTGTCAACCATTTCTGTTATGTTCTGTTCAGTATAAAAAAGAGTGTACTAATCAAATTTGTCTTTTCGGGCATCTCCCTCACAAAGTCTCTTGACAGTGCAACATCTCCACTGAATGCAATACAACATTTATTGTGTAAAATGTAATTTCATAATTGTACATGCTAGAGCTACCTGAGTGCAATATGAAAATTCCCTATTTTTATATTTTAAATGTTTTTTTATATTGCCGTAGGCCTACCTGCAAAGACCCGCATAACTCTTCACACATTCTTCTTTGCACATACCTGTATGTAACAGCAATCTGTACATTTACTATTTGTGTTATTCTAAATCTCAGAATGTCTGTCAAAACTCAAGAGACGTCTTTTTATATCACAGTATGTTCTTTAGATCAGTCTCTCAAATGTTGCAATACAAGAGCAAGTTTTGATATCAGTAATTCTCTGTGTTGCCTGTAGATGATGCCCCACACTTCTGGAACATTCTCACAGACAGGCAGATCTCAACGAATTGGCTGGAATGAGATATTATATATTCAAAAAAAGGGGGAAACTGTCTATTGATCTGCTCTGTTGGATTTTAGACGTTCTTCTGTAGAGCACAAAAGAAGAAGAGTAACTAGAATATAAATTTAAGTCATGAGGCTCTAATTACGTGTTCAAAAACAAAAATATAGGTTATTTATTCAGTTCATTTACTGTATTTACATATTTTTTGCTAACATTATTTATAAAAACCAAAAAAAATCTATTTAAAATATAAGATTTTATTTACTCAAATAAATAGAAACCACTGATCATCTTGTTAATAACCAGTTATTGAAGCCAAAGTTAGAAATCTAATCTATGCATCTAATCTTATTACTGTGACACAATTTTAAAAATATCTAAACAGACTGTCATTTTATTTATATATTTAGATCTATACTTTATTATAAGCTCTCTTGTTTGCATATTGATTATTGAGTATTTCACTGTTTCATGATCAAGATTGTGACAGCCAGCTTTTAATTGTGCTCTGGCTCTCTTGTTAGTTTAATGAGTAATTGATTCTGGTTTGTCCTCTTGTTGAATAGGCTGACTGAGGGTCGCTCTGCTTGTGTCTGAAGATTAGATCAGTTTATGTCGAGAGGCATCTTTTCCTTCCCAAAAGTATTTGTAACATTAGGGAAAGAGGGAAAACCTTGTCTTTTCTTCTTTGCTATTCATAATGACTCCGCAAGTGTCCATGGCAACTAAAGATTGCGAAATGCACCTTCACTACAGACACAGTATTCAGATCACCAAAAATATACAGTGCATCCGGAAAGTATTCACAGCGCTTCACTTTTTCCCCATTTTGTTATGTTACAGCCTTATTCCAAAATGGATTAAATTCATTATTTTCCTCAAAATTTTACAAACAATACCCCATAATGACAATGTGAAAGAAGTTTGTTTGAAGTATTAAAAATAAAAAATGAAAAAATCACATGTACATAAGTATTCACAGCCTTTGCCATGACACTCCAAATTGAGCTTGGGTGCATTCTGTTTCCACTGATCATCTTTGAGATGTTTCTACAACTTGATTGGAGTCCACCTGTGGTAAATTCAGTTGATTGGACATGATTTGGAAAGGCACACACCTGTCTATATAAGGTCCCACACTTAACAGTGCATGTCAGAGCACAAACCAAGCCATGAAGTCCGAGGAATTGTCTGTAGACCTCCGAGACAGGATTGTATCGAGGCACAGATCTGGGGAAGGGTACAGAAACATTTCTGCAGCAGGTCCCAATGAGCACAGTGGCCTCCATCATCCATAAATGGAAGAAGTTTGCAACCACCAGGACTCTTCCTAGAGCTGGCCGCCCAGCCAAATTGAGCGATTAGGGGAGAAGGGCCTTAGTCAGGGACCCAATGGTCACTCTGACAGAGCTCCAGTGTTGCTCTGTGGAGAGAGGAGAACCTTCCAGAAGAACAACCATCTCTGCAGCACTCCACCAACCGGGCCTGTATGGTAGAGTGGCGAATGTTCATCTTCCAACAGGACAACGACCCTAAGCACACAGCCAAGATAACAAAGGAGTGGCTACGGGACAACTCTGTGAATGTCCTTGAGTGGTCCAGCCAGAGCCCAGACTTGAACCCGACTGAACATCTCTGGAGAGATCTGAAAATGGCTGTGTACCGACGCTCCTCATCCAACCTGATGGAGCTTGAGAGGTCCTGCAAAGAAGAATGGGAGAAACTGCCCAAAAATAGGTGTGCCAAGCTTGTAGCATCATACTCAAAAAGACTTGAAGCTGTAATTGGTGCCAAATGTGCTTCAACAAAGTATTGAGCAAAGGCTGTGAATACTTATGTACATGTGGTGTTGTGTTTTTTTTTTTTTTTTTTTTTTTTTTTAATAAATTTGCAAAGATTTCAAACAAACTTGTTTCACGTTGTCATTATGGGGTATTTTTTTGTAGAATTGAGGAAAATAATTAATTTAATCCATTTTGGAATAGGGCTGTAACATGACAAAATGTGGAAAAAGTGAAGCGCTGTGAATACTTTCCGGATGCACTGTATCTGTTCTCAGATACAGTTGATGACGTGTATGTAATACAGCCGTCACGGATGTGGCTGTAATGAAGCGTACGACGAACACCCACAAAAACAGTCTTTAATAAAAGTCCAACTAGGAAACACGCAGGAGAATCAGAAAGAGTAAAGATACACAAGCACATAAACATCAACGATACCAGACAAAGGAACAGAATGAAACTCAGGGCTTAAATACATGGGGAACATAATCAAACTGAACAGAAACAGGTGTGAGGGACTAATTAACAATCAAGGAAACTAACTAGGAACTTTTTTATTTGTTTATACATAACATGTTTCTCTGAAATACCTGATGCTGATGAGCCAATTGCGGCGTTTAGCAGTCAGATAATTCCTAATATTCGCCATTGTTCATAGTTACGCTGTATATCGGTCCGCTCATCTGAGTAACTGAAACATTCACGCCATGGCCTGATTATCGTAATTACGAGATTCCAACTTGTAAAAAGCGTTCACGCCTTCATAGAACTCGTAATTACAACTTGTAAACTGGGAATTCTCTGAGAGCTCTGACTTGTACCACCGGACCACTGCAGATTCGTTTAAGCTTTGGTGCCATCTTCTGTCACAAGCGATGTTTCCCTCCCTATTTTTATGCAAATTTTGGGATATGACATAACATATGCAGGATGAAAAATATGCACAAAATCTTCAAGTCCCCCTGTAGTCAATAATTTTATCCCTTAAAACTCATTTTTGATTACCAAAATGACATATCTAAACATTTTTTCCTGTGAAAAAAAATTATTCATGCCTTAAAATATGAAATGCAATGAGCCCCGCCTACACTCACACCAGCTCAGAGATCCACTCGATCAACTTTACTCAAATTACTGTAGTAAACGCTGCACATAGGTATCATGATTAGCCTTTGGCTTGACTACGTTATCAAACAGCTAATAATGTGTTGCGAATGTTACACAAACCATGTTCTCGTTCGCCATCAGAGTCTGATAAAAACCAGCATCCTTAGAAACGCTTTGAACATCATAGAATGTCAGTGGAGAAAGGCATATAGTTCATCATAACATTCTAATATACATCATATACATAATTCATAAACCTGGCTCCTCTTGAGACTCCCCAGCTTCACAGCATAGTAATGAAATGCTGAAGCCCGGCCACACGTTGACGTGATTGGTTACAAGTTAGTTTGTGACGTCAGAAACACAGACGATTTTAAACCGCTTTGGTTCACTGCAGTTTTAAGGAGAAAATGCTCAGCAATGGTGTTGACTGATAAATTTGCACATGGTTTGTCTTAAAGCATATTAAAAACACCACATAGACATATAAACAACATTAAAAGCTTGATTTTCACCTCAGGGGGTCTTTAAAATGCTAGCAATGCTTTTGTGTAAGAAAAATATCCATATTTATATCTTTATAAACTATAATCATTTGCTTACAGTAACGGCTGTACGCGAGTCTAGTTCCGGTGGAAGAGTGACCTCTGACCCGATCCGCATTTGTCAATACGTCATGCGTCGGGTCAGAGGTCACTCTTCCGCCGGAACTAGACTCGCGTACGGCCGTAACCGGGAGCCAGTGATTATAGTTTATAAAGTTATAAACAGTGTTGGGGAGTAACTAGTTACATGTAATTAGATTACGTAATTTAATTACAAAATAAATGTAACTGTAATCAGTTACAGTTACTGAGAAAAAATATGTAATTAAATTACAATTACTTATGAAAATGTTAATGATTACAAAGGGGGTTACATCTGAATATTTTCTTTAAAAAGCTAGGATATGTTGAATAATATAAATTTGTTGCTTTGCCTGTTATTGATGTGCACGGTGTCTCCTGCCATTTAAAAGCCGTTTAGTAAAGCGATGCTATTCTGATGCTTTTGATTGGTTCTCTTGTTTGAATTTTTACATCAATCCACATTGCCGCTGAAAGCTTTAGGCTACAACCTGTCTGAGAGTTGCCACCATGGTGAGTGATAAAAATGTGTTCCAGTGCTGAAAAATAGAAAAGTAATCAAAAAGTAATCAAATGTAATCAGTTACATTACTTTAATAAAGTCATTTAAAAATAGTTACACTACTTATTTACATTTTGATAAGGGTAACTTGTAATCTGTAACCTATTACATTTCTAAAGTAACCTTCCCAACACTGGTTATAAATATGGATATTTTTCGTAAACACACGCATCGCTTCGCTTCAGAAGGCCTTTATTAACCTGGAGCCATGTGGAGCACTTTTATGATGGATGGATGTGCTTTTTTGGGCTTCAAAATCTATTCACTCCCATTATAAAGCATGGAAGAGCCAGGATATTTTTTAATATAACTCCGATTGTATTCGTCTGAAAGAAGAAAGTCTTATACACCTAGGATGGCATTTTTGGGTGAACTATCCATCTCCATTATCCATTATACGTCAATGCTTTTGCGCCCCCTCTCAAAATGTTTGGGTTCTCCCGAGAAACGTTGCGTTTGCTCGCAAAAACTTTGTGTTCCCTCGCAAAATTTTTACGTTCACTCGAGAAACTTTGCGTTCACTCGCAAAGTACACAAAAGTTTTGCGAGGGAATGCAAAGCGAAGCAAAGTTTCTCAGGGGAACGCAAAATGACTGTGAGCATTGAAATACATTATCCTCCATTCTCATATTTTCTCCATCACCATGTCCCTCCGTAAAAACATGTCTAGTCTACTCTAGGCTAGTTGAATAAAACTGCAAAAAGAACATTGATATGCAGACATTGACTCATTTTGCCATCATGTACAAAGATCATGTACAGAGCTCTGACTGGATTGAACAGAGTTGAGTACTTTATTGTGTTGGTAGACAGGCAATCATTCTCCAATAACATGTTCCCAGTACTGCCTTATTACATTCTTAATAATACATTAGTTTCTTTATAATAGGCCTACTGATACTCAATAGCTATTTGGTGCCCTTTCATCTGGAAAGAATGATGTATGGGAATGATTGGCTTTTAGAATGCTGATTTATCTAATCTACAGTATAAATACAATAATCTGAAATGTTTGTTATTTGAAGGACTCAATATGAGGGGAAGTAATACAATAGAAGGGGCTTTGTGCTCGGTTCACCACCCTAAATGAAGTTTTAATGTCAGGTGCTTTATTTCAAATCCTGCCATCAGGACGTGAATGAGTCAATGTCCTAACAGTTTGTTTGGGACAGCGTCTTTTAGACTTGCTGGTCTAATCCAATGACCAATGGTGGATTTCAATCTGGGCCAACATATTTTATTCAAGAGCTTGACTTACACAGTTACCAGCCATGTTGCCCAGGGCTTTAACACAGTTGCTCTGTGCCACCGAGAGACAAAGCGCCCACTCTGTTCCATCCTGAAAACGATCTCTATGTAATAGCTTGTGAAGTGACCTCTATAGTATTGAGAGGCTTTGCTTCTGCTTCTGTTTGTTAGTGGTGTGTGTTTAGCTGTGGACGGCTGGTGCATTTGAAATAGTTTTCCTCAGAACCTCTGAACTACACAATAGGGTTACATCATCCTCCAAGGAAAGTCAATCAGAGGAACACAGTATGATTTTTGATATTTTAATTAGCAGCTGTAGCTCCGTTACATCATATTTGCCATCATATTTTCATTTCCAGAGACTGTCGGTCGGCAAGACCGAAAGATTTCCACAGAGGGCTTGAGGCGATTATTCACGTCGAAAAAAATGCGTAATTGTTATCCGAATGCTTTCTTTTGAAGCCTCTGCACCAAAAATCACTCTCTGAAACATTCTCGTACACTTCCCACTGACGACTTTGCAGTAGCAAAGAGAGCAAAAACCTGTAATGGTAACCATGGAAACAGTCCAGTCAGCCAACAGTGTATGTAGCCTTCTGGTGTTCATGGTGTACATACTGAGTGAGCCTCTCTGACTCAGACTCCCTACCAAATAACAAGCAGCCTCAAAACAAATCTACTGCAACTTCAGTATCACTGATATACAATTAAAACCAGCAGATAATCTTGATCAGTGTGACAGACTGCGTACTTCTAATGACGTCAATCATTTAACATGTATAACAATTTAACAAGTATATATATATATAAACTGATTAATCAATTTGACAGCTCTAATACATGTACATACATACATACTGTACATACACACACATACATATATATACAGTCATGTGAAAAAAAGGACACCCTATTGAATTCTATGGTTTTCCGTATCAAGACATAATAAAAAAACATCTGGTCTTTGGCAGGTCTTAATGTGGAAAATAAAACCTCATACAAACAACAACACATGACATCACACCGTGTCATTATTTATTTAGCAAAAACTAGGCCAAAATGGAAAAGCCATGGGTGACAAACTAAGTACACCCTTACTGTTAACAGGAATTAAGAGGGTTAGTAGCGGTCAGGCGCTGCTAATGAAGCGTCTTTAATTGATCATAAGCAAGTGTGATCACCTCTATAAAAGCAGAAGTTCTGGCAGTTTGCTGGTCTGGAACATTCAAGTGTGTGTTAACACAATGCCAAGGAGGAAAGACATCAGCAATGATCTTAGAGAAGCAAATGTTGCTGCCATCGATCTGAGAAGGGTTACAAGGCCATTTCCAAACAATTTGAAGTCCATTATTTTACAGTAAGGAAGATTATTCACAAGTGGAAGACATTCAAAACAGACACCCAATCTTCCCAGGAGTGGACGCCCCAGCAAATCCACCTCAAGGTCAGACCGTGAAATGCTCAGAGAAATCACAAAACACCCAAGAGCTACACCTCAGACTCTACAGGCCTCAGTTAACATGTCAAATGTTAAAGTTCATGACACTACCATTAGAAAAAGATGGGACGAGTATGGCATGTTTGGAAGGGTTGTCAGGAGAAAGCTTCTTCTCTCTAAAAAGAACATGGCAGCACGGCTTAGGTTTGCAAAGTTGCATCTGAACAAACCTCAAGGCTTCTGGAACAATGTCCTTTGGACAGACGAGACCAAAGTGGAGATGTTTGGCCATAATGCACAGCGTCACGTTAGGTGAAAACTAAACAGCACATACACATATCAGCACAAACACCTCATATCAAAAGTCAGGCATGCTGGTGGAGGGTTGATGATTTTGACTTGTTTTGTAGCCACAGGACCTGGGCTCCTCACAGTCATTGAGTCGACCATGAACTCTTATGTATACCAAAGTATTCTAGAGTCAAATGTGAGGCCATCCGTCAATTGGGTCATGCAACCGGTCAATGATCCCAAGAACACCAGCAAGTCTACATCAGAACGGCTGAAAAAGAAAAGAGTCAAGGTGTTGCACTGGACCAGTCCAGACCTCAACCCGACTGAAATGCTGTGGCAAGAGCTGTACATAAACAAATGCCCACAAACCTCAATAAACTAAAGCAACATAGTAAAGAAAAGCGGGACAAAATTCCTCCAGAACGATGTGAGAGACTCATACAGAAGAAGTGGCTCTACAAGCAGTTGAATCATAGGGTGTACTTAGTTTGTAACCCATGGCTTTTCCATTTCGGCTTTATTTTGTTAAATAAATAATGACACAGTGTGATATGTCATGTGTTGTTGTTCATCTGAGGTTTTATTTTCCAAATTTTAAGACCTGCCAAGGACCAGATGATTTTTTATTATGTCCTGATACGGAAAACCATGGAATTCAATAGGGTGTACTTTGTTTTTCACATGACTGTATATATATATATATATACACTCACCTAAAGGATTATTAGGAACACCTGTTCAATTTCTCATTAATGCAATTATCTAATCAACCAATCACATGGCAGTTGCTTCAATGCATTTAGGGGTGTGGTCCTGGTCAAGACAATCTCCTGAACTCCAAACTGAATGTCAGAATGGGAAAGAAAGGTGATTTAAGCAATTTTGAGCGTGGCATGGTTGTTGGTGCCAGACGGGCCGGTCTGAGTATTTCACAATCTGCTCAGTTACTGGGATTTTCACGTACAACCATTTCTAGAGTTTACAAAGAATGGTGTGAAAAGGGAAAAACATCCAGTATGCGGCAGTCCTGTGGGAGAAAATGCCTTGTTGATGCTAGAGGTCAGAGGAGAATGGGCCGACTGATTCAAGCTGATAGAAGAGCAACTTTGACTGAAATAACCACTCGTTACAACCGAGGTATGCAGCAAAGCATTTGTGAAGCCACAACACGCACAACCTTGAGGCGGATGGGCTACAACAGCAGAAGACCCCACCGGGTACCACTCATCTCCACTACAAATAGGAAAAAGAGGCTACAATTTGCACGAGCTCACCAAAATTGGACAGTTGAAGACTGGAAAAATGTTGCCTGGTCTGATGAGTCTCGATTTCTGTTGAGACATTCAGATGGTAGAGTCAGAATTTGGCGTAAACAGAATGAGAACATGGATCCATCATGCCTTGTTACCACTGTGCAGGCTGGTGGTGGTGGTGTAATGGTGTGGGGGATGTTTTCTTGGCACACTTTAGGCCCCTTAGTGCCAATTGGGCATCGTTTAAATGCCACGGCCTACCTGAGCATTGTTTCTGACCATGTCCATCCCTTTATGACCACCATGTACCCATCCTCTAATGGCTACTTCCAGCAGGATAATGCACCATGTCACAAAGCTCGAATCATTTCAAATTGGTTTCTTGAACATGACAATGAGTTCACTGTACTAAAATGGCCCCCACAGTCACCAGATCTCAACCTAATAGAGCATGTTTGGGATGTGGTGGAACGGGAGCTTCGTGCCCTGGATGTGCATCCCACAAATCTCCATCAACTGCAAGATGCTATCCTATCAATATGGGCCAACATTTCTAAAGAATGCTTTCAGCACCTTGTTGAATCAATGCCACGTAGAATTAAGGCAGTTCTGAAGGCGAAAGGGGGTCAAACACAGTATTAGTATGGTGTTCCTAATAATCCTTTAGGTGAGTGTATTTATGTGTGTATATATTGCACCACACACACTTAGTGATGATTGTCGCTGTATTGCTCGAATGAAAGTCTTACTATTTGTCTTACAGGTCATGGGTTAAAGACCACTGGAGGAATTGGAGACAGTACTTGATACCCGGAGAGCGCAGAAATGAGGGAACATACTCAGGTAGGTAACTTCAGGTAAGTAACACATGCAGTGTTTGACGGAGTCCTAGTCGTAAACCAGACGGTGATGATAGTGTGAAGCAGGCGGGAGCCAAGAGGGATTATGGGAAATGTAGTGCGAAGGTGACAAGTGATGGTGAAGTGAATGGAGATTGTGACAATATACACTGTGCCCGGCCAAAAAAAAGTCGCTGTTTGGATTTAAATAGGCAAACGCTTCATTTTCAGAATCATTTTCACCTCTGAGTCCAGACCTTAAATTCATTGAAAGTGGGATGTGCTGGAGGAGAAAAACCAAAAATGTATGCACCTTTTGATGGAAATAACATCACAGCATTTATTTCCATCAAGAGGTGCATCAATTTTTGGGCCAGATCTTGTATTGACAATGCAAGAGTCCAGCACTCTGAAAAGTCTCCTCCAGCACATCCCAAACACTTTCAATGAATTTAAGGTCTGGACTCAGAGGTGAAAATGATTCTTCATGCTCCCTCAACCATTCTTTCACAGTCTGAGCCTGATGAATCTTGACATTATCATCCTGGAATATGGCCATGATGTGTCTTCCTACATGGTTGTTTAAGAAATGAAACACTACATCACTACACACTCCATCAATTAGGGTTAGAAGAACTGTTGCCAAACATATAACATGCTAGAAACATAAGAATCACTGCAATAATGATCCAAGCTTCAACTCTTCAGCATTTGCCTATTTAAATCCAAACAGCGACTTTTTTTTTTGGCCGGGCAGTGTATATAAAATATATTATATATATACTGTATATAAATGTAAATTTAAGTGTAATTACTCCCTTATTTAATTATTTATTCATGTACTTGTTTCCAAATTAGTTGGTTTATTAAATTATTGTTTTATTAAATTATTTATTAATTTCATTATTTTATTTTGAGGACTGTAGTTTAAAATATTTTTTTTTTCTGGTGGTTAGACACTGACTGATTTGCACTGGTCAGCACCACGGCAACGGATAACAAACAAGGTAAAATAAAGTACTGCCATTAGCATGAAAACAAATGACAAGGTTGGTTTCAGCCTCTGAACAATCTATGTCAGCAAAACAAACATTCCAAATAGTTATTTTCATACTCGACCAATTACAGCAACCAAGTCTTGGAATTCCAGAAACCTTCCGTAGTTCATTTCCAATCCCACCACAAAATTTCCCTGTTCTGATCATGTAGCCCTCTGCAGGCATACGTTTGAAAATGTTTGAGTCATATTGTCTTCAGTCATGGCCCCCACTGAAACAAAAGCAAAACATAGAAGCCAAATGCAAATTACAGCAGGCGCCAGATTATTTGCATGTCTCTACCAAACACAGCACCAGGCAGACTGTGCCACCACACAGTGCCGGCCTCCCTTGTGCATTACATAATGCCTCCTGACGTGAGCTAACGTTATTCGGCTGAGACGGTGTTCCCTGTGCTTGTGACATTTTTTAAACGCATGATCATGTCACAATCTGAACACACCAATTCATACCTCAGACTGCTCTTTGCTTTTTAGGAAATGTCTCGATCTCCAACTGGTACGAGTGTCCTCGAATGCCTTTTTAGGATGGTTTATAATTTTGGCATAGTGCTGAATAGGTAAAAGGCACTTGTATCAGCCAAGGATACTATAGTGCATTAGTACAAGCATAGGCAACTAAGGTTACACTTCATTTTAAGGTGTCTGTGTTACAGTGTAAATATGCATTTAAGTATCGTGTGATAATAATTAACTACATGTACTTACTATAAAGTTAGGGTTAGGATTGGGGTTTAGTTTAGGGTTAGTTGCATGTAATTATGCATAATTTATAGTATTACGGTTGCACTTTATTTTACAGTATGTGTACTTAAAGTGTACTTACCTAAGTACTGGTTAATATAAGGTAACTACATGGGTTAAGGTTAGGTTTAGTGGTAGGTTCAGGGTTACCTAGTTATTACCCAGTTATTGTAATAACTATAACAAGTAACAGTCCAAAAAAAGATTTTTTGATGCTGTTCATTTTATTTAAACAATTTATTTTGATTCAACACCATTGTATCAGGTTTCTGGTTCAAATGTGATTGATTCATGTTAAATTGACTTGAAACAGTTGCTCTATGACTTAACTTAATTTTAATGATCTAAGCGCATGGTGTAAGTGCGCTTAGGGCGTGTCCGAATCCACTTTTGCTAGTTTAACGAAGGAAAAAATTAGTCTCTTAATGAGTCATGGGTGTGTTTTGTGCGTAACGTGCAATAAACCAATCAGAGTCTCATCTCTCATTCCCTTTAAAAGCCAGTTGCGCTTGCACCATAGCGGATTCGCTATTACATGGAGGAATTTGCAAGTGGAAAGACTGAACGCTTCTCTAGCGAGGAAACGGATGTGCTCGTCATTACTGCAAATAGGCTAATTCTGATACATGCAATGACTATCCATTATGACATGTAGGCATTGTTATATTTATGTACACAATAATAATCTTTTACATTTTAATCCTTTAATTGTTCATATTTAAAAATGTTTGTGTGCTGCTGCGCATCCCTGTGTGTGTAACAAGCAGAGTGTACGTGCGTTGTGCACCCCTCTATAGGTGCATATTACTACCGCGCCCTTAAAATAACACAAAAAATACTGCACTATTGACTTTAGACCAGGTTTTTGTTTGTCAATGGCGCAGTCGTTTTCAGTTCCTCAAAATAGCAACGTGCCAACAATGCGCCTGAACACACCTCGTTTTCAGACCAGCACGCCCATGGGCGAACAGATGGGCACGAGTGCATTTGCTATTTAAACAACGTGACGCTGGACGTGAAAATGATAACTGCGTTAAACTAACTCAATTCAATTATGGACAGTGGTTCCACACAACCAACTTAGTTTTTATTAAAGGTTTATTTTTAATCTATGCAAAATCTATGTGTTGTAGAGTGATTCTATAATAGCATTTCAAAAAGTTAAGGAAAAAAACTGTTCACTAACAGAAATTCTTTCCAGTATCTTATTGAAAACATATTCAATTTTAATAATTCAGTGCTTGCCAAACACAAGTTACTTCCTTTTTTTACTTTTAACGAAAAAGTAATTTCTTTATAGTATTGTTTGTCAACTCTGTCACAGACAAATTAGGCAATGCGTAGAAATAACATTGGTAACAGAGTTTGACGGTAACAGGATTGACAATTTTAAACTTTTTAGCCACTTGCTAGCATAAATGCTAAGTGCACATGGCACTAAAGAATTCATCATGTTTAAAAGTCTTTTAAACAACCCACTGTGTATTTAGTGATAAAGTTTTCCTTTGGATATTGTGGTAACAATTTTGATGTTTTACAAAATAACTCTTGGTGTAAGAACTTTTTAGATTAGAATATTTTCTCAGAGAGAGCACACACACCTTTCAGTGCTTCAGATCTTATCACTGAGGGAAAGTGACATCATTTCCTGTATCTTACATAATTCCACCAATTTAAAGGCAAAGTATGGTACGGTAACAGAATTGACGCAAGATTTTTGGACACATTTTTATAAGATAAAAGTTATTTTGTTAACACTTTAATGTTGTAGAATTAGGAAAATTACTATTTAGGACTTTTATAAATAAAATAAATGAAATATTACCAAAAATAAAATATTTTGATTACACAATGATACATGATGGAAAAAATACACTGACTAATTCGGACAAGAAATCATGCTTTTCAGCTATATAAGACTTTATTTAACAGAAAATATTATATTGTTATGGCCTGTAACATCTTGTGATCCATGGCAGTGAGTAACAAATTATTAGAATAATAATAAAATATAACCATTTGAGAAAAGCTGAAAAAAATAATGACTTTGGACACCAAATGTACCTGCAATTGTAGAATCACTCTGTGACAACACAACTGACTGAGGAAGAATTTATGTAAGTAGTTATGTCCAACCAACTCAATTCAGTCACTTTGCTGTAACTTAAACTGGTTACGTTTTCTGAACATGTTTTGGTCTAGTAAAAACATGTACATGGGGAACAGGACTGTAAGATAAAGTGCTGTTGCTTCTAAATCTGACACATGCCACAGCATACGGTATTACTTATGAATGCAGACAAACAATACATGTGGATTGATGTATTCATCCACATTGTCAGATCCTCTGCTGTGGTTTCCCTAGTGGACACAATGGAAATTTCATGGGAGGTGAATCTGTTGCCATGGCAGCCCATCCAGCCAGTGTTTTTAACAACGTTACCTCGAGACTGGTAGGAGAAGCTCTGGGAAACTCACTCGTACAGTTTGCAGATAATATTTGCTCTGACACGCCACGTGATTCCTCCTGATCTCGGCGGACTGGATTTTTAGATGGTGCGCTTTGACAATGCTAATCCCAAACCATGAATCATTGAAAGCTTGTGGCAGAGGCGGAAATGTCACGTCCCCTCGATTTGTGCACACGCACAGATTTCAGCGAGCATTAGAGATGTGTCAGGGGAAAAAAACGGCGTCTCTTTGAATGTTTCTCAAAATCTTTATTATAACAGATATTCTGTAGAAATGTTCTGTGAGATAAATACGTTATATTCAAGAAGACGTTCTTAAGGTCTTGAGGTTCGTCATGCATGACTAGAATACATCACAAGTATGAAAGAGCCCTGTAAACATGACCACCGAATATTAATATACCCGTGAAGAAAGCACAGAAATATATGTTTCTCTCAGGATAATTTGGCACGTCTACAGTAAATATACTTTACGATTATAAGGTTACTGTCTTTAAACTGACATTCCAGATTGAACCCGAACATCAAATGAATGAAATGAAACGAAGCAGATCACGAGAATCACAGTTAAGCTACATACAAAACATTTATCCAAAGCAAAAGTCACTTCTCGTCATCGGTCTACTATATAAAACGTTTGCTCAACCTTCAACACTGCAAAATATGTATCCAAAGATTTAATAAATAGCTTTTTTTTACATACATAGTGAAACCTCTTTGGAGGTCCACTGTGGAAGAAAAGGTCGACATTGCTAGTATACCATTAACACCACCAGTAGGCTACTGGGTTAAGCGGGAAGATACTGGTTTGGTGTTAATGGTACCGTCTGCTCAGTCTATCAAATTGCTTCATTGGAATCAAAAAAAGAAAAGTAGAGCCCAGTCTCTTTAATGAGACCGAACCCTGTCATTGCACATATCTCGGAGTATAGTTTGGAAAACACAGTATTCCTTCGAGCCCCCCTGGGCCATTCTTCCGAACCGCCGGTTCAGCCCGCCGCCCCGTCACACTGTAAACCCTGGACAATGGAGTTAGAGGAAAGGAGAATGTGTGGAGTGCTTGTTGCCAGATGGGAGAGAGAGCCTCTTCACAATGTCTTTGGATATACACATCAGAGAGGTTTAGGAGTCTTTGGGTCCGTTCACGCCGACGAGGATTTCTCTGTGCTCTTGTCCAGTGCTTCCCCATCGTTTTCTTCCTCAATGACTGTTAATGAACAGAGACACATGAGTTGATGATGAGAGACCAACTCACACATCAGCTATTGTCTCACGCCATGCACTGGCACAAAGATGGAGATTCCATGTTGCCATGAATTTTAATACAACAGAAATGGCGCAATACATCATTGTGTCAGAATCGCTGTCTATCCAAAAAAAAAAAAATAAATAAATAAATATAAAAAAAAAAACATCCTTTGACACATAATTTCGTGAGTAAAGGCATAATAGCGAAGCGCAACATGGAATTAACATGTGATAAACAAAGGCTTTGTCCCTTACCTCTTTTGCTTCTCCCGATCTGCCCGAGCTTTGGTGGTCGTTTATTCTGGTTGCCACCGAAAAAGTTGTTGGTGTCTTGGAGGCGGCAGGTGAAGGAAAGGTGTTCCTCGTCCCCGTCGTTGCCATAATGAGTCATTTTGTCCTCGTTATACGGTAATACATCCGACATGCTGTATGAACTAACCGCGGCTACTGTATGTTCTGTTGAATCGATCGCGCGAGGTGAATTTTGTCGAGCGAATCTTTCGCCTGTTTACCTCTATCGCACGTGTCTCCGCGAGTGGATGTCTGGGACGCGGGGCGAATACATGTAATTTCCTTTCTGCTCGCGCCCGCTTCAACTATTCCAAATTTCCAAACGTTGGAATTCTCGAAACGTGAGTGGACGCGCGCGGAGGAATGCGCCTTTGCGCGCTCGGGGCTTTTCGGCGGCTGGAGCGTCGTATGGAAAACCTGAGAAACAAATGCAAATTGGGAAGCGATGCAAAACAAAGATCCCTGATGGAGAATGAACGTCACTGAGGCGCGGGCTTCCTCTCCAGCTCTTTCATTGCAGCTATCGCCAATATTAATCTTGGGACATTTCCAAGCTATTTGTCCCTGGAACAAGATGCTGACAAATAAAGATATACGAGATGATCTTTTAATATTTAATTCTAGTTTAACCTATTAAACATGTAACTTGATTTCATACATTTTGAGACAACTTTTATATAACATTCTTTACAAAATTGCTGATGTAATGACTCTAAAAACGTCATGTGGTGTAACCATCACATAACTCTCACCTTGAATAAAAAAATCATTATAAAGTTTTCAAACATATGTTTCTTAAGTAAAATGTTTACTTATCTATCTATCTATCTATCTATCTATCTATCTATCTATCTATCTATCTATCTATCTATCTATCTATCTATCTATCTACCTATCTATCTATCTATCTATCTATCTATCTATCTATCTATCTTCAATATGAAATTATAAAGACCTCCTAGTAAAACTGAGGGTTTATCAGGAGTCAGACAAAGAGCAAATCGGAGCTAGGCCTGATTTACAGTGTTTCACACTTTTAATCTGCTACCAAAATGCCATCTACATTTTGTAAGACCTCATATCTTAGTTGTAGAAAGAGCCTAAATGTTATGAGCCTGTTCTTTACTTGGTTATTTCATCCTTATTACATGCGTTTCAGTCAAAGCAAACAGAATATGATATTAAAACATGCCTGCAAATAGCAAGAGAAGGCAATATGGGATGATTTTCCCCCTCTGTGCATAGGTTTTCATTTTGTAATATCAGAAGCTGGAATGATGCTGAAGTCATACTGGCACAATCTGGATATGAGCTGAGGGGGTTTGTTCTTCTGTCCAAGATTTTGAGAGAATAATCTTCTGCACTGGGCACAGTCGTAACCTTTCCAGGGTTGAGCAGCAGACATTGTCACTCCACTGCAGAAATATCCAACCAGCAGGATGGAAGCGAGATGCACGGCTTCCTCCCATCTGTGAATGAGAGGCCATTTTGTTCTGTTCTGAATAGCTGAAATGGTGAACAGTTCAGTTCAGTTCGTCTTGGTTTGCTAAAAACCAGCCCAGAGAGGTCATTTGAATGCTTAAGCTTCAGACAGTTCAATATTGAGAGGAAAGATGAAGAAGACGAGCTTAGTGTGCTTGGAAATGATGTGTTGACAGACTACAGCTGTGATTCTCAACTGGTTCTTAGAGTGTGACAGGAATCGCAGTCTCTGACGTCAAAATCAAAAGATACATGATGCATTTCATATTCCCTTTTAAAGTCGGCATGAATCAGAAGTTGCGCTAGTCTTTTTTCCCCCTATTGTGACGAGTGAAACGGCTTCTGGAACAAGAACTGAAGTAGGGCGGGACTTGATTTTGACCTTGGGGAATTGATTGGATGGTTGTGGTTTGCTATTGGTCGATCTCACGTGAGTGACAGGTTGCCCCGCCCTCGCGCCAGTAAACACATCATCAGAGAAGAGAAGAGATGTTGCTGCAAAAGGGAGGGGAAGTTGTTTTGATAAAAAATTACGAGGGCACATGAACTAAAAGAAATAATGATGTGCACGGATAAATCATTTCTAATAAATACTGCAATATTTCATAACTATAAGTAGCTTTGCAAGTGCATGTCAACTAACTCTTAGAGTATTAGTAGACTGTTAGGTTTGGGTTAGTAGAATAAGTTGACGTAGTTGCCTAGTCAGTAAAATATAAAAATAAAATATTAGCAGATATTAAGCAGACAGTCTACTAATACTCTAGTGACTGGTAATTGATATGCAGTTGCAAAGTTACTTATAGTTAGTAGATTGTCTGAAGTGTCAGTTGGAATCCTCAATAACCACATAAAGATTTTAAATAACTAAATAAAAAATAGAAAATATAATAAAATGAATATGGGTCAGCTTATAAGAAAAAGTCATGTACAATAATTATCACATCAGTCACAAGCTCTGCACGTGCTGAATATTTTAGCAAATGGAGACTGGCACATGAAATTACGCATTGTTCTTCAGTATTTGTTCATTTTTTTATGGCATATTCATTCACAATGCTTGCCCTATAGGAACGTGCTGTTCTGCACTTTATTTCCCATGAAACACTATTCAGAGATCCATCAGATTATTCCAAACATGTTCACAGCCCCCTCAAAAACGTCATTCCTCCCATATGACCTTATTGTTGGTTGGTTTAACCTTTACGCTCCATGTTACCTATTGTTTTTAATTATGTAAGTAATGAATGATGCCCCAGATACATACAAGTTATTATTATTAAACTCTCAATTCATATGATAACCACATAAACTGCTGTGAATGATTGTGTGTAGTTCACATGGGGCCTGTCATGCGGTGATCATCTTACATGTGGTGTCATGTGCAGGCAGTGAAACCAAAAGCTCCTGGAACTAACACAACCTCCAGAGAAGAGTAATTGTGGACACACCCAGTCCTATTAAATGTGCAAACATCCTTTGTTGCATGTACAGTACAACATCAAATGCTTTTATAGCTTCCCGTTCACATCATTTGAGCTAAACAAAGGCAATTTTTCTGCATTTAATATCCTTTGGTGAAACATTTTGGGATAATTTACAAGCAAATAAGCATTTTAAAGGGGGACTAACTGATATTAAAATGTTCTGATCAGTCTTCACAACATGAAGTTTTTTGCCACTATCCCGCATAATGATAGGAAATCCAACATATATATTATATATTATATATATCCAACATCAAATTACTTCATGAGTTTGTAAGCATATTAAGAGGCCTTCACATTAGATTTAGATTCATTCGCTTCAATTTATTAGTGCTTTTTCAACTTTATATTACCATTTAAAAGTTTGGGGTTGGTAAGATTTTTTAAATGTTTTTGAAAGAAGTCTCTTATGCTCACTAATGCACCATTTATTTGATCAAAAATACAGTAAAAACAGTAATATTGTGAAATATTATTACAATTTAAAACGTAAAATGAAATTTATTCCTGTGATCAAAGCTGAATGTTCAGCATCATTACTCCAGTCTTCAGTGTCACATGATCCTTCAGAAATCATTCTAATATGATGATTTGCTGCTCAAAAAACATTTATGATTATTATCAGTGTTGAAACAGTTGTGCTGCTTCATACTTTTGTGGAAAATGTGATACTTTTTATTCAGGATTCTTTGAAGAATAGAAAGTTCAAAAGAACAGCATTTATTTGAAATAAATATCTTTTCTAATTTTTCCTTGCTGATTAAAAGTATTTATTTTTGTTATTAAAACTTATATATGAAGGCTGCATTAAAACTTTCATGAATTTTTTCAAATGCCTTTTATGCAATGATTTATTTTACTCTTGTCCCAGTCTTACACTTTTAGTATTAAAATATGTAAATCTATCATAAAAATATTAACTATTACATGTTTTGAACTATGATGATCTGAACAAACAGTGAAAAAGCATAAACCATATATATATATGTGTGTGTGTGTAAATAAATATACATATAAAAATGAATAAATAAATAAAGTAATGCCGTTTCAGCATTTCCACCGCTACCAACAATTTTGTCCCTAATAAAGAAAGAAAAAACAAGATAATTACCATTTATAAACTGGGTATATCTATTGTTCATCATTTCCAAGCAAGTTGTTATTTTGTCAAATTATGCAAAAACTATATAGGTATTAAGGATACATAATGGGCCCTATTTTAACAGTCTAAGCGCATGGCGCAAGTGCACTTGGGTGTGTCCGAATCCACTTTTGCTAGTTTAACAATGGAAAAAACGGTCTGCGCGCCCGGCGCATGGTCTAAAAGGGTTGTACCTAGTCTCTTAATGAGTCATGGGTGTCTTTTGGCCGTAACGTGCAATAAACCAATCAGAGTCTCATCTCCCATTCCCTTCAAAAGCCAGTTGCGCTTGCACCATAGCGGATTCGCTATTTACATGGCGGAATATGCGAGCAGAAAGACTGAATGCTTCTCTAGAGAGGAATCCTTTTATTTTTAATATTTAAAAATGTTTGTGTGCTGCTGCGCATCCCTGTGTGTGTAACAAGCAGAGTGTACGCGCGTTGCGCACCCGCCTATAGGCACATATTACTAACGCGCCCCTTAAATAACACAAAAAATACTGCACTATTGACTTTAGAGCTGGTTTTTGTTGGTCAATGGCGCAGTCGTTTTCAGTTCCTCAAAATAGCAACGTGCCAACAATGTGCCTGCACACACCTCGTTTTCAGACCAGCACGCCCAGATGGGCACGAGTGCATTTGCTATTTAAACAACGTGGCGCTGAACGTGAAAATGATAACTGAGTCGGGCTGAAACTAGCAAAAAACACTTGTGTCGCGCCTGGTGTCACATTGCGCCGGGTGTATGATAGGACCCAAATGCTCAAATGTAGTTTTAGAAAGACAAAAGAGTTATTTAATTTGAAAAAAAAGTTTAAAATATAATTTCTAGCTGTCATTTCCACCACAGAATGCTGTTAAACACAATACATCATTTGAGATGTAGTGGAAATGTTTATGAAAAAAAAAACTTGATTTGGACAAATTAAATAACCTAGTGAGAATGTGAAATGCATGTTTTAGGAGACTTTATTTTCAAAAAGTCCACAGGGATAAAGGTGCCCATATTTAAAGAATATTGTTTGCACGTTGCATGAATACAAACACACAGAAGTTTACTCTTCCCTGCTGAAAAGACCAGCTGACTTAAAGCATCGTGAATATGGGCTGTATATGGTCTGGTCAATCCACCTGCGGAACCGGGACACAGCCGTATACACCCCTGGAAACCTTGGATCTCCACAGCCATTTCCCCAAGAGACCAGGCCGTAGACCCGTCCATCACACACCAGCGGCCCTCCGGAGTCCCCCTGGAACATCAGAATGCCAACAAGCATTGAATCATGGATAATGAAGGAAGCCAGCTGGTTGTTATCGCAAGTATCTTTCCACAGTACCTTACATGCATCTTTTCCTCCCGTTCTGGAGCCCGCGCAGATCATGCTTGTTGTGATGTTTCCGCTGAAGGAGTCACTGCTGTTGCACTTGGAGGTGGAGACGATGGGGAGCTTGACCGTTCGCAGGATGAGAGGGTTCAGACCTCCACTGTGGCTGGTGGAGCCCCATCCAGACACCCGGCACATCCTGCCCGCCAGCAGCCCTGTGTTCTGTTTGGGGAGTGGGGCGAGCGACACATACCTGTTCAGCTCTATAGGCGCACTAAGCTGAAAGAACCAACATCCATAGACAGATACAGATCAGGGTTGGTATGAAAGCACAACTTACATTATCAAACTGTTATACCATATATTACAAAGCATATGAAAGATGACCAGCTTGCTATGTTAATATTGAACTTTTTTCAATTCATTAAACAAGAACTCGACATTAAATGAAGTTGATTTAAGAAATTTCACGAGGAGCACATTCAGGTAATCCAACCACTCCGCGCGAGAAGAGACCTACACTGTAAACCCGAATAAGTTGAGGCAATCGGTTACATCACATTTTTTAAGTTAAGAAATTTAAAGTTTAAGTAAGCAGAACTTGCAGATTTTTATTTTGTACTCATACATTTTAATTGCTCTGAACTTCAAATATTTGAGTATGCTAATTCATACATTTAAATTAAATGATCACTAGCTTTAACTAGCTTATTCAATAAATGCTACCTTGCTAATTGGTAACACAATGCTTTGATAGCATTAGCATAGCATAGCACTTGCTGAATGAGTACAACAATATAAAACATTTAACTTACTTTATATCTGTTCTCAAACCAAGCTCATGCTCCACTCGTCACCATGCTGGAAACACCCCAAAAAACCCAAAATAACAGAAACTCTTCTAAACTAGCATAACAAAACATTAAACGCTTCTAAATCTCCACCTTAACATTAATCTTGCACAAAAAACGTTATATAACACTTAATTTTAGCATTTAATCTCCCTTTTGAGTGTCATGGCAAAGCATGCTGGGAAATAGAAATCCCAGTTTCAGTTAAATTTAAGTTTTTCTAAATTAAAAGAAACAAGTTCATAAAACTCAAAACAATGAAACAATTCAGATGACTTAAAATGTGTCAGTTTTGTGAACTCAAAAGAAAAAGAAAGTTCTAAATACTCATAAAAGTTCATTTGATTGAACTAGTTTGTTTAATTTAATAACCAATTAATTATTTTGAGGTTTACAGTGGTTAGGGTTTACAGTGTATATATATAGCCGTCCCTCACCTCTGTCCTATGACAGTTTTGCAGCATCCCTTCTCCACCCCAATGCCTCACTTTGGCTGGTTCCTATCCCAGTCAAGGATGGGGGGAGTACTCTCGGGCCAAATTCCAAGCATGGAGCCCTCCCCTCGGACAGCACGCCAAATATGCTTACTTATCTAAATACATGTACGCGTGAACTTGTGAAGTAACATTTTAGACATTATATTGCCAGTTGTTTATCTATTTTTGATCTGTCCAAAAAATATCTTTCTACAGAACATTAAAGCAGAATATACAGCATTTGCGTGCAACAGTTATTTTCAAAAAATTGGTTAAATTAATGATTCAATGACTCTTAAAGTTTCTTAAAACCACCAGGAAATCAAAATTGATTCATCTTTTTTTATGGAATATTGCAGTATTTACTGTAAATGATTTATCCGTGCACATCATTCATTTTTTTTTAATTCATGTGCCTCATAATCTTTAATCAAAACAACTTCCCCTCCCTCTTGCAGTGACATCTCTTCTCTTCTCTGATGATGTTTACTGGCGCGAGGGCGGGGCAACCTGTCACTCACATGAGATCGACCAATAGCAAACCACAATTAATTTCCCATGGAAAAAAATCCTGCCCTACATTTTTCTAGTTCGAGAAGCAGTTTCACTCGGATATACGTCACAATATGGGAAGAAAAGACTATCGCAACTTCTGTTTCATGCCAATTTTAAATACTCTGAGTAGTTACTTCTTAAGTACTTACTTCGCGACTGTTAAAAAAGTATGTTCTATATAGTATGAATGAGATCTGGATGTAATACGTTCTTCACGTTGTCATTGTTATGTGACCTCACAGCGTCAGTTGTATCACTTCATTGCCATTCAAATCTCATATACTTCCCTACTATATAGTAGGTCCGGGATGGGCAATTTCGATCCTGGGGCCACTGTCCCGCAGAGTTTAGCTCCAACCCTGATAAAAACACACCTGCCTGTAGATTTCTAGTGATCCTGAATAACTTGATTAGCTTGTTCAGGTTTGTTTTATTAGGGGTGGATCTGAACTCTGCAGGACAGTGGCCCCCCAGGCTCGAAGTTGCCATAGTAGGTGACAAACAATTTGTGAAAAAAGTAGTAAGTCTGAATTTTAGTAGCCGGAAAGTACCTGGATTGACCTACTACTTTTGTCAAGATTCTGAAGTGCACGTCTGATGGACACTTTACTATCCCATAAGGCCATTGGAGATGATTTGTGAATGACGGTTAAGCGATGCAACTGATGCTGGTAGGTCACATGACAACATGACAGTTGTAGTACGTCCAGATCTCATTCATATGACACACATACATAAGTATATAGAACTCACTTTTTTAATAGTCACAAAGTAATTACTTATTTAAAAGAAGCACCTACTCAGAGAGTCTGCGATTTCACAGTCAACCTCAGTCAATGACTCAGTGACGTCACTTGTGGCCACCTGCTAGAATGCAGAATGAACAACTGAAATATCCCCACCACCAAATACCATGTACACAAAATGACAGTCTGACCAGAACATGCAAAAACAGACAAGCGGAGTGAAGCGAACAGTTCCAGCGCTGTTGGACTCATATGAGCACTTGTGGAAAGCCACTTAGACTAATTCAAAGACCAGAACTAACTGTTTTATAATTTATATGGTGTTGTTGAATACTTGATTTTGACTGATTGATCAACAAGTTCAAGGACTGATTAAGTAAGGGATAATGTATAGCCAGTTAGGTCAAATTAATTCTGACAGGGTGATCGGGACCTCTTTTAAACATTTTACTGTGTTTATTTATTTTTCCCTTTTAATTTTTTTACCTATGTTGTTTCTTTATAGTCTGACTATGTTAGACTTTTTTTATTTAAAATAAGCAAAATATATTCAAGCACATAAATAATATAATCGCAATGCCATAACTGACCAAGATTCAAGTCAAGTCACCTTCATTTATATAGTGCTTTATACAATAACAGATGGTTTCAAAGCAGCTTCACAGTAATAAACAGGAAAATAATCGAATTAATGATGTAAACATCATCAAATATGAGACAAATTCTTTAAGACGACAGTGTCATTATTCAGCTCAAGTCAGTTCAGTGTTGATTCAGTTCATCAGTTATGAAATGAGTTCAATTCAGCTACAAGCAGCTCTACAAAAGATGATAGTGTAGTTTTTTTTATTAGCTCGAGTATAATTTGATTCAAAACAGTGTCAATGTTGCAAAATTCGTCCATTAATTATGAAGCAAATTTGATTCAGTTTAAGTTTTGTTCTCGTTTGATAGTGTCAAGTAACTCCACTCTCATGGGGAGTGAGAGTGGCAGGATTGGCAGGATTGGTTGGATTAAAACGAACCCTGGTGCGATTGCTCTGTTAGTGATTCATTTGAATAAGTGTGGTGCGCACCAAACAAGTGGACCAAGGGTGTGTTGACACTTGTAGTTCGGTTCGCTTGGTTTGTTTGGTCCGGGCTAAAAAAAATAAAATTTAGTCCTGGTCCGATTAGCGTTCACATTGGCATTTTTATCACGAACCAAATGATACCGAACCTGAAGGCATAGGGATACGTTCACAATCTGACAGCTTTTATGTCGTATTGCCTATTTTGAGAACTTACCGAACATCCAAAACAATGCTGTGTGCTGGGATAAATGCACTCGTTGTGTGTGTGTAGCTACATATGATGGTATTTTGACCAGCTGAGAACTCGTGAAGACCTTCTAAAATGTTTAAAGGAGTCAAAACAGCGACAGGAATCCCTCCATCACACACAAACGAAGATCTGCTGTGAGGAGACACGGTTCTGATGCCTGTACTGAACTGTGCGACTATGACGAGAAAAAAACGATATGCTTGAGCATTCTGTCCTTTTTAAGGTCTCATCTTCCTGTTTTTTGGTTCGTTTACATGTCTTTGGTCTGTGTTGCATTCATATTTAATTCGAACCGCACCAGAGTTCGTTTGGAAGCGGACCGAGACCCATCTTTTCAGTTCTTGGTCCGCTTGCTTGGTGTGCACCAGGGTTCGGATGGCAGCATTCACACCGGACACGAGCGGTGCGATGCGACATGACAAAAGACAATAGAACCCATTATAACGCGACAAATCCCCGACAGTAAACGTATACCTAATTCTATTTAGCACGTACTGACACGAAGGACAAATGCTTTGCAACAGGCGATTTGTCGCGTCCAGTGTAGACAGCTTCTAACTGTTGTGGCGGGGCGTGATGCGACGCGTCAACGGTCGCATCCAGTGTAGACACAGTGTTATTCAAATGAAACACACTAACAGAACAATCGCACCAGGGTTCATTTAAATCGAACCAAACATGCCAAGTGTGAACACACAACAAGACCATTGAAAAGATGGGTCTCTGTCCGCTTCCAAACTAACTCTGGTGCGGTTTGAATAAAATATATGAAAGCAACACTGACCAAAGACATGTAAACGAACCAAAAACAGGACATGATGTCACAAGATGCGACAGAATGCTCAAGCATACCTGTTTTTTCTCGTCATAGTTACGATGTTGCCAATCACAGTTCAGTACAGACATATCTTGGTTTGTGTGTGTGACAGAGGGATTTCTGCTGCTGTTTTGACTCCTTTACACATTTTATAAGCTCTTTACGAGTTCTCAGCTGGTCAAAATACCATCATATGTAGGCTACGCACATACACCAATCAGGCATAACATTATGACCAGTGTGAAGTGAATAACACTGATTATCTCTTCACCATGGCACCTGTTAGTGGGTGGGATATATTAGGCAGCAAGTGAACATTTTGTCCTCAAAGTTGGTGTGTTAGAAGCAGGAAAAACGGGCAAGTGTAAGGATTTGATCGAGTTTGACATTCTGTTGTGGGGTGTTCCCGGTCTGCAGTGGTCAGTATCTATCAAAAGTGGTCCAAGGAAGGAACATTGGTGAACTGGCAACAGGGTCATGGGCGGCCAAGGCTCATTGATGCACGTGGGGAGCGAAGGCTGGCCCGTGTGGTCCGATCAAACAGATGAGCTACTGTAGCTCAAATTACTCAAGAAGTTAATGCTGGTTCTGATAGAAAGGTGTCAGAAAACACAGTGCATCTCAGTTTGTTGCGTATGGGGCTGCATAGCCGCAGACCAGTCAGGGTGCCCATGCTGATCCCTGTCCACCTCCAAAAGCAGCAACAGTGGACACGTGAGCATCAGAACTGGACCACGGAGCAATGGAAGAAGGTGGCCTGGTCTGATGAATCACGTTTTCTTTTACATCACGTGGATGGCCGGGTGTGTGTGCGTCGCTTACCTGGGGACCACATGGCACCAGGATGCACTATGGGAAGAAGGCAAGCCGGCAGAGGCAGTGTGATGCTTTGGGCAATGTTCTGCTGCGAAACCTTGGGTCCTGCCATCCATGTGGATGTTACTTTGACACGTACCACCTACCTAAGCATTGTTGCAGACCATGTACACCCTTTCATGGAAACGGTATTTCCTGGTGGCTGTGGCCTCTTTCAGCAGGATAATGCGCCCTGCCACAAAGCAAAAATAGTTCAGGAATGGTTTGAGGAGCACAACAAAGAGTTTGAGGTGTCGACTTGGCTTCCAAATTCCCCAGATCTCAATCCAATCGAGATTGGGATGTGCTGAACAAATTAGTCCGATCCATGGAGGCCCCACCTCGCAAATTACAGGACTTAAAGGATCTGCTGCTAACATCTTGGTGCCAGATACCACAGCACACCTTCAGGGGTTTAGTGGAGTCCATGCCTCGACAGGTCAAGGCTGTTTTGGCAGCAAAAGGGGGACCAACACAATATTAGGAAGGTGGTCATAATGTTATGCCTGATCGGTGTACAACGAGCGCATTTAGCCCAGCACACAGCATTGTTTTGGATGTTCGTTCAAAATATACGTCGCAAAATATACGTTATAAAAGCCAACCAATCAGGTTGTGAACATATCCCTATGACTTTAGGTTCATAGGTTTAGGAGTTAAAATGTCAATGTGAACGCTAAACGAACCAAACGAACCAAGTGAACCGAACTGCAATTGTGAACACACCCTTATAATTATACTCTCACTTAAGAGTGATATATTCAATACACAAAGAACATATACCTTTATGAGCATAATATCTGCGTTATTGGTGCTCCTGTTGTACAGAGGGTGTGGGATGAGCGACAGAGGCTTGGAGTACTGCTCTGTCCCCTCATAAACACCCAGGGTATAGTCTCCAGCCACCACCATCATCCGATCCATCCTTAAAGACAAGCAAAAATACAGTTGCCACCCTCTGAGAAACATTATGGGATGATATTCTAACACCACCGCAATGTAAATACTGTATATAAAGAAAGAGCTGTCCAGATACCACACATATGCTTGATATCTGATTTCTTGACATGACTTGTTATACACAGGGACTCTTTGTAGAGGACATGAGTTGAATGACAGTATTTCTCCCTGTTAGCGGGCTCAGCCATGCCAAGCAGCAGATAAGCCAGCATTCATTAAGTACCACACGGTGATGACGGGTCAAGGTTACCACACGTCCTGTGTGCCTGTCTGCTTTACTCTGCCTTTCGACTCACCCACGGACTTGGCCATCAGCTCATAAACAGCCTGTTTAGGCAGAGAATCTGTTTAAAGACAAGGAGAAAAATCACGCACCCAATATTGCAATGGGCGGCTGTAAGCACCCAGTACTTATGGACCAGAGATCCGCCACAGAAGTGCAGCCCTTTTGAGCTCTGTAACGACACTATGTATTTGATTGAATTTGGCGAGGGGGTATATCCGCCAACAATGCGCCCCTGAACAAAGTCCAGACCTGGAAAACAATATAACAAAGATTTAAAATAGCTCAGAACTCAAGGTGACTGTGAAAGGACAATGAAATAAAACTCTAATCTCATTTACATTGAGTTCAAATTGACAGCTGACAAAATCAAGCTTGACACCCTGAGTATCCCTGTTAAATAAAGGTCAAGTTCCTTTCCAAGAAAGGACATAAGGCCTGATATTCTATAAAGTGTAAAAATCTTATGGGTTAATAAGTTGTCTAATGTTGGTTTATGATTTAAGATATTTGATTGATCCATACAGTCAGTATCTGATAAGGTGCATGAATGCATATCAAATGGGTCATTGACAAATAAGAATGATAAAGGAAAGGAAAAGACATACGATTTTGAAAAACTTTTATACCTTTTTATTTTTTGTTAATGCAATGACACTAATGATGTCATGTGGTGTAAATATCAAGTACAAACTATTTTCCTAATCACTTAAAATATAAGATGTTTGACCTTTATATATAAAAAGGTAAAATTATCTGATATTTTAAGAAACTTATTGACCTTGCCAATCAGTCATATATGTGATGTTTTTGAAAGAAGTCTCTTATGATCACCAAGGCTGCATTTATTAAAATACAGTAAAACCAGGAATATTGTGAAAATATTATTTCCATTTAAAATAGCTGTTTTCTATTTTGATATATTTTAAATATATTATATATTAAATATATGATGATATTGTAATTTATTCCTTTGATGCAAAGCTGAATTTTCAGCATCATTATCATTACTACATACACTATTACAAAAGTATATCAAATATTAATAAGCAGTGAAGCAGTTTTATTCCAAAAGATTATTCCAAACTACTTAATACAGTTTTCCCCCCATTTCATGATTTAGTTAGGCCCTTTTCATTGTGATATTAGGACAGTTCTATCATCCTGACCATTTTTACACCAAAGGTGTATTCGATTCGTTACAAAAATTAGCATCATGTCATTGACCCAAATACTGAGTAAAAGTTAAGCTTAAGATCTGTAAGAGTCATTATGTTTTGATAGAAAGCTAAATTTGCAGGCAAAAAGAAGAAGGTCAGCTTCTGATAGTGCTCAGTACTTACCGTTGGCTGGGATGAGTTTCAACAGCACCAGAAAGAGCAGCATGGCTAATGTAAGCATGTGAAGCGGTACTGACCGTCGGCTGCACTATATCTACCAAACCCCTCCACATAGGGTGAGGGAATCACATCAACACTGTTCCTCAGGTTTCCCAAGTTCTGATTTCAGTTTTCATGGGGAACTATGAATCAAACATTGTTTGATTCAAGGAGCAAGTTGGGCTTTCAGCAGCGTTGCCCTCTCTGACCTTCTCATAACACATAATGTGTACTCACTGGACCGCTTGAGTGTAATGGACATGTATTAAGACCAGTTCACACATGTCTGGTAAATCTCCCCAACTCTGCATGTGATAATTAGTCAGACCCTTGTTAAAAATGCTAATGTGTTGCTAATGTCATTTCTATTATAATATGGAACCAATCCTATAGGCCTCAAATAAGAATCTTCAAAAGGCCCGGATAATTATGAAGATAACTATAACAATAACTATATCAGCATCCACACCAACAGAAAATAACATTCTTATAATTTATCAAATGCCGTTATAAATCCTTCCACTCTTTAAAGTCTCAGTGCATTCAAGTCCTTCTGGGAAGTTGTAAGTACGACATCAGGTGTGTTTAAGTCACTTTGGTTGGAGAAAGGTAGTACGGAGCCCCTATAAAGGAACCTTTGCAAAAAAACAAACAAACAAGAAATGGCGATCATTTTGTTTTAGAGTCACCTACAATAGGTATACATGCATCCAAGGTCAAACACACTTTAATTTTCTCATAATATACATTGTACATCACCACATTTCTCAAAGGGTCTGAAAAAGGTTTGTTTGAAGATTCAGTCTCTCTAAACCCCTCCTTTCCCAGAGCTTACTCTGCTCTGATTGGTCAGACGGCTCAGTCTGTTGTGATTGGTCTACTCTGCTCTGATTGGCCAGATGGCTCAGTCTGTTGTGATTGGTCTACTCTGCTCTGATTGGTCAGGCGGCCCAGTCTGTTGTGATTGGTCTACTCTGCTCTTATTTGTTTAGATGGCTCAGTCTGTTGTGATTGGTCTACTCTGCTCTGATTGGTCAGATGGCTCAGTCTGTTGTGATTGGTCTACTTTGCTCTGATTGGTCAGATGGCTCAGTCTGTTGTGATTGGTCTACTCTACTCTGATTGGTCAGACGGCCCAGTCTGTTGTGATTGGTCTACTCTGCTCTGATTGGTCAGATGGCCCAGTCTGTTGTGATTGGTCTACTCTGCTCTGATTGGTCAGATGGCCCAGTCTGTTGTGATTGGTCTACTCTGCTCTGATTGGTCAGATGGCCCAGTCTGTTGTGATTGGTCTACTCTGCTCTGATTGGTCAGATGGCTCAGTCTGTTGTGATTGGTCTACTTTGCTCTGATTGGTCAGATGGCTCAGTCTGTTGTGATTGGTCTACTCTGCTCTGATTGGTCAGGCGGCCCAGTCTGTTGTGATTGGTCTGCTCTGCTCTGATTGGTCAGATGGCCCAGTCTGTTGTGATTGGTCTACTTTGCTCTGATTGGTCAGATGGCTCAGTCTGTTGTGATTGGTCTACTCTGCTCTGATTGGTCAGGCGGTCCAGTCTGTTGTGATTGGTCTACTCTGCTCTGATTGGTCAGATAGCCCAGTCTGTTGTGATTGGTCTACTCTGCTCTGATTGGTTAGATGGCCCAGTCTGTTGTGATTGGTCTACTTTGCTCTGATTGGTCAGATGGCTCAGTCTGTTGTGATTGGTCTACTCTGCTCTGATTGGTCAGACGGCTCAGTCTGTTGTGATTGGTCTACTCTGCTCTGATTGGTCAGATGGCTCAGTATGTTGTGATTGTTCTACTCTGCTCTGATTGGTCAGAAGGCCCAGTCTGTTGTGATTGGTCTACTCTGCTCTGATTGGTCAGATGGCCCAGTCTGTTGTGATTGGTCTACTCTGCTCTGATTGGTCAGATGGCCCAGTCTGTTGTGATTGGTCTACTCTGCTCTGATTGGTCAGATGGCTCAGTCTGTTGTGATTGGTCTACTTTGCTCTGATTGGTCAGATGGCTCAGTCTGTTGTGATTGGTCTACTCTGCTCTGATTGGTCAGGCGGCCCAGTCTGTTGTGATTGGTCTGCTCTGCTCTGATTGGTCAGATGGCCCAGTCTGTTGTGATTGGTCTACTTTGCTCTGATTGGTCAGATGGCTCAGTCTGTTGTGATTGGTCTACTCTGCTCTGATTGGTCAGGCGGTCCAGTCTGTTGTGATTGGTCTACTCTGCTCTGATTGGTCAGATAGCCCAGTCTGTTGTGATTGGTCTACTCTGCTCTGATTGGTTAGATGGCCCAGTCTGTTGTGATTGGTCTACTTTGCTCTGATTGGTCAGATGGCTCAGTCTGTTGTGATTGGTCTACTCTGCTCTGATTGGTCAGATGGCTCAGTCTGTTGTGATTGGTCTACTTTGCTCTGATTGGTCAGATGGCTCAGTCTGTTGTGATTGGTCTACTCTGCTCTGATTGGTCAGGCGGTCCAGTCTGTTGTGATTGGTCTGCTCTGCTCTGATTGGTCAGATAGCCCAGTCTGTTGTGACTGGTCTACTCTGCTCTGATTGGTTAGATGGCCCAGTCTGTTGTGATTGGTCTACTCTGCTCTGATTGGTCAGACAGCCCAGTCTGTTCTGATTGGTCTACTCTGCTCTGATTGGTCAGACGGCTCAGTCTGTTGTGATTGGTCTACTCTGCTCTGATTGGTCAGATGGCTCAGTATGTTGTGATTGTTCTACTCTGCTCTGATTGGTCAGAAGGCCCAGTCTGTTGTGATTGGTCTGCTCTGCTCTGATGGCCCAGTGTCTGCAGAGACCGTGTCAATTAGACTGAAATTGCCTCATCGACACGGCATCCTCAATAAACCTGTCCCCGACGTGATGATTCCGATCTTTTCGAATATTCCTATCTAATAAATTGCCTTATCAACACGACATCCCAATATACCGTCTCCGGCATAATGACTCCGATCTTTCGAATATTCCTATCTAATAATTGCCTCATCGGCACAACATCCTCAATAAACCCGTCTCTGGTGTGATGACTCCGATCTTTCGAATATTCCTATCTAATAATTGCCTCACCGACACGGCATGATGGCCAGAGGAGAACTGGCACCCCAACTGAGCCTGGTTTCTCCCAAGGTTTTTTTTTCTCCATTATGCCACCTGATGGAGTTTTGGTTCCTTGCCACTGTCGCCTTTGGCTTGGCTTGCTCAGTTGGGGACACTAAAATTTTAAACTAAATATTCAAATAAATTTTCAGCTAAATTACTGATCTGCCCGCATGGTCACTATATGATAATTGAAATTAGCTTGATGACATCACCGTTTTCTCCAGAACAGCTGTACAGCCGAATCAAATTCTGTTGCATCATTTTCCTGTTTAACACTGTGAAGCTGCTTTGAAACAATCAGCATTGTAAAAAGCGCTATATAAATAAAGGTGACTTGACTTGACTCTGATTGGTCAGACGGCCTAGTCTGTTGTGATTGGTCTACTCTGTTCTGATTGGTCAGATGGCCAAGTCTGTTGTGATTGGTCTACTCTGTTCTGATTGGTCAGATGGCCAAGTCTGTTGTGATTGTTCTACTCTGCTCTGATTGGTCAGACGGCCCAGTCTGTTGTGATTGGTCTACTCTGATTGGTTCAGAATGTATTCTTCCATTTAAGAGACAATAACTTTATTTGTTGTGCACTTTGATTATTAAAACTTTGTAGACATTTTACATTCACAAACAGCTGTATTACACACTGCATGAAAGGTAATATTTGAAAAAGCAAAATAGGGGAACTTTAAAAAGTTATCATATCACAGTGCTAAGCTAGTAGGCTAGCTTGCTAACAGAACGATAATTAAAAAAAATGTTTTTTTGCCTTTATTAGATTGGACAGTAGCTATGAGGAGGGGCAGGAAGCTTTTGGAAAGAAGAAAGAGGAACGGGTTCAGGAAAGGAACTCTATTTCAAATTATGATAGAGCTCCTGTTAGGTTTCATTTGTTAACATTAGTTAATGTATTAACTAATATGAACTAACAATTAGCAATACATTTGTTACAGTATTTATTAATATTTGTTAATGTTAGTTAATAAAAATACAGTCGTTCATTGTTAGTTCATGTTACTTCACAGTGCATCAACTAATGTTAACAAATACAACTTTTGATTTTAATAACATATTAGTAAATGTTGAAATTAACATTAACAAAATTAATAAATTAGTCTAAAGGTGCGATCACATTTATGTTTGTTCTCGAATTTTCTGTTAATCTAGTCATTTCAATAGGAATTTCGCATGATGCTGAAAGAAAAAAAACATGCTTCCTTAAATTTTTAAGTACAATCAACTTGTCATTTCAACTTAAAAATAAAAAATGAGTTGAATCTCGTATAACTTAAAAAGTAAAGTTTTAAATGGCTTATTTTGATGAGTTGAAGTAATGTAAAAACACATGTTTTCATGACTTACTGATTGTCGTTTTTTACATTAGTGCTTCATACATCGCTACACTATTGATAACAGACAGTGGACCTTTTTACCTGCAAAATTTTGCTAACATGACCGCACCTTAAATGTAAACCTCCTCGTCCTCTCTGCCAGCAACTCGCAAACATGTTGTCCATCAGATGCAGTAAACGTTTGCCTATACCCTATGTCCCCCACAAAAGCATTTTGTTTCAGAAATACACACCATGTTTCTATAACTACCCATCTCAAGGGAAAGAGAATAACAATAACATGCTCTGGCTGAACAGATTATGATTTACGTAAAAGAGAATGTAGCACCTATAATAATAATTTCATATTTGGTATCTCATTTGATTTTCAAACAATAAGAGGAGAGAAATCGACATTTATTTTTCTGATCAAATCTCATGAGGCACTATGAGAATACATATTCATTACATCCAAGGAGGGACTTGAGATAAATGGCAAACTCATCCTTCTAGGTGGAGCTTCTCCCCTGAGGATACAGACGTGCATTTCTACAGTCAAGGGATATTGGAAAGACCTTGTACGCAGATGCTTTGTTTAACACCACCCTATTGCTTTTTTCACCCAATTTTGCTGCCACCTGATATCCTATTCTCTGACAAACTGTTTTGTCAAATGAGAGAGTCTATAGATATTTGATTTCCCCTTAGAGAGCAGCACAATGTGCATGAATCAAAGGCAAGGTCTTAGACACGATAGCATCAAACAAGAGGAGGCGATCACAGATACTGAGAGCTTTTGGGTCAGCCCAAGTCCTAGCGTGTTATCGTTTTTGTTCTTGAGAATAGTTAGTGTACAAACAAGACCATAAAACCTAAGGGACAGATGTGGTTACACTATAAAAGCAAAGACAATATTCACATTAGGTAGTGCGGAAGGAAGTTAGTGGGATTTAGCTGCTCAGCATTGAGCTTTCGATGCTCGGGGTGAGTTTTTATTTTGTCTATTTCTTTTTTAGGTAGAAAACGTCATTAATATTATACATATAACGTCATATATACTATACCATTCAAAAGTTTGGGATCGGTATGATTTAAAAAAAAAAAATGTTTGTGAACTCTTTTATGTATAAGAAGTCTCTTCTACTCATCAAGGCTGCATTTATTTAGTTAAAAATACAGTAACAACAGTAATATTGTGAAATATTATTTCAATTTAAACTAATTGTTTTCTATTTTAATATCTTCTCAATTGTAATTTATTCCTGCCAATTTTCAGCATTATTACTCCAGTCTTCAGTGTCACATGATCCATCAGAAATAATTCTAATATGATGATTTCTAATTAATATCAATGTTGAAAACAGTTGTGCTGCTTCATATTTTTGTGAAAACCATGATACATTTTGTTCATGATTCTCACATTATTTGTCTTTACTGTCACTTTTGATCAATTTAATGCATCCTTGCTTAATACAAGTAGTGTACATCACACATCATGTCATATTAACGGTTCTAGACATTTTAAAATGATGATTGATTGATACACTTTATTTTTATTTTTTTTAAGTTAGTTAAACCAACCAGCTAAACCACACCTTGGTCCGGCTGAGGGGCCAGCTAAACCAGTTTAAACCAGCTGAACTAAACCTTTTACTTTTAGTATTAACTTTTTCCAGCAGGGTAACCTGTTGTTTGACATTTGCTTTGACATTCGTTCAATATTTGACCAAAACGTGATGCTGACAACAGCTGCATTGTGCTCCATTTGTTTTCCGACCTCTAAACGTCCTGTGTTTTTTAGACCCCTCAAACATGAAGAAATGCCTTGAATACGCCTTGCTCCTCATCATCTCGACGCTTCACGGTAAAGCACTGCATTACCTGAGCAACGGTCTCATCTAAATATAATGCATATGTGACAGGATGTTGCTTTCTGCGCATACATTATTAAAAGACGTTGGTGAGCACAGGCCGCTGGCATTTAGTGTCTAGCACATATGAGGTCTCACTTTATCATTATTGTCCACATTCACAGGCTCGCTGCAGCAGAGAATCATCGGAGGACAGGAGGTTCAGCCCTATTCCATAAAGTACCAGGCCTCTGTTCAGTACAACAACTATCATTACTGCGGAGGAACACTCATACACCCGCAGTGGGTGGTTACTGCTGCCCACTGCTGGAGGCCGTGAGTATTTCAATCACAATTCACGGACAAGGAACTAAACACACTAAACATGC